>OY720662.1:0-425000 GCA_963170745.1 Phymatocera aterrima | reverse complement strand
ATAATATACATATACATAGATACTACGATAAACACAAGAACAAAAACGGGAAACACAATGGAAAAGAAAACTGATGTTTTGGGAAACGATGAAATTGTATCTGGACACAGCTGTGAGGGGGGGGGGGGGGGGGGGGCTTTGGCGGGGGCTGATGGGACAATGTCGGGTACCTACTTCTTATGGGGCGTCTACAATCGAGAAACTGAAAAGAACGAGAAAAAATGATTTAGAATCTTCGAACATTTTCATTTGAACTCAACCAACTTGGTCTCATGATTGAAGGAACAAAATTTCTTTGTACTTCTTCCAATTCTAGTGCAAGATTACTCGGGTCAACTATTTTTGTGTTTTTCATTTCGTTGCTTTCAAGCCCGAGCAGCCCGATTACAACAGAACTTGCAAGAAGTATAACGTAATACCTGCGAAAAGGTTTCAAGTTAGCTGTTGAAGTTTATTACCGTAGTTACTTTTGCTTGTGAAAGTGTCGAAACGTTGAAACGCTGGACAGACCGAATTAGTTGAGTAAGTTTAGTTTATTAAGTAAATATAGAGCGAAGCGTTTGGTTACTGCCCGTGGTCAAAGGGTGCCTTTCACCTGCAGCGTGTACGAGTGCAGGCAACTAATGTTTCCTCGTTAATTTACTCCAGCCGCAATACGATTAAAAGACACTCCTCGACATACTGCCAGGCAAAAGTAGAGAGAAGAAAGAAGAAATGGAGAGAGAACGAAATCAGAAACGAAACGAAAAAAGAAGAAGATCTAATAAACAGGATGAGACAATTTAATAATACGTCAAACTGAAGATTATAACGGAAGTACGAAGTATAGTAATAGGTATATGTATATATATATATACATATATATTCATTCGAAGGACACAAAGCTGTCTAAAAATATGTATGTATGTGCGTTATATACGTATAATACATATATATTTCTATGTAACGATAACAATAATAATAGTAATAATAATAATAATAATAATAAGAAGAACAATAATCATAGTAAAAATAATAATGACCATGATCATAATAATCTCAATAATCATCTATTCAGTATCTAGATATATGCGATCTCTATTATATATAATATATATATATATATACGTATTCTGAGTTATCTATGTACTCCCTAAGCCACCGAACAGGTATGTAGGTAGGTTTTACTGACTGGAAGAACTAGCGATCCCAGCCGTTTTGCCGGGTTTATTTTTTGTTTTTGTTTTTTTTGTATCGTTCATCTACGGTCATGATCAGTCATCCTAAGTGGTAGGATTAGCAGTGGATTAGTGGTAGAAGTAGCGGTAGCAGTAGTTTTTAGTGGCTGTTGTTCTCTAGTAGTCGCCCTATTCTTACATAGAAGACGCATTCTCTTTGTAGTTGAAACGTCCGTGGTTTCTTCGCACGATGTAATACGTCTATACATATATATATCGTACATGGGCTGCATGCTTGGTATACATGTGCGGCGTTTATAGTTCTCGGCGTGGTAACCGTAGCAGTTGGGTATTATATCAGTGACAGTGGCAGTAGTAGTTTCTTTACTGTTGTTTGTTGGCGAAGGAGCCGGCTAGGCTGCACATACATCGCATTATATCGTTCGCACATACAGGTGAATTTTTCCCGTTATTCACCGTTGACCTCTGATCTTTGGTGTCTCTAGAGTCTTTGATAGGCATTGATAACGTTTCGTGTGTTTCTTTGCTTCCGTTTTCGTTCGTTTCGGTTTTGCCGGCGGTTGGTCGCTGCAGTAGTAGCTGTACCTGCTAGGTATCGGCGATGGGAGGTAATACCAACGGCGCGGCGGCGTGGTACCGGTCGTAGCAGTAGTATTCGGGCAACACGCAGTAGACTTTGTGGTTATACACAGCGTGTATGCTAGATCGGTTAGCGAAGGTTAGGCTTACTGTTCCGCCTCTCAATGATAAATACGCTCTCGTAATCTCTGTTATCAAGATGGAGGGCGTGATGGGCGTGATGGGCATGATGGGCATGATGATCACGGTCACGGTCACGGTCACGGTCACGAATCGAAGATGCCTCATCGGACACCTGCTCCGATGTGGCCGTATTGGCATTGGCATTGGCATTGGCAGTGGCAGTGGCAGCTGCAGTCGCAGTGGCAATGCCAGTTACTGCAGGGGTTACTTGCGCAGGAAGTAGTGGTTGCAGAAGTGGTTTCTGAAGAAGTGGTTGTTGCGGTTGCGGGTTCAACGGGCTGCAACGGGTCAGCGTCGATACTGACTCGCCGCACGAGTTTAAGTTTGTCGACCTATACAGAACACAGAGCGGACAATGGACACCTACGTTTCTGTGTCCCAAAATCACTCGAGAGAGCGTCATCGCCCCTGCAGCAGCAGCAGCAGCAGCAGCAGCAGCATATTCATTTCATTTCATTTTACTCTATTTCTTTCATGACACTCTTTGCTGCTGCCTAGGACATGCTTTTACAGCTACATATTTGAATTTCAATTACGCGCTGGCACTGGCTGAACCGTCGAACCCGTTCTGGATATTGTTATTTTTCATTTTCTCATGCTTTTCACCGCGTTCCTCTACTCGTTATTACTATTATTATTATATTCATTGTTAGCAAGAGAGTGATAAAGAAAACTAGAAACTCTGTGGCGTTGGCCGCCAAGAACGCGGCGGGGGTTGGAGGAGCTCGTCACGAAACGGTGAAGCCACTTCAAGGTACACCTATTCATACACCGTCGGATCCGAGAGCTAGGAGCTTTTTTCGCTCGCTTTGAAATACAGAATTTTTCACGGCTCTTCACGGCCGTGGAAATCATCGTTTTGTGGCGAGCACCACCATGAGAATGATTGATTCCCGAAACAGAAGAAAAATATAGACCAAAGAACGAAAGTGGGATGATAAATTGTACTAAATTAAAAGTAACTACATTTGAGATCATAGGTATTGTGGAATTACACCAAGTATGAAAGTAAGCTTCCGGTGGGGTACAGAACCGATCCCAAAATCCAAATAAAGGTGGGAGAAAGAAAGAAACTTCAAAGAAAAGATAAAAAGAATTCGATTTACATACTGTATAACCGAACCAATTTGCAAGAAACTAAATGTAATCCAGAATAGGCATCACTGCAGTCGTATTGTGGACTTTTGGATGCCTTTAAATAATAATTATGAATGGATTTTTTTTTTTTTTCTTTTCGTTCGGTTTGTTTCTCTTCCGCTGTATATTCAAGTCAGCCCTGTATCAAAGTGATCGCTGTTTCATTTCACAGCATTGTTCTGTATTAAGCAAGAGTCCGTTTGGAGTTACCGCTCGTATGAATCCTTGATAAAGTATTAATCGGATAAGCACGAAACAAAAAGGAAGAAAAAAAAAATATGAAAAAAACGTATTCTTCCTGCAAAAAGCCACTCCTCGTCGTCCAAAATACCTCTGCTGCGGTTAAGTCTGCCTGCTCGTCAATTTTTCACATATTTCCTATGGTTTTTTTTGTTTTTTTTCCCCGTTTTCGGTATTTTATGTTTCTAAAACCTTTACAGTGGGATCATATGTCTCCGTTCAAAGAATGGAGTGAATGAGAATTAATTTTTTCATAACGGATACTTGAAAAAGTTGCTTCATCGGGGCTGGCGAGCGCCCAATGTTTTTGTCCTCTTCGGACGTTTCCGCAGGCAGTGTGAACACGAAACATTATCGCACGCCAGATGTGCGCACACCGTTCTGCGCATATTTACCGCGCAACAAAGTCTAACGGCGTGCAATGCTGGCCAGATATTTCGACCGATTCTGTCCAGCCGAAGCGAACGTGATGTTTTTATCATGCACGTATACCAAACAGATCTCCCCGCTCCGCGTGAGTCAGCCCCGTCCACGACTTCACCCCTGAGCCCATTCGCAACCTACATCCCCAAAAAGTCATTTGCGCGCAACTTTTTCAACCATTTGTTATGAAAAACACGATTCGAAAATCGTACGAAATGAGGGGATTAGGCGAGTGAGATGTTTTCGGCACTCGCCTACATCGCCTGATATTTCGCACTTATATCGAAATGTACTATTCCCACAGTTAGACTATGAAATATATATTGCATACGAATATGTTGAAGATCCATATACATGCGTATATTGCATGTATATAAATCTGGGCATCGGTATGTGGTGGGAGGTTTCCTATTTATATGACAGTGTAGATTATAATCAGCCGCCTATCGGGGGGAACTGATTTCTATATTTTACTAATACCTATACTTGATATTGTACTTGCAATTGGATGAAAGTTCTTAAGTCACTTCGTAAGTCGTTTGAGTATAAGTTTTCTCTCGAATTTATTCAATCAATTTAATTCCATCATACAATATTCTATATTGAATTGCTACGTATTTCTTATCACGTTATTATCGTATTGTAAACTAATTAGCGATAGTTATTATACGTGTGGTAGTATGTAACAGATAGCTATAGGTAGTGTGAACGAAAGAACTCGAACATTAGTTCGTTGGCCCTCTGTAAATTCGTGAATACTATACAGATAGGAAGAGTAAAAGTTGAGTATAAAAATCGAATGCGGTACACACCAAAAATTGAAAGTAAATAGTCTGAAATTTGATAAAGTCTCGAATAAATTTCTTCAGTTTCATGGAGTAATGAAACCGAATGATAATTTTATGCAATTTTCTTGACATTAGAGGTATACATGTATACTGCCTCGATTGGTGGAGATTATTTGGCGTGGAAAAATGAGCAGTCGATGTTGACCGGAAGAATATGTGGCCGCGGATCGTCCGAAAATACCGTTATTTTGCAAGTACAACTTCTTGGCTGACGACTATTCTAATCATATTTTCTGGCTAAACCTGCGGTACAATTTCCGGAGGGGGATGAGAAACACTGAAAGACTCACTTTTTCAAAGGCACTGTTCCCTGGGGGCCTGGCCCTGCCCCGTTCCTTGAATCAGTGACTCGGCAGGCCACCATGTTATACGCTGAAAGCAGTTCTACAATGTTACAAAATTATGTTAACCACGTATGTTCTCAGGTGCCTGGTGCTCGCCTGCTCCGCGCTAACGTCATCCGCCAAAACCATTCTTCGAACCACGGAATCACGTTGGAAATGCAAAGGAGGATCAAGACCGTCAGTCCCGGGCATTAGGTACCATTTTCATTGCTTTCCATTTCTTATTTACTTGTATTCCAACATGATAGACTCACTCACTCACGTCTATGGTGTATCTATATTGAAGCATAGAAGCGGGCCAAGGACGGACAGCCGATCGTTTTAATGAGGGAGTAGTTGCGTGAAATCAGATTTTCTTGAAGCCGGATGCTAGCGAGAGACGAATAATTCCTTTGGTTTTATCCGACTGGCGAAAGCGAATGACCGTAAGCGTAGACACGGGCGAATGCGAATTGGTGACTTTGTAAGCAAAATCGCCACGAGGCGTACCTTTCTCCTGTTTTCGTCTTTTCCGTTTGTTGCATATTTTCACCGCGCATATACTCAGTATAATGGCAACGATGAAGAATAAGATACCACCGACGACCCCGGCCGTGATAGCTTTGTGCTTGACTCTCGCTGGTACCGGGAACTTGACTTTGTCGCTGACCCCGTAGTTGGTCGCCGAATAAGCGAATACTTGAAAGTGGTACGTCCGTCCTCCAACGAGATTTTTCACTGGCGACAAATGTTATAAAATTTGTTAGTCAAATTTAACCGGGAAAACAACAAGTTTCGAACGATAAATTCACCCTCGCCCGTTTCGTCCGGGCACTCTATCTATCAGCGAATGAAGACACCGAACGCTTTCGTGATCGGAAGAAGAGGAACTCGCGAAGAAATCAGTAAACTCATTGTTAATTGGCGACGAGGATAACTTACAATTAACACGTTTCGGCTGTAATCCAGTAACAATAATAGAAATAATTACTATTAACATATTCTCTGCTAGCTTTACGATACGCCTACAATACCTCATCTTTGTGTGCAAATATGTATTACTCGAGACGCGTAGGTGGATTTAATTAATACAGGAAACACAAGGGGTGACGTACATATGGCTCAAACTGGCACTCGTACCAGACTATAGAGGCGTTATTACCCTCAAGAATTCCACGGGCTTGCAACGTAAGGATATATCACGCCGAGCCATAGCTATGTATGTACATACGTATACACAGAGAATATGTAATTGAATATCAAATGCGTGAACCTTCCTCTCATCTAATATAGTCGCAATTGAGTCGGCTATGAGGAACCTATCAAATTCCCTCTCTCAGTCATCATATAAATTATATACGCGTATTGCACAGAAATAGAGTACAGGTAAGCTGCCTTGAGTAGCACTTGTCAAACGCGTAGCGTCATGAGCTTTCGAACTTGTATAGGACGTATCTAGTGAAACATAGTCTTACCCAGATAGCTGGTATCTTCAGGACGAATTTGTCCTTTATTGAGCGTCTTCCAAGGTCCATCGGTCTTGTATCTTATCGTGTAATATTGTATGAGGTGACTCTTCTCGATGGGCTGCTGCCACGTGATGAGAAATCCGTTGCTGATCTCCGTAACTGTTAAATTCCTCGGAGGTCCGGGCTTAGGTCCTGATTATACAGACGTTGCGTAAGCGATAGGCACGTTATTATAAATTTTCACTACACCAATAGGAGAATGCCGCTAATCGAACGATAATCAATCAAAGCTTTCGCTGGCACTGAGTGGAGTTCGTGTTTTGCTCTGATACCTGGTCTACGAAGGCCCGTCAAATTTCCACCGGTACATCTCATCCGTGCCACGTATGTGAACTCCGTTGGCAATTGAACTGCGCGTTTGTTCTACAATATTACGCAGAACAGGCGATTTCTGCTGATATTCTTCGACAAAGGGAAATTCCCATTTTCGACCGTACGGAAATCGCAAGATCCTCGTGAAATCCGAATCGTCGGAAATAGAGATTTCTTTTCGCCGCAGAATACCAGCCAAAATTGATTTTGCCGCGAAATATCATAAAATGAAGGCGTATTTCAAGCGCCAATGGAGTTTACATACGCGAATGAGATGTGCCAATGCAAATTTGATTGGTTAACCCTCTTGTGAGCGCTACTCTTGCCCGTGTGCGATGTGTATTTGTGTCAGATGAACAACTATTAGATACGTATGGATGAAACTCTCACACTCGTATAAACCAAGTAATTCTGCATACGTCGCATCGTAGTGCATCGCAACCGAGTATCTACGTACTAAAAACTATATCGCAGGATCGTAAAACTGTTTTACAGGTAATAATAGCGGCAAGCGGCCTTACAGTTGCTCGATGTAAAGTTCATCCTTCTCTTATCACATTCATAGATATTTTCTTTCAATTTCAATTTTGCACGGTAGGTATTCATATTTCGAAAGAATGGTCACGATCAATCGATGAATCACTACATTACCTATCTATTATCTATTGACTCATTGACCGAGTACAGAGAAACCGACGATGTGAAGCAATTGTTGGAGCGACTGATAAAAAGATTTCCAGGCAAAATGTAATTTTGTGTCATTGTATATTGGGAGTGATTCGTTTCATACACTCTCGTGTGGAGAATCGAATTTTCAGACGAGTTCCGGTAGAATTTTGGGAAATACGGATGTAGTGAATAATTGAACGGAGGAAAGACAAAAATAAAAAGGAGCGGACATAATAAAGGTCATAAATAAAATATCGATATAATTAACGTAAAATGAAAAGAGAAGAAAAACAAAAGAATACCTTCCGGACGAACGGTTGATGGATGGACGGGATTTCCTGTGGAATCAGTTGATAAAATCTGAGTACTATTATCCATAATGTCTGAAATGGAAGAAAAAGCGAATGTGTCAATGAAGATGTGAGAGTGGAAGTGTCGCGTTCGTCGCGTTTACTTTTTCCGTTTCGGTCGGATGAGGTGAAGGATGAAATAAGCAAAAATGAGGAATGAATAATTGGTGATGAAGATAAAGAAGATAAAACGAACTGCCTAATATAAAAATAGAAAAACGGCGTAACAAAATAAAGACAAAAATCACTTTTCTGTACTATTCCCGAACTGTGAATTCTCCCGCTCGGTGTATCGCGATTTTGTGACACTTAATGTGCAGCGTCGTTTCAATGTCTTACCACTTTGGTCGGGGGAAGCAGCTGGACCACCCTCGCCGGCTGGAGATGGTCCCGATGATAGTAATCCGACATCTATAGTGACCCGGCATTTTGAGAAAACGTAAAGTCCGCGATGTTTTGTTAATTTTTGAGAAGGTATTAGTAGCGAATTTGAATTCCGATACCAAGTACTGTAGACCGAAGAGTCAATCAGTAATTGTTCGCTCCCTCAAACGTGCGACAGTAAGCAGTAATTGAAAAACTCTCAAGAGAAATGACTGAATTCTGAGAATGGATCTTCAGCAGTGACGATAAGTCAGAAAAGTGGAAGACAGAAATATGTCTGACAACGAGAAAGTTTAAAACTCCGTTCATCTGAGGGAGCATTACTTTCAGTAGCGAGGGTCAGCGGTTAGCTGGCCAATTGAGCCAAACTTGTTCTCCCGGAATAATAATCAACAATAATACCACATGACTCGCGTTCATAAGGAAAACTTTGAATCCGCTTACCGAGTGTCCGTATCGTAATCACTTTACTAAGCATTCCATCACCGAGGGCGTTTTTCCCAACTACTTGAAACTCGTAAACGGTTGCTGGAGCCAGCCTGTTGATGGTCACCGTCGTGCTTCCCGATGGCGTTACCGGAATCGTAGCCCATTCCGAAGTTCCGGATTCTCGGTACCTGAACAGAGGGAATCTCAGGATTATTTTATTATACCAAACATAAAGAATGCGGGGAAAGTTTTCATACACATGAGAAAACTATGTCCATTCCAACATTCGCACACATTCGTTGCATTCCTCTCACAACGTATTATTTTCATGCGGCTGTCGTAGTCTGGTTGGACTGGCTGCATTCCTCTGTGAAATGTAGCGAATTGGAATACATATCTGGAGCTCGCGCGTATGCAACGATGCTGAAATGTAGGTAATAACGGCCATCGAAGGAGAGTTAGCTCACCAAATCGTGTAATCTTGCTTGTAGTCTGGTCCACCTGAATTGCCGGGCAGCCAGGACAACGTCACGGAGAATTCTGTAGCCTTTCCCGTCACGTTGTAGGGAGCATGAGGTTGACTGCCTTCGATAACTAGCTGCGTTGCAGCGATGATAGTTGCGACCTCGTTCGTTGCAACGCATTGATAAAATCCAAAATCTGCACGTCTCAAACCCTCGATGGTCATATTTCCCCCGACGATTTTCGCGCGGTTACGTTGAAAAGCTACGCCGTCTCTCTGAAGAGAAAAAATAGATGTTGAACTACGCTTGCTCTCGCTTGGAAAATGTGCCCATCGATTTGGAATTCAGAAAAGAATAATGTATGATTGAACCCTAAAATCCAGTAATCGAACGAAGAAAGTGAAAAGATTGCTCACGCGCTGCCATTGTATCGTTGGGCTTTGTGTCCCTTCGGCCTCTTGAGCGTCGCAGTGCATTTCAACAGTTTCGCCAACTTTTCGTTGGTACATCATTTCCGGTTCGACAGTGAAAACTGGCGGCTTTCTTACCAGCACTTCCATGGGCCCAGAGCTACCCTGTGTACCTTGAGCGTTGTACGGCGTGCATGTGTACCTCCCTTGATGGTTTTCGCTCACTCTAGTGAAAAGCAAAGAGCCATTGTTCATGATGACGACATCTTTAGTTTGGTAGGGTTCCAACAGTCTCTTGTCTTTCGTCCAAGTGACGTACTGCAACGGGGGATTCGACTTTATGTAGCACTGCACAACGCCTGCCAAACGGAACGCGAGGTACTGAACTGTTGGCGTGAACGTCACTTTTGCTGGAACTGTAAATACAATGTGAAAAAGCGGATGAAACATCCATTGGCGCGGATTTCAAACCGAATCGTACACAAGAAAAAACTCCGCCAAATCGGACCACCTTGGAAAATTGAAATGGAAACTTGGTTTCCTCAATCCATCAAGCGGTCTTTGAAGTGGTCCGATCTAGGCGACTTTTTTTCAACCATTACGGATACTCACACTCGACATTCAGGTAAGCACTGGCGCTCTGTGGTTCACCGATTCCATTAGTTACCTCGCATAGATATTGTCCAGAATCGTCAGCACTGACTGGATTTACAACTAGACTACCGTCCATTTTAATGGTGAACCTCGTCTCCAGAGCGGCAACCTCTTTGACGGGAGCACCCTCGCGAAACCAGCGGACAGTAACGTTGCCCGGAAGTGCTTTCGCCTCGCACGAAAACTCCACTTTTTCACCTTCCAGTTTTGTCTGATTCGTCGGTGCCACCATGATGACCGCTCCGCCTGTATGACAAAATAGGATCCCTTGAGATGCTCGGGCTGATGCGTGGCGCATTTTTATACCATTTCAGAATTCCGTATACATTTGTGAAAGTCCCCGAGCCTCAAGGTTCGCGACAGGAAACGAGAAACGGAGGGTGAATACTCATTCACGGATATTTGCAAACTTAAGTTCAACCCCATTTTGACAGTATTTCGATCAATGCCTTTCGGCATGCGATATATTATGATACTGGAACGAGGCAGGCGCGGCTGCTTGATGGTCGACGGAAATGGTGGCTAGAATTCTCCGTGGGTACTTTATAAATCAGCAAGCAACACACTTCCGTGATGAAAACTGGCAAGTTTTAAAATTCCCCGTCTAGCGCCTCACCCCTCCATATAGTTGCCCTCGCTGAATTCCACGACGCTCCATAATCTCTTTTATAAAGCTTCGCGCTCCTCCTTCGCCCAGAAGTAAGAGACGGGTCGAAAGTGAGAAGGAAGGGACGACACGAGGAAAGGAGCCGGAGGTGTCGCGTTTAAAAGTTTCATAACTTCAAGTCATGGTATCGACGCAGCTAGCAAAGATGGTGGACGAGGAGGAGGGGGAGAAAGATAAAGTCTAGCAGCGTGTATCCCATTTCTGCATGAAATAACGTTAACGTCGAGAAAGGCAAGTCCTCTGGGCTGGCGGGATATTGGTACCCAACTACGGCTATGTCAGCTATCCACCTTACCAGCAAGAACGAGAAACGCAGATTCAACGGACAATTTAATTTCAACTCACGCTCTCCTCACAACTGTGCCGATTGTTTCTTTCTTCTTCCTGTTCGCTGAAAACAGAACCTAAATGTGGCCGCTCGAAATCTCCCAAAGGAGAAGAAAAACAGCTTATAAAACGTCTTTCCGTAGGTTGTTATCTCACAAAGCTATCGCAATACCGTAATGCCAAGATATGACAATCAGTTCATATCGGATACATATACCGAAGACCCGATGCACGGCAGTAGTTCGCTATTTGCATTCATAGAGCCATGATGTATTCAACGTAGACACATGAATCGCGGTCTACATTGCAGCTACAGGTATAGAGAGCTAGAGATGAGCTAGCACTTTGTTTTATGGGATCTTTGCAGCTGCTTTGACCGATCATTGCAGGGCACCAAGCCACCAGAGAAGTCATATCCACTGTGCAAAGCTCTAGCACGCTGTTTGTCTTCTCCGTTGACAACGTGGAGCATGACTCGTCGTAGAGTGCATCGGTGAATAAACACAAGTTCTCAGAATATGACGTATACGCTGTGTACAACACGGAACGACTACCGTCTCAGATGTCAGTTTAATTGGATCATGAGAAACAGTGTACTGCGTGTTGCGGATTGTAGTAATATGCAATGAAATAGTGATATATCTTGGAAAACTCACCAGCAATGATGACCCTCGCCGTGTGACTTATTTGTCCTTCGCCGTTCCGGGCTATGCAGGTGTAGTCGCCAATATCTTCGTGTCTGATCGTGGCAATACGAAGTTCCGTGCCGTCATTGAAGATACCAATAGTACCCGAGGGCTCTACAGGGTTAGCATCCTTGTACCAGAAGATTTCCGGTGTTGGAGTACCTTCCGCTTGACAATTTAGGATGATCGCATCCCCAAGATTCACGTAAATTACATCCTCCGGTGTGATGCTGAACCGTGGAGGAGCTTCGGGGAGGAAATCAAATTACAATTAAGAGTTTCAGATCATCATTATCTATTCCGGTTGAAAGAGAGAAATCAAATTGTGAATCGGAGTCATACGGAAACTTGCAATTCTTCAATGAGAATTCCAATATTCTAGAGTTGACATTTCAGTATCGTCTGTGAACAAGTTTTTACCGTTGACGTCAACATATTTGGTGAATTGACCTTCTCAAATCGCGCTCAAAGATATGACGAAATAATCGGCAGTGAGTTTCACGGATAATCGAAAGTCGTTGGTATACCGCGAGTCGCGAATCATATAGCGAAGACAATAAACTTAGACGAGATCCCGTACACGAAGAACGAACAAGGGTTCATCAATAATCATTAAATTCTCCTTAGGACTGGAAGAGATCTTAGTTTGCTTCGAGGAACTACTCCAGATGGGTTGATTTCGTTTTTCAAAGAAAAAAGGAATATGATGACGATGAAAAAAAATAAAAAATTCCGGAAGAAATACGGCGACTAGAACAAAGATGGAGGAAAAAGCGATTGGCTTGATTGTCGGTTGTCGATGTGCTATTAGACGCGTGGTTTCTCTTCAGTAAGTCAGTCAGTCAGTCCCGGAAGCATTTATAACCGTTAGTCGCGAGACAGTCGAGCGCAAACTTCACGACTTTTTTCAGAGACAAAAGGCTTCAAGTGCTTTTTGGCCCCGGTTCTACATCGCGTCCGCCGGTTTCTCCCTTTGAAATTCTCTCAGTGTGTTGGAACGGCTATCAAAATGTTTCTTTTTCCTAATTAACCTATCCCTTCCCAACGGCAATTCAACGCATAATATCAACTCTTCGGTAGAAATTTACCCACCGCCGTAAGCTCCCACTTTTTTCGTCATCGGCCGTTATTACACTTGCCGAATTCGTCTGAATTGTGTAATGCAATTATTGCGAAGCTGCGTTTATTGTTAGCGCGTACGACAGTAGTATATCACTGTCATGTGTCAGAAAACTCGCAAGACCCCGATAGATTGGATTGGGAAGAATCATTGGGGCGAGCTTTTGTCGAAAATTGAACCTCACGCGACCAAGAACTTTCAGAATGTTACGAGAAATTTCACAACGATTGAATTGAACTCGCTTCCATGTTTCCAATCCTGCGCAGTGCACCGAAGTCACGTGCATTTCTATTCATGATTGGAACAATTTCTCGCAATTTTTCATGTTCTCCAACTCACCATGAACGTCGAGATGAAACCAGGTACCATTTTTATTGCTGTTCGGCGACCGGTTGAGAAAGACGACCTTGCACTCGTACCAGCCTTGATCGCTCTCCCGTATGTTGGTGAGGTTGAGACTGGCTACTCCGTAGGGCGAATTGGGACCAACCCTTGCCACGCGACCCTCGTAACCTTCTCCGCTGTGGGTTGGGTACGACTCGTACCATATGTATATCGGTATTTCCTGCCCCTTACACCAACACCAACACGCCACATAAACGAAGTGCCTCTTGGACGTCGACATTCGAGTCACCGGCCACCCCTTGAGTCAGTATTCCCTCTTTCCTCTCTCTCCAAGTGTTATTTTTCTTATGTTCTTTCCCCCACCCTACTCTTTACTTTATTTTCATTCCCTTTCCCTTCCCCCTTGCCTCTTTCTTCTCTCGAGCATGAGGGAAAAAGCTGTTGGAATACCGTCGGTGACTGGAACGTCGGCTCCGTTGTTCAGACGAGTTATAGCATAATTACATGTATAATAATAGTAGTGGTAGTGAAAGAATATGAGAATGAGATGCAATAAATGTATAATTAAATATTTTCTCCTGTGAATCCGTCATAGTTGCAGTTAACGATGAACCAATCGAATCATTGCTATCGCTCATATTCAAATGGTACATACAAAGAATAGGCTGTGCGTATGCACCGATTGTCAGTTTGCGTGCTCAGAACACACCTGGACAATCGACGCGTATGATCGGTATGTAGGCGAGTGAATAAATGATCAGGTAAATGGTAATCTCGCGTTTACGTCCATCGAATTATGCAACGTGCAAAGAAAACATGCGACTACATTATACATGTGTACATACACAGCTTGCTCAAGCGAATAATAAAAACGGTTTACTTTCGCGGTGTCGATAGTGGTTGGTAGGAGGGTCATTCAACATTTTCAATAACGTTGTTATTTCGTCCCGTGGATCCTCTCTGTTTGAAATTTCATTCGCCGTTATTCTTCGACTTTGTTGTTTTTCGTTTCTCCATGAAACACGATAATAGTACTTAAGTCGCGTGCAAGAATTTCTACCGATCATGTGTTTCGAAGGGATCAATCACGGTGGAATTTTGAAATGAAAAGAATTACCAGCAACTAAAATTTATGAGATACCGCGAGAGGGTTTCAGAATCAGAGCCAACGTATGAAAAATCGTTGACCTGAAGATGGTGAGGGTTGTTGTTGATTGTTCGATTTGGCGTGGAAACACCCGTACAAGGTATATATTATATTACAAGTAGCTCGTACCAACTCGCTCGCATGCACGAAACTGAAATAAATTATCAGAGCAGAGAGGGGTGGGCTCGGCTCGGCTCGGCGACGATGCGACGGTATGGCGACCCACCGAGCTCCCTTTCATATTCTCTACACCGTTTCTCCGGCTGAGATGCCTACTCGCATGTCTTTTTCTGATATCGGCTGGACTGCCGCGGCAGTGCGCTGGAATCGTTTCAAAACGTGATACTATCTTCCGGGGAGGAGGGTGCATACCTGCGCGGTATACCTACCCACTTCCGTTATGCTGCACCGAGCCGCGAAGGGGTACCGGAAATAGACCAGTGCTCGTATTCACCGCTCTAACCCCTCTGGGGTGCAAGGTGAACAGCTACCAAAATTAGATGCCCAATTTATGATCGTTTTCATCGAGCACCGCGTTTAATATTCGCCCCTGTTCCGACCTATAAATTCATTATAAAAAAACCACGCCACTTTTGTCATCTCTCGAACGCGAAAAACGACACCGTAATTACGCCGGAAGACCTCGAATTTCTCATTGCGCCGATTCGGCCACTCAACGAGCTGCATAATAAAAATCTACCCCTGCAATTAACGGAGATAACGAGCGGCGATGAGGTCGGGGACGTAATCTCGAGAACCTGTGAGGTCAGCAGTCTACTGCCTGCAGAAGTGGCTTCTATAAAATCGTAGCGGTACGCGTCAGGGATTATAGTTTGTGAACATTTTCCGAAAATCCCAACCTTTGAGTTCTGTACTTCATCTGCACCCCAAATACATAATCCTTCGTTCAATTGACACACGTGGGCATATCCCTACCTTGAGCTATAACAGTCAGTTGGGATTTTCTATGTCAAGAAGAGGTGCGCGTGTGGCTCGTGCACGTGTGTGGTGCAGCCTCGGTATAAAAAGAGGTGGGTCGGGGTGGGGTTTGCCCTATTTTTAAGGCAACTACACCAACTACGGGTTAACCGGCGAACGTTGAATCGATATCTTCGCGCAGTGGTTCTCAATCGAGGTGCAGATTGTTAGACGAATCTGCGTTAATAATTCGACGATCGAGTGTTGTACGCGGGACTAGCGGCGACTCAACCCGGGAAGGGTCCTCCTCGTTGGAGGAGAAGGCTTCTGATCCGCTTGCACTTGCACTTTGAATTTCGAAAGCTTGAAGAAGGTTTAACGGATACTCAGGTCACTGTTCGGCGATCGGCGCTGAATCGACCGTTCAAATCCCACCCTCATTCGTTTTAACGTTTAACCTATCACCCGTTCAATATTATAATACTCAATATTCATATATATAATATATGAATTGTGATACGTGACTAGGTACCGTCCGCGGCTCGTGATAATCGCGGTCACGCATTCGTGACGCGAGACTCGCTCGCGTACGATTTAGACATATAGGTATATATACCTAGAAGCCGATAAACCACTGTAGCAAAAATTCTGTCAGAAAATCCCTGAAAAGAGGTAGAGATATGAATTGATTGGGCTTCGGATATTATTACAGCGATATGAATGACGGTTTCGAACGTTTGTTAGCCGGCCACGGAGATGAGGTAGCTGTGCGATTCTGCGTGTGTGAGCTAGCTCGGATGCAACAGAATTGTAGCAATTATATATCGCATTGTGTAACTCGCAAACAAACCATCAGTCCGGTATGGTCACCGTGTGATTCAAACGGCTCTAACCCGTACCGCGCGTAGTGTTTGGCGTGCGGCGAGTCGGTGCAAATATAAACGACAAATAAAATATATCTAGAAGAAAAATATTCATGTATATTTTGTTGGCATTTTTATTACATCATTCATTTTTCCATTCGTTCTCTCTTTTCGTTGTCCTGACCAGAAACACCGCGGGCAGTAATTTACACCGCACATCCCGCCGTTGCATGTGTGTGTGCATGGCGCGGTGCACTAATTAATGCAATACAAGAAGAAACTTGGATTCCAACTGCGGCAGCAAAAATGAGAAGTTATAACTCAACTGGTCTGTGAACTGTGGAAACTGTTCAACTCTTCAACGTGCCGATTACACTGCTCATGAATTATTATTATGAAATTTGAATTTCGTTCGAACTCTCGACCCGCTGTGAATATCTTGGAAAACGCGCAAACAAAGTAGGTATATATATATGTTTATAGAGGATCCAGTATCAGCGAAGGAGATATATGTTCGCGCATTGATAAAATGTTACCCCGACGGCAATGGAATTCGCGGTGAATGAGTAAAACGGCGTGTCCGGTTGCATCTGGGGTCTCTTTCCTTCCGAATCAGTACTCCACGCAGTTTGTTGAAGAGCTTTTTCAAACTCCACTGTTCGGCTGTAGCAGAAATTTCCAATTCGCTGATTGGATGTGTTGCTGTTTCACAAAGAATGGCTCACCCAACTGAAGAGCGATTGCGGGTGGGAGAAAAAGTCTAGAGCGACGAACTGACTCTATATACATACGTAAAAGCCCTCGGAATATTTCGAAAGTAGTGGGAAAATAATTGCTCAAAAAATTTTCAACCGAGCGTGCGTTAGTGTGCGATTATCGTACCTACATCACGCAACTGGAGTATCGATCCGTAATAAACATTTATTAAACATGTTTGTGACCCGAGGTCAAATCGCGACGAAAAGTTCCGACCGACTACCGTTCCCGGCCATGGGCTTGGCTTTCGCGGATCATATTCAATTTATTTATTGCTTCGACTTTTTTTCGGGCTAACCGCATTTACTCGGATATCACTGGAGGCGAAGGGAAGGTAGGGGAAAGGCAGAGAAGGGACGAGACGGGAAGCCATTGTTTCACCGAATGAAGAATGCATGAGAGGTTTTCCATTTATCGAAGGGGGGGGCTTCTTTCTCGCGTGGGCGGCAAGTTCACGGGTGACGAAATGACGTAGTTCCCAACGTTCTCTCACCCGTGACAAAGTTCCTCCAGAGTACCTTCGTGTCACGTACACGTGTATATATATATATATACATCTGTTCGTGTAGGTAAAACCCCGCGAACCAAACTGCGGGGCTGTTTTTCAAGTATGAAATTGTTACACGTCGTTCTCTATGTGTAGTTACAGCGAATTTTTTCCCTCCTTCTTTGCTCATTTGTTTCCATTTATTTTTTCCATTCTTTTTTTAATTAATTCACACACACCGAATGCTCCAACAATTTGTTTAGCTCGCTACAAATTTTATAACGCCGAGAGAGACGTTGGGGCGGGGGCGGGGGATATGAATGTGGAACGTTAGCCGTCATGCGGGATTATTAATCTGATCTTATAATTTGTATCCCAAGCCCATACGGCTCTCTGCACGTTCGTCAATTCATACCTACGCCTATATCCCGTGCACTTACACATTTCACAATTTTATGCAAAATTCCATCCATCGCCGACGTCATCGCAACTAAAGTATTTCACTGTACCTACGTAAGTAGTATGTACGCTTGTACTATCATTATTTTTGTTTTCACAATCCAAGTATCGAGCAAATTTCAATCTTCTCGTTCGCGGATTACTTGCATTGGAAACGACGATTTCTGTTGATGGGGAACGAAAGACTTGTGTAAAGATATCATGCATTTATATAGGTATCCAGGTACACGACGCGTTCGTCTTACATCTGGTGATGATCCGTGGGACGATATCCGGGCACATGCACGGGTGGGGGGTACCTAGGTATACCTACGTTAGGCCAGAAATCAGGCCGGGAATATTGATTGGATGGTGCTGAGGTAAACAATGTGCAGGTATTTACAAACGTGGCCTGCATATGGGGGCTCCTGTATTCAAGCCTCCGCAGTTTCACGTCGTTCTAGAAATATGTAGCCGCCTATTGATTTTACTCGTGCACACCGCATAGAAACAGCTCCATGCTATAAAGTCGAACAACGTACGCTGCGAAGAAGTAGATATTCAAAGTCTGTAGGTATCGCATGGATATCTACTTCACAACGGCTCCCGAACTTTCGAGAATGCGCCCCCTCGAGAGGAGAGACCTAGATATCAATATCAATTTGGATCGGCCTTATAATGGACATATGTGGTAAACATTGCGCGAACTAACGATAGGACTTACAATTCTGATTTGGTTTTGTGAAAATGCGAAATCTTACGCTCAATTTGGAATATATTCGAAGGAAAGAACTCAGGAATATGGGTCGAAGGTGATATCGGATATAAATTTGCGCCGCACTCGAGTACAATTCTCAGGCAGCTGCGTTGAATTTCAACAGATACACTGCAATATGATATCTCAGCTGGAAAATCAATTTCAGTTGAATCGACGGCAGCTGAAGATTTTCAATCAAGGATCTAGGTCTTCTGAATCTCATGGGTCGAATGAGTATATTGAATAGCATAATTTTTGTTTGCACCCCTGTTATCTCGACGTGCTCGTAATTTATGTGCCATTTGCTTGTTCGAAAAGTGTGATGCATGGCGGGTAAGGGTACGCGTATAGATCCTCGACATCTGCAGGTAGCGTCGACAGCGTAATCTAATCAGGAATGCTCGACGTCGGCCTCCGGAGTTTTATGTTACCGAGAGAGCAAATAAGAGGCAAACTAGCAACAAATGCATTCCACGTTTCGCTGTCAGGGAGGCAGAACTCTCTATCTCTCTCTCTCTTTCTCTCCGTCGCTCTCTCGTTATACGAGGTTCGCGTAAAATAAATTCAGGTATGTATATTCGCGGAATAAGATAAAAGAACAAAACCAACGGAAAAAAAGGACCCAGATAATGCGCGGCTGTCGTAGACATAAAATTCACCGCACCCCCCTCTTTCTCCTTTTGTTTTTCATTAATGTATTTATATTTCTTTCTCAACTTTGCATAGTGTAGGTACTAGGGAATAACGGATTGAGAAATACCAAACACCATCGAAATACCGATAATATCAATACTAACTGAAATCCAGGCACACTACGAATTACGGAATGATGTATTCCGATGAAAATGTATCTACCCAAGTTGTGCAAAATATAACAGATAAATATGGCAATCGTGCTGGCTTTGAAAAAATTCTTCGGAAGGCTACAGTGGTTATAGGGTAAAAAAAAAAACCCGAGCAAACTGGTACAGCGCAGACATGATATTATATAGCTTGTTGTACGAATGTACTAGCAGTGCGGATGAACCTCTGCAGGGACGTAAAATTAGCATGGCTCATTACTGTTTCTCAAATTGTGCAAATAACGTTAACAGTAATACAAAGGCATGCATATACACGGCGCAGTGCTCGGCGGAAACCAGGCTAGAGAGACAGAGACAAAGATGTACGTCACGAGTAACACCGTCTGTGGCGTTATTTCGTATGTGTGGTTTTATTCGAATATTGAAGGCTATGATATCAAGTATATAGAGGTGCACGATTCCAAGGATCAATGGATCGGGTCGTCCGACTGACAAAAGTGACCCGTGACTTGTGGGAGATCCCTTTCGAGATTGTGCTGTTGGTTGAAAATCTATGCGTATAGGAATAGGTATTATGTGTGTTACACGTATAATAAAATGTTATTCTAATTGTACAAATGGAATGCCGGTAGCGATGATCGTTTTGCATCAGTTTGTCGCCGTAAAATGTCACGTGGAAACATCGCAGGTGTATGTATATTGAATGTATTTCATAGGGCCGGAAAATGTCGGATGCAAATGAGTCTATGGATAATATTTCTTATTATATTATTATGCCTACTCATTGTCAATGATATTCAGGCATGGGTATGGAAATGTAGGTATACGTATTTCATGAACAGCGCTCTGCCCTCTCCAGTCCCGATGGATACAAGAAGCTAACGATATTTATCCAATCTAGACGGCAATAGTCCGCCAGCAAATAAAATGTAAGCCAGAGATCATCGAAATTAAAAAGACACGCATCCACGATATAGTGTTTCAACAACGTCACGGCTCGGTGCCGCGAAAATCTTGTTCCATGGTATCGAAGACTCGGTTTAATTTTCTCCCACAATTGTGGGATGGATTTTTTTTCTTCTTTTTTTTTGTTGTTGTTCGTTTGTTGAGCTTTGTTTGAAATCTCACTGAAATGTAGGTAGAGAGTTTGAGTGTTCGGGCCTGAATGACAGAATATTGGCCGGTTCTACCTGACCCGCGCGGCGCGGCGGTAGAATCGCATGAAACTTTGATCAATATATCTGTTGGGGAATAGACTACGGTGCAGCAATAAATAATTCGCGTTTGGAGAGGAATCAAGTTTCCAATTGCAGCGTTCTATCAGGCAGCGAGTCCACCAGCTCGTACTGCATATATATACGTACTGCACCGGAATTAATACAGAGAAAAAGAAGAAAAAAAGACGAGGGAAAAGATGAAAAGGGGGAAGGATTGAAAGAGTGTACAACGGAGAACGGGGATTCAGGTTGCCGAGTTGATACCAGGACCGCAATTTTCTTACAGCGGCCGTGCCTTGCCTTTAACTCACGGATAGAGCAGAGAGGATGGTGGCCGATATCGTACCGTTTCGCCTACCTTCTTCTCCCACTGGAGAACGTAGGGCACGGGGTGCTCACCCGGGAACTCCACGTGGCAGTTGAATACCACGCTCTCGCCGAGGATTGCTGTTATATGAACCGCGTCCTGGTAGCACAAGCCTGTAACAATAAGAGCGAGGAATAAAATGTGGAATATCGTCGACGATCATCAATTTCATCGTAGTTCCTAGGAATGACGAACATAACCAATGAGATAAGATGGCGTTTCGAAAAAACGTCTCTCGTTTTACCCTGTTCTAAAAATCTTTATGAAATCTCCGTCTTGATTGGGCGACGTTGAAATTTACCTCACGTCACAATAGCTCAGGTTAGGCTAGACTTACCGGGGCGACTATATTCCCAACTGGATTTATCGTCGCTCCCTGTGATCTGCGGGCAACATAAATCCGGCTGCGTAACCATAGAGTGACGGAGCGGATGAACTAATTGAAAATATTCGCTCAGATGTTCACCTTCATTGCCTAATTGTTGAATTTTAATTTGCCAGAAATTATACGTTCAATTCATTGTGGCGTGACAGAAGATAATTCAATGAGGAAGTCGCTATATCTGCAGACGTAGGTTTACCGGAACGCGAAGGTATTGCGCGTTAGTCTGACGTCAGTGAAGTAATCTTGTTTAACAAGTTCCGCCACAGGTATATTATTGTCAGCGAGCGAAAGGATAATATGGTTGAGGGTGCACATACAGAAACTATCGCGAAACTCCGCAGGATCGGCGTAACTTTGCTAGGCTTCGATGAATAGTTTTCGCCAGTTGTTTGATACGCGTTCGCTTACATGCGGCTTCTTCGATGCGGCATTATTTACAAATGTAGGATGAGGAGGATGTTTCGCTGGGATGCATTCTATAGAACACCGCGAATATCGCATCCTTTCAGAATACTCAGCGCGGAGGCGCAGGAACTTTCGAGCTTATACAGAGTGTGTGGAATTTCTAGTGCTTCTGAAATTGAGTCGGCGCATGCACTTCCATTGTGCGTTCCATTTCCTAATCGAAGTTCAACTAGACGATAACTGTATTTACCTAAACCAAATATCCAGATGCCACAAACGTAGCATATGCGATAACCATAGAGACACGAATGCAACTATATTGCTTCATTGAGAGAATTCGAAAAATGTCAAAACTGTCCGCGTTTCGTTTCATTTCCTATACAGATGTATTTCGCTATATCTGACAGGGACCGACACACGAGCGGACGATAATTCTGAAATCATTTTCACCCGATCGGCACAATACCATTTCAAGGATTGTCCGCAGGACGTGGTGGACTCTGCCTGGAAAAATACGGGCATGTTTCGGATGCAGAACCCGATTAAATGAGTCTAATCAGATTGAAAAGCTACTCGAAGTTGTTTTCTTTTACGAAACAACAAAGAAGGTAAATAGGCGCGTGGACGTACCCATCTGGAATATCATTTAACACGCGGGTTATTCGCCAAGCGTAGCGAATAACTGGGGAACTCTGAGAACGTGACTCTGCGTGTTAAACGAAATTTGACCGGAGCCCGTGACCTCAGGATTATCCCCGTAAGGGGATGTCGGAATTTGGCATTCAAGCAAAAGCGTTTTACATCCAAGTTTTCGAACGTCTCGCTCGAGGAACAGAATTCTTCGTGCGACACACGCACGATCAGGCGTAACTTAACTGAGAAATATATCGTCGCTTCCCGACAGCTCCACCGCATTCAACAAAGATTTACCTCGCGTCAATGTTCCTCGGCTATGACCCACGTGGGCGCCAATTAAAACCGCAATACAATTGAGAGTGAAAAACCATCCCCGCTAAGTATCTTTCATGATACTGGTAACGAACATTCCGAAACGAATTACGGCACAATAAATGGTATAATTTGAATTGAAATTGAACACAAACGCGGTCGTTAAACAGAATGATATTGTGACTATTCGCGACGGGCTGAGAACAGGATGAGACAAAACCTGTGTAACTTTTGAATAGTGAGAAAAGTTTTCAACGCTTAACGGCAATTATGTTAGAGAAAAACTTGCATTGCCGGGTGGCACGGCTCATTGTCGTCAAGCATAAAGGCTGCACCAGGGACGCTTTCTGATAATGGAAGCTCGCAGCCGTCACCATGTAATTTCCCTCAGCGGACGTAATTCAACAACTTTCGTAGTAACGGCCGCTGGTGCTTCCCTGGCGTATGCTGCAATTGCACGTGCACGATGAGAGCGATGTTTTTCATTCCTATTTTTTGTTTTTGCTTTCTTCCTTTTTTGCTTTTCCCCCTTTCCTTTTTGTTTCAGTTCCATTTCTTTTTTCTATACAGCTTTTCTAGCTAGCCGTGGAGCTTCCAGCTGCTACTGGCCAACGCAGATGAGAGCGACAGTTAGCTTTTAATCCAGAAGCGACGATAAGCTCAGCACAACGGCTGCAGATTGTGTTGTGCTTTTCACTATAGCTTTCTCACCCGGATCACAAAGCTCAGCCACTCAGTTTTCAATTATCAGACAGACTGGAGGCCGGGTAATGTATTCCATATCAAAGAACTTTACTGCGATTGGTCTTCACGAAAGATCGACGGAGAGCTGCAGGATCACCGGAATTCAAAAATAGTTAGGGAGCGGTAGGTAGGGTATGACGCACTTGGAAATCATAATAAATTCAGGTTCAGTTTCCATCCAACTAGGGCTCGTTTTCGTTTTTTGTTTTCCACGAATTTACATTCTTTGGCTAATAATTTCATTTGAAAATGCGAATCCGTACGTTTCATCGGCCTCATATTTCGTGGCATAAGAAAGACTGAGCCAGCAATATCGCGGTTCGGAAGGCAAGTTTATTAGTACAGAAATTGCATGGGCATCGAATATTCCGTTTATTCGGTTGAGTAAGTTGAAGTGAGCTGTATTTTAAACGAATGTCAGTAGCGCACTGGCAGTTAATATAAATTGACGTGAAATGTGAAATCGCGGTGATCATGGGGGAAGAACGAGGCAGATAATACAGGGATTCGAACCGCTCGAATTCGCAAATGTCTCTACACCAATTTCGAAACAGTGTGCAGCTCTTCGGGAATGGTTATGATAACTCTGTCAGTATCTATACGTTACATTGTCAATGTCACCCGTCAGCTAGCTGGTGAAATATACGGGATTGTAGATAATAATTTTACGGCGCAAGCCTATGAAAAAAGTCCCGCGTGTATCGGGAGTGTTACTTCAGGAGAGAAAAGCACGTTTTTCGTCATCTATTGCAAACACGAAAATGACAACACCACGAAAATTACACCCTCGCGATTTCGCACCCCAAAAATTCTGAGAGTTAAGCGCAGAAGTTGTGACGGCAGTCTTTGGCATCGCTTGTTCTCGCTCCGTGTCTTTGATCGTGGGTGGCACCTTTTGTTCCATTGTCACATCGCACCGGTCTTTGTCCTGATTATTGGCAACTCTGGCATTCGCTTTGATAGGCTGCCATTGCGCAGTTATGCTGCTGGCTACCGTTAATTCAAAACTCATATAGACACCTGAAGCTCACCAGCTACTCGCCCTATTCACAGACTCGAGTGAATAACGATCACAAAGGTCGAACCGTCGCGTCGCGTCGCATCGCGTCGGCTGGCTGGCTGCTAACCGTCGCCGACGCTTCGTCTGCCGGCTTCCCCCGACGTAGATTCTCACCTTTGTGAATAATAATTACCGGAGACGCACCAACGGCTAAGGAATCGGCTCGAGCTCATTTAATGAACCAGGAAACGATTTCTTTCGTCATGATCAGTTGGAATATGTGGATAGATCCGAGACCAGCCTTATTGAAGAAACTCTTCGTCACTTCGGCCCGATTTGTGCGGGATGAATAAATAGCGTCCTTTTCTTATCAGTGACGCATTCGGCGCTCAGATCGTGAGTTTTTGCCAATCTAATTTTTGCTAATCCAAAGTGCAATGTAATGCCATGTTTCTGCGGGAGGTCTGAACCAATCGCTGAACCCTTCCATACGGATGCATTTGAAATTCAAACATGGCTCTCCAGAGGCCTCATTTTTCCAGCGATTTGAATAAAATTTGAATATTTCCAGGCTCATTGATGCGTGTGTATGCGAGGAGTTTATATCAAATGATTACCCCTTTGGGCTACAGGCTGCTCCACGAGAATAATCTTTTCATATTATTCTACATGCTACATGATAATAAACGAAGGCTGGTTCCGATCACCATCGGCTACCAGCGGACTGACGATGAAGCCAGCGACTCGAACTCGGTAGGGCTGCAGTCCTGCGACATGGAAAAGTTAGAATAAAAATAAATGACGATAGTGCGGAGTGTGGTGTCCCGGACGTGTCTCTTCCCACAGGACATTCGTACATTCAGTCGTCCAGTCGCGGAGGATACCGAGAATTCTCGAGGGGTGCCGAGAGGGGCCGAGCACGCGTCAATACCAGACAACTGAACTGGTACAGCTACCCGGGACTTCCGTCTACAGCCTACGCCGTCGTTTAACAGTTCATAAAAGTCGTAATCCTGGCGCTACACACAGATACACCCACCGGCGATCATCGCCTAGGGTTGATGGACGTTTAAAAATGGCGCGCTCCCCTGGATCAGCTGCCCTGGCCCCCCCACCCCCCTGCGCCGGCTGCCAGAGCCGAGAAATTCACGAGCTCAAATAATTGGAGAATAAATAAATTGCTGGCATTAGCCTCGGAAGTTTCCTTCTCGCCTACACGGAGAAAAATTCCTTTTAGAGGTGATCACAAAGTTCGCGTTTCTTCTCTAATAGAAGATATGGTAGTTTGAGTACAGACCGAAAATACCTTAGATTTCACAATAACAGCTGTATGAGAGATTCGCTACTTATAGTCAGATCTGATATACTGTTTAGTGCGCAGTGATGTATATTTTGGATGTAGCTCTCATACAGTGCTGCGAGGTTTGACGCGACCACATTCGAGATCTGCAGAACCTGCTGAAATTTATATATTGGACTCACTATTATACTTTCATAGCAAGCTCCAAATGCTAGTACCTACTGTAACTTTTCTTATTCTCATTGTAGACTCCGTTCAACATACACAGTATCGGAGTTGATGTGGCATGCATTGTTCAATTTTCTATATCAGTATGAAGTATAATATTTCAGATTGAAGAACACGCCGCGTCGGAAAATAAGATTGCACCACAAAAATCAAAATTTCTGTTTCGAGTAACGTGTCATCAATAGTTTACAACATTCGTTTTCGAACGTATGATACGCTATCAAAGACACGAATTTCGGAATGCTGTGGTGACTTCTTAATTATCAAGACACCGCTATATTTTTTCTCACTATAATATTATCGAACAGAACCATCATCCACCGATCAACAGCGCGCCAGCTCGATGTCATGTATGTAAAGTGAGATGGATACGAAGGGCGGGAGAAAGGGCTAGAACGCTTCCCCCTCCCTCAGCCAGCACAATTTTGTCCTACAATGTCGGTATGAAAGTGCGAGAAATGCAAAATTGAGAGGACTCAAGAGTTGTGAAACAAAACTTCAGTTGCATGATGAAAGTACCAGACGCATCCAGGTATCTGATAAATACTTTCCGACACACGTCCCTCCTACTGATAACTACCATATACCGGGTATGGGAGAGGCTACAAAATGTTTTGTATATTTCCAAAGAAATTATGGTACCGGAATGGATGAAATGCTGAAGGTGGCCTCTGTGCGTTTTCATTCTAAAACCACGAGAGGCGAACAAACATAGAAGGACGGGAGTAGAAAAAGAACCGCGTAAAACCAGGAGAGGAAAGGTTCGTTCGTGCCGCTGCAAATGAATGCAGCCTCGTAACAGGAGCTGATCAAATGTTATCGCCATCACAGAATGCGGTTTCAAGGTATAACAACCCATTAGAAAATCTCATACGCAAGCTACCTGCGCGCTACTCTAGTTAACGGCACAAATAACTTCCCGGTTTCAATTAATTTGCGCTAATGAGACTAACGGACGTGACAAGAACTGGTGGAGGTACGAACAAAAATGCTTCTCCATATGAGGTAAAATTTTCGATGCTGAAATAACGCGGCGTGCTTTTCTAATTTCTCCACGGGATAATGTCTTCTGTTTATGCTTCGGAGACGCTTTGATACAAATATACGCGCATCCAAAAATGATCCCAATATTCAACATAAGAATTCGAGAGTTTCGGGGTACGAAATGCGAACAAAAGCTTCGCGGTTTTTCAAAGTAACTGAAAATCAGATTGAATTCAACAACGTGACCGGAAGGATCCAGGCCGTTAATAAAATTCCACGTCCCATTTACCATCATATAATGAACCCCTTTGTCAATTAGCACAATTCTGAATAACCTTGAAAGGGTAGCCTTTCCAATTATCAACGGTGAGATGAAATTGTTTCGAAGGTGATCCCCTCAATAGTAAATACCACCGACCGGCAATCCCTGAGTGTAATTATTGTTCATGGATGCAATAATTGGAATAAGGCTGAAGTTCATAACGCTAATGCAACAAAATCATACAGGATAATATCACGGTTTTCACGGAAAATCACTTACCAATCAAATTCCTCGTCAAAGGGTTCAGGGATAGATGTAGCTGGTGTTATCTCTCGTGATTATATTTCCTCAAGGGCGATGCCTATACCCCGACGAGCGCGCGCAAACAGATAGTCGCCAATTTTCTTCCCATTTCCTTATTGCGGAAGAGAATAACATTTTCATAGCGGTATTTTATAGACGAAGGTTGAATTTATGCCACCTCTTTCGCAAAATTTTTCATTTTAACTGTAATTTTGCGAAAAACCTTCTCGAAAGTGCACCACGTTTGCGGCGACGCACAGCGCAGGCTGAATTTTTTCACAACATTTGGCAAAAGCCGTTCTCTAGTCGCGTTCTTCATCTTTCATTTGAGACCAAGCCCCATGTAATCGGATAAACGACTGAGGCATAATCACGAACAAACTAAAGCATACAACTGCATATTTTACGCTCCGAAAAGGGTGGGACGAATGACCATTTCCGTCAGTTGCCTACGGTCTCCCATGACGCTCTCTCTCTCGACACCGTCGCGCGGGAAACCGGGGAGCCCGCGTTTTCTGACCAGGCATCACCCTTAACGCTATATTTCTTCATCCCCATGAGTCGGAGACTGAGTACGTAGTGAAAGTCGGCAAGAAATAAAAATAGAGGCAAGTGAAGATAGTTTCTTGTGCAGCTACACAATTGCACGTATACGAAGTCCTGAAACGGAGGAGTTCATGTGAATGCTGGAAATCTAGTCTCGGATAAGCAATCAGTCGCGTGACGTGATCGAGTCAAGCCAGAATTGCAGTCAAAGGAAACGAACGGGAGGATACAGCCGACAAACATAAGTGTATGTATGCAAGTATACCTACCTACCAGTCTTACAATGATTCAAAGCCCACATAGGTGTATACCTATATGCCCACCAGATTACATAGTCCCAGCTTATGCATGTATGTACGTGCGTATACACGGCATCGTAGTTGGGAAGTTGCTTGGTTTGGAACACGTGGCTTCATGCCATTCGCACGACGGGTGGTGATGCAAGCAATCAATACATCGCGGCGCATCATATCATAGCCATCCTTCCGCTTTCAAGGGAATTCTTTATACTATAAAAGTGGATATCTATTGATGTTATCCATGCATCTGTGTCCTATCCTATATACTATCCTGATATGAGAGTGAAATTAAGTGCGCAATTTCCGGCGATGTATTCCTTCAGTCGTTTGTGGAATATCCATATTCGAATCCGCAGAAGCCTTGAGACTCCGTGGCAGACTGATGAGAATGTATTTAACTCGAATCGCTCGCAACGTTGGAATTGCATCAATGTTGTCCAGACACCGTCAGACAGAGTCGACGGCAACGGGTAGATAGCGTGGAGGTGGTATACGTGTCAGAAAATATATTGCGTGAAGTGTGAAACGGGATTGCCGACGAACGCAGCGTCACCATCAGCCACCACATTCAATTTCCAGCCCTGTGCGCAAGCAAGCGGCGGTAGTGGTAGCGGTGGCGGCGTCGCGGTTATTTTTCAATCAATGAAACCTCTGGTGTTTTTCACTCATTCCACCTGCAGCGTGTCGTCCCCACCGAACAGGTACCTATCCTAGCTAACCGGGGCAATCTACGGCACCTAGAACTGACCACGCACGGTGCTATGGTCGCATTGCACGGTGATGCGTTTCCCACCGCTCTTCTACTTTTTGTGCTTATTCTACATTTTGCATTTTTCATATTTTTCATTTATTACCAACGCTCGCACGCAGCGACGCAGAGCGGAAAATTTGGAACACACGGTAGCTGAATGTCGCCAAAGTGTAGCACACGGGATGAACTCGGGAACGCGCGGTTATGGACTTGAAAATTTGGATTATCATTCCTCTCCATACCTACCTATGTAGGTATAGCGGAGTAGGGGAATTCTTTTTGTCGGAATACTAGCCTATACATGCATAGTTATAGTTTCATCCAGTTCGTTCTTTCTTTCTTTATTTAATTCATTCGACAAAAGCGTAGATACGTGCCTGGTGTGACGAAAAGGATGACGCCCAGAACCAGCGCTTGTGCCACCATTTCAGCGAGCCACCGTAAACTCCAGTTCCCCCGCTGCGAATGTGAGTGTCTTCTGTTTTCATTCGCATCTCGATGATTTTCGGTTGAAATATGCCGTTGACGGTAGTCCACAGCAGTCCCCAACCTTACTTTAGCCGAGATCACGTTCTCATCTTTCCTCTGAAATCTACGCCGACACGAACCTAGACAAGTCGGTTGTCCGGACGCCAAGGTCGGATTCTCCGAGAGGTCCGTACTGCGTGCAGAAAATATAGAATATTCCGTCAATCAACGGTCTAGAGTGAGAATCACTAATGGATCAATGAAATTTTGGGAATGATGCTGGATATTCGAGGAGGTAAATGATGTGTTATGATTAGTATGGTAAAACTATGCGTATAAATCGTACAGCGCCGGGCATCGCTTACAAAAGCTGGCTCAAATTTCATTAGTAACGAGTGCGATCGTACAGGAGTGGTAATTTTGATCGTCATGCCGTTCATTGTACCAAAATATGGAGTTAATTCGTTTTGGATACCGGCGCATCGGTTTATAATCAAAACGTAATTGCACTAACTGAGAGCAAGTATGTACGATGTAACGTCCGTCTATATTTCACGCGAAATTATTATATTCCATGCATCCATTTGTTCGTTTTCGGTCCAATTTATATCGAAATGCTCAGCGTCACAGTTGCATCATTTTCATGCAACACCGAATATCATAATACCAAATGGCTATCATTCACGCGGTCTTTGGAGAGACGATACTCATTGTATTCGCTTATTTGCCGTAATTTTGGATCGGATATATCTTTCCATAAATAATTCTCTGATTTCGAAAGTAGGAATTCTCAGTTGAAGATACAAAATGATGAAGACACTCCAGATTTCTCATTCATCGTGTCCTGCAGCCTCGATTTCAAGAATCTGAAATTACCCGGCATGCATTCTATTTCTCATAATATGCGCTCCGAGCTGGATATAGACTTCGAAGTGGGGCAGAGGTCAAGTGGCTTGGAGAAGTTCGCATACAGAGTGAGCAACAGATTGTAAACTCACGAGGAGTTTGAACAGGTGAGCAGAACCGAAGAAAAGAATTGCCCAGCGTATTATAGGTACGCATAAAAGATCGTCGCTGTTGCAGGTTATCAATTCGTATATGGAATTCATTTTTCCCCGGCTCACGCTCAGAGTAAACTAAGCAATATACGTTTTCATCACGCGATTTTTTCTTCAACTCTTGCTATATTATCGAGGAGTTTGAGGGGAATATGGACTCGCTACGTTAAATTTACAGAAACCGTTTCGAAAAAGAGAATCGTAAATTGACGCAAACGGTTCGAACGATTCTGATGAAACTTTGAGAAATCACTGAGTATGATGGCAAAAAGCGGTTAGGTATTTCATTTTTTCAAAACATCGATCGGATTCGAGGAAAAACAAATATTCCCTATGTTAACTAGGTTAGAATGCCAGTGGCGTCTCCAAATTTACCTCAAGTGGTCATTTATCATATGAATAAAGTCTAGTGGCTCATGTAACAGAGCGGTCATGGCTAGAATCATCACGCGCGCAAAATATGAGTATACCTACCGATTGTTAATTAACGTCGGAGTTTTAATTGAGAAATAATTCGTTAATCTATATTTAGGGGAGGTCGATTATTTTTGATAGAACCTCATGAATAATGAAGTGTCTCTCCCGTTTTACGTCGATCGTCGCGCTATTGTCAGAACGTGAAATCTCAGCTGATTGAATTTAATCGAGTCGAATCATAATGTGGAATTCAAGTTGGGTCATTTTCACAAAATTCGTTTTCCCTGTCCCACAATTTACCTGTCTTCGTTGCTACGCCTCCGAGCATTTCCAATTTCTTTTCTATCACCATTTTCTAGTAAGTCTGACGAAGACGGTCGCCGGTCGCAGGATTTCTGGGACAGCCGTCGCCGGAGTTCCGTGGCTTGTGGCCCTCCTCCGACCCCCATTCCCCCGCTCCCATAGTATCTGGATGAGAAAACGAAAACATCAAAAACGTACAATTTTTGTGACTGACCATCGAAGCGCTGAACATGAATGCATTTTTTTCTCTTGCTCAATAAGCTGTGCTCCGTTCGAACATTCCCTCCTAGTCGCATTATCCTGGTGTACAATTCGGATAATGAACGTTTCGAAGGTATTAGAAAACATATTCTCATCTTCGAAATTTCACACTGAAACTCGATGCGCGGATGTATTGCCAACCTGTAATCAGGAAACCAATTCGTCCCCCGAGATATCACAGTCTTGGAGCTGAGCTGGACTCAACCAAGGCGTGGATGTAGGTTTCCGAGTCGGCGGGTGAATGAAATGGTTAATCGGCGTAGAGCCTATCTGTTCACCTACGTCGGAATTTGAAATAATAAGGATACTCACCCCCGCTGCTCCGCCACCACTACCTCTGCCGCCTCGTCTATCCCCGGCACCGACCTGGGTCGCCTCGCTCACTGCTCTTGCACTGAGCTTCTCACAGACCAACCGTTCAAGAGGCGCGTCGATCCTGACGAGCGAAAAGCATCACCTGCAACATTCCGGATATTATATTTCTAACAGAGCATATGGATAGACAGGTAGGTAAACTATGTCGCTATAGCTGCCGATGAAAATCGTCAATGCCAGACGACGTGATGTATGCGTCCACACATTATAGGTATATATTTCGTTTGATCGCAACGGCGAGTAATTCTCTTTCTCGACGAAGAGACGGCGATCGACCGCGCGATAGACGTACTCATCTCGAATTGCGACCATCCGTGAAGCGATAATTCGATGACGTGATATACAAGAATTAAACGGTACACGGTGCTCTAATTACAGAGCTTGATTTCGCACGTCAATTGCTCTAGTTCTTCGCGAAAACGATTCAAATAATTCAATATCACGATTTTCGTCAAAAGTATCTGTCATACTTGATGTTATAATGAGTAGATGCAGAGATTTCGTTGATATACAATTTCATGAATCTGAAATTATTTCTCAGCTTCGGTCGTGAGATGTGGAATACTGATGTGGAGAAAACTAATATAGTCAACCATTTCGTGGATACCATGTGCCCTGTACAGGGCATCGGCGTCCTGGCTCGAACCGGGTTCCCGGGCGAATCCCAGCGGCTCGGTGCTAATAACCGGGTTACAGAGAGACGAGCTATGACAGGCGGTGTCGTACCACCGGGGAGAACTGAGATAGCGGAGCAATTGCCCGGACATCATACGTTTCATTGTACAACCCACGTCGGTCACATCTTTGATTAGCCTCGCGGTGTGACCTGTGTACCCCGTTTTCCCCTCGCCCCGTTCACCGATACAGGTGAGCAGCCGGGCTGTATTTTACCCTCAGAGATTCGACTGAACCATAACTTTAATTTTCATCATTTTTACTTTCCATGTGGAAATTTTATACGCGCTTTTCAGCTGCTCTGCTCGTAAGAAGTTTCAGTACTGATTTCCAGAGACGATATTTCTATAGCCATTGCTCCTATTAACGTCTTTTTTGTTTTTTTCCACCGTCTTCTATCTGGGCTTCCTTGCACTCCGACATACAATGAACTCCCTCCTGAATCCTGAAATTGTGTGATAGCGTGAGCATCGCATCCTCGAAGATCAGGGTGACGACGTCGGTGCTTCTCTTCTCTAGCCCCGCGTCACACCACCCGTTACATTGTTAGCAGGAATCTATCGTTATGCTTCTCTTATGGAATGATAAATTGCATGAGAAGCTCGCGAGTGTCTCTTTCATCGGAACCATCCCGAAGGAAATGCGGACGAAGGAATAGAATAATCCACGAATTGATCGAAATTCAAGTAATTTAAATATGAATTGGCAGTGCACACAGATTCTCCTATAACCATAGCTTCAGATTGAAAAAAAACCTCACTCCTTCTCTGCCTAATTATCCCTCCAATATGGCTGACGATCTATCTGCTCGGACGTTTCAAATTGCTGGTAGAAAATTGTCAAAAAGTGTAGCACGATTTTGAATCAATCTTATTGATCAGACGCGAAATTTTGTTCGCTTTTCGCGAATAATGAGGACCGTTTTCTTAGCGCGCCCAGAAGTTTGACGGGATTAACAAAATTTGATAAAAGGAGTAAATGGATGAACAAGCTTATAATAACCGTTGGCAGTTAGTGTTGACTAATTGGTTCATGTCGAAGCGCAGCCCCCTTCGTGACGTCATTTGTTACCAGGTCTCAGAGCAATGTACAGGCATTGTAGCGACGGGCGTCCATCACTCAACATATTGACGGGTTCCTCACCCCTCAACTCGCCGGCCGTTGTTATACGTCGGGGAGGGAAACAAGAGGCGGGGGTGCGAGTTACCTGGTTTATTAGTTCAGAGAGAAAAATTACTGGAAACTCTGCGGACCGATCGAGGCCCGCGCCTGTCGGACTCTGGACGTGTATTGGGCTCCCTCGGAGCGAGCCAAGGCAAAGGGGTGCGAAAGGGAATCTGTTTTTTCATCGTCAATATTGGAAAATGAGGAGCAGATATTTTTATTTAGCGGAGTTTATAACGCTCGTGGATTATCGCAGAGCATAATTATCGAGGGTTGGGAAATTCCTCTAGGGTGAAAAACAGCTGAGGGGGGAGGGGGGGGGGGGGGGAGCTGAGCTCAGAGCATGGTTCTGCTCTGATATATATGTTGTGTGTAGCCGGTAGCTTGGCAGCTAGTTCCTAGTTACAGAGACATGAAAAATCTCTACGGCATTGTCCGTTATGAGCTCTGCTAAATAAAAATATCTGCTTTTCATTTTCCAATATCAACGATGAAAAACGGATTCTCTTCCGCGCCCCGTTGCCTCGCCTCACTCCGAGCTCCCGAGTCCGTCAGGCGCGGGGTCCTCGACCGGTCCACAGAGTTTTGCAGGATCTTATAAACACTGGATTAGTATGCGAACTGGACTTTTTTTTCGTCAGAGAGTATTGGCATGCAGCGCGTGACACTACAGCTAGCATCACGTTGAAACTTCACGCGAATCCGGAACCCACGCAATACTATGCTTATTGTATTCTTGGTTTTGTCTTCCTTCCAAAAATTACCAGCGATTGTGCACCTGATATTGAGGAACAAATGTCTTCTGATACGAGTTTTGGACACGACCAAGAAATTACGATTGTATTGGCGGTTACGATATTCATACCCGCTCTCGAGAAGGCAATGGTGTTTGTCCAATTTGAGCTGAAAACTACCCGAACGCGAATTTGTAACAGTGACTCATAGTCACGCGAAACCGTTTTATCAGTTCCACGATCGAGTAGGTCCGATTGATCAATCGCTTTTCTAGATTCTTATAGCTCTTATACAACTTCGGAACTCATAGTGGGTGGTACAAAGCGAGAAGAGAACGTAACTTAGAGAAGAAGGGAGAAAGAGGAGAGAGGAGAACGGAACTAATCAATTCGCCAGATGCTTATCAGTCAGCTACCTCGCTGGGAGGCAACACCTTGGAAATTCGAAGGCATGAAGAGTGAGAGCTTGGAGATTAGTTTTCCGAATGCTTAGGTTTGATATCCTGATTCCACATACTTGGCGATCATCACTATTTACGAGAACTCGCGTGATCTAGATTCCGTTCAATAACGGTCGCCCTCGGTAAAGAATAAAACTTCAGCAACCAGGTGCATTTCGAAAGAGGTTGTGCTCTCTCAAAGAAATCGGGAGATCATCTGTGCCGATGAATCCCAACGGCTGATACGTGCAGCGGATCAATTTTTTCTCATTGCAGGTTATTCCTTTCGAGATTACTGAAACTCGCACGCGTTCCAGAGTGTACGAAGGATGAAAAAATTATTCGCATAGAATTTCGCCGCGACCAGAGCAAAATGTAGAAGCTTCGGTCCCGCGGTATGCATTACCGCGCAGGTATTGAATGACAAAAGCAAGGATCCAGTGAAGTAGCCAAGAACTGCGGTGATTTGCAACTGGTTCTCAGTTGAAGAGGAGGGGAGGGTTGGCGTTCATTTTCTCTTCCTTTTTTCCATTGATTCGGAAATATCTGGCCCGGATGCGAAGACAGTGGATTGTAGGTGGCTTCTACCTCAACGAACAATTCGTACGCGCACTCACGTTCGAGTAACATTTTTCTGAGAATTGTCATCACCCTTGGAATGGGGATGTTGTATTGCAGAGAATTCGGCCTACTTTCATACTTGCACGGGTTCGCGTATATCTCCGATTTTATATGCATGCGACAGACACGCGCATTGGTAATTGGAGACTGTTTTCCCCCGATATCATCTACGCGATTATAATTTTTCGGGCGAAATAATAGCGATCGGATTGCTTCGTCGGGATTCGGGTGACAACCGTACGAGCACAGGCGGGATCAGGAAAGCAGAGTGAAAGAAAACACGCGCCTCTCGTCGAAGTTCATTGAAATCAAAGTTATGTGAACTTGGAATAAAATCATAATTTGAACGGAGCTTTCAGCAGCCCAAGCCCCGAGGAAAACTTTTTTAATTTCATCCGAACTAGACGAAGTTTATTTGTATTTCAGAAGAGCCAATGAATTTGATTTACGGAAGAAAATTCGGAACAACTATCTGACTGTTCTTCGACCACATGATAATTATTCGACGATTATCGAACTACGTTGATCAATCCTCAAAATTTTCGATTCAAAATATTCCCACTAGAAATTATGATTATAACATGTACCCGCAAACTTTACATATCCCATTAGATACATTTCAACGTATCAGTTGAGGGAAGATTGTGAAAACTGAAGGATAGATAGACGAATGAAGGCACGGCAGAGCCCGGCGAAGGTTTTTTGGACACAGGAATATCGAGGATAAGCATCAAACTCCGCGCGCGCGAGATGATGATTTTTTCTTCGTCACGATGAGGTAATTTCGTTCCTCCTACTCCAACGCGATACTTTACTAGTCTAGATATCCGAAGGCCGGTTTTTCCTATCGAGCGGATCTTAAGTACTGCATCGGAGGCAGGGATTCTACCAGCCGAACGCTGTCTGCCTAGATAGCCGATAAAAAATTCATCTCTCTACGTAGCAGGAGGTGACGTTTCACGAGGTCAATCGGTCAATCGATTCCTATCAAAAAATGAAAGAGCAGACTTTAACCAGCCCTCTATCCATCTGGAATTTCCAATCATGTCACGAGGTGTTTTATTTATACTTTCGGGTGTCTTATACGCAACTCGAGCGTGACGGCTGATTCGGCAGACCGAAAAAGTGGAAGAAAAAGAGACGAGATAAAAAGGCGGGTATTATTGGGGATTGAAAATTTGTGTTCTTTGAGGAAATACGCTGCTATATGATTTCCCGTCTATACCGTACGCTAGGATATTTGCTTGCATGGTGAGCAGCAATAAGTGTGCGCGTGTGTTGATAAAATGTCGGCTACGAAGTAGGGGGAGGGGGGATAAATTGACGTGTTGGGGTGAGGCGGTGAGGGAAAGCGAAGAAAGCAATGATGTTCCGACTCGTTGTCGGTATACCTATAGGAGAATAAAGACAAGAGTAGATTTTCTGTCATAAAAACGATAACGTCAAAGGTTGTACAAAAGGCTTTCGGCTTTCGACTTTCGACTGTCCGTGATAGGGAAGTGAAGGGGTAGGTATGTAGGTACTACTATTTCCCGAACGGAAATTATATTTCAGGCTCGCAGAGCCATACGTAGCTTCGAGCACACAGAGCTGTCACGGCTATAGCTACGTGAGAGAGCTGCGAATTGGAACAAACGAGATGGACGTCCGAACAAGAAGACTCCAGCTGTAGAATCGTAGAATCGTTCATGCGCCTGTATTCTGGGTGAAGAATTTTCACCACCTACCGCGTTTATTGCGAGTCACTAGATCGGAGGTCTGTGAAAAGAGAGGAAAACTATCTTGAAGCTTTCGGTTTGTCACAGAGAACGAAGTCAAGACAATCGCGGTTCGCTATCTCCAACACTGACTGTATGTGCTGCAGTAACGTCCAAAGTGCACTTCCGTTTCCGATTCTTTCCCTCTGCCTCCGCCTCGCCCCTCTTCGGCGATTAGATTGAACCAAGCGAGAGAATCGACTGACTCGGGAGACTTCACGGCGCAAAGGGCTTTCCGCCACTTTAGTCATTTTATACAGAAGAGAATATATACTATATATACTACACCGCGAAGACGTTATATCAACTTTTTATCCGATTCGACCGCCCGTGAACGTTATCAACTCAATAAAACGGCGGAAAGTAAACAGAGTTTATCAAGTTATTTCATCCACCCGAATCTCGTATCTGGGACAGCATACATGTCGCAGGGGATATTAATCAAGAAGCTCAACGGTAAACGTGCGACTTGATATTAAAGTCAGGAACGAATAAACGATAATGGGATTTCGCTACCGGATAACATTAGTTCGCATGGTACATCGCGTGGCGGTGGTTATAATACGTGAACGTATTTCCGAACTTTGTATTAAGCCAGTGCAGGTCGGATCGGATATAGAGGCCGATAGGTGTGCACGGAGAAGGCAAGAGGGTACCGCGCGCGATCACCCGGGAAAGCGGTGTCGAGTCGGAAAGTTAACCGGCGGATGTCCTTGTTTATCCTTGTATTATACAGCACCGTAAATGGAGCGGGACCCCGAGCAGCCAGACATTCGCCAGGTGTATGTTGTGCGTGTACACGGAGCTAAGTACGGATGCACCTTGCGCACGGGCGTGCGCCTGCATACAGCTATAACGCGCGATATTACATACACACGTGTATGCGTGTAACGTGCAGGAACTCTATTCAGTGCAGGTACTACCTGCTACTACTCTAAACCGTGGCCCACTACCCTCTTCTCTTCCAAACGAAGAACAGCATTATGCCAGGAACATAGCGAGAGTTGGCTACGGAGCACAATGGGGAAAGAGATATGCGAGCTGTGTGTATACCTCATATTTACTTGCTTTACACAGATATACTCGAAATTATTTGATATTGGGTTAGTTAGGCATCCATTTGCGAACACAATGGACCGAATCCTCCATCCATTCAGAGCCAAAGTCTGAACTGAGTTGGATAATGCAGTCAAACATATGGGCTCCAGCCTGACCGATGCGGGGCAAACGCGTATGTATAAGAACGCGATTGAATATAATTTGTGGAAACGCTTGTTAGCGATGATTAGGTTCAAACAGAAGCGTGCGAATACTCAAAGAGACATCGTTTTTTACACTGTAGGTACTATTTCCGAGGTGCGTTCGAGGTCTAACTGAATCTGAAAATTGTTGACTGGCTTCTTAAATTCCTATAACAGGTGATCCTCGAGAATCGATTACATTCAGGATCGAATTGTGGGTATCTATAATGACGGTAAAGTTCTGTGAGTTTTATATACGAAGATCACTGAAACTACGTTACGTTGAGGAGAGCTGGGAAGCACGGATTCGATAGGCGAGAGGGCGAAAGGATTATACTGAAGCGTTTTAAACCCACCGTTGATACTCGGGTTCAGAATAGTTTCTGGGAGCCCTATTACCATTCGAGTTAAGGAATAAAGTAAGTCAGGTTAAACTGTAATAAAACTTGCCAAGGATTTCAGAACTTCCGGACCACCTCGCGTTCGATCTTATATTCTCTAATTACGCTCCGAAGGTCGAATGAAGATGGTTTTTATTTTGATAGAAACTTTCAACGTTTATCCATCCTAACCGGATTTCCTAGAGATGTGATTTTTGCAAGTCGGTATCGCCGTGGTCATCTTGGCACGATGGCGAAGATCGTACGTACGCGAATTCAGGGAATCTTGAGACATCTCTTCGTGCTTTCCATTCGCCGCAGTATTCAGAATTCGTTGGACTATATTTTTCCGGAACAAGGAATAAGAACTAAGAATTGTGTTTAGGAACAAACAAGCGAACAAACAAGCCAGAAAATTGGTCGTGAGAAAATAATGTCACATCGCTAGAATGAAGAGGAAGGTTAGGTTACAGCCTGTTACTGATCCAGAAGGTATCTGCAGGACAAACCCGTGATTCGACAATGTGCTTAGCTCCGCAGGCTAGAGAACCGGATAAACGTAATGGATACTAGAACCGTTGGAGGATGAATGATACCCTGGACGACAAATAGCCACGAGAAGCTTCATATCGACGCTCGGGGATAATATTCACTATTTTCATATAGCGTACAGAACTATTCGACGGTATGAAATGCAGAAGATTGCAGAATAATTCGTTCCATCGAGTGAAACGTTCGCCCTAACTTGGAAAATCTTTGAAATGAAAATTCTATTGGTACTCCGTTGAGCGGGAGAGAAGGGATAAAAATCTCTGATTGAATCCACCTTCATCAGGGTCGGAATGCTTCTTTCAATTATTTTCAATCTTTGACCAATTGCCGCGCTCATCAAGGAAGAACTAATAACAGATACGAAACGCAGATACGCGGTTGCTGCGAATCATCTGGATCCAGAAAGGAAATCTCTACCTTCTGCAAATATTTATACCACTCAAATGTGAATCCCTGGACCTCTTCTCGAGCGCATGTTCTCCTGCTGCAATGAGGGAGCGCAACGCGAGCTGAAATGTTGGGTAAATAGAACTTGAACCGATTGTCCACTTGACCTCTCGTTGCCGGAGAATGAAGAAATGATATAACTTTGAGCTCAACCCTTGACGACTAGACTTTCCCTCGTCTGTCAGCAATAAAGAATAGCTGGTCAAGCAGCAGGACTCGTTACGTTTGTCAAGACGTTATCCAAGACGCAGCTAGCAGCTCCGGCACAAGTGTGTCTAGAAAACTCGCGACGGTCTTTCACCTTTTATGTATACCTCTACTAGTTGGCATTAGTTCTATTTCGAGCTCTCCGTTTCGTTCTTCCGCTCTCCCTATCCACTCGTTATATTCGAAATATTATGTAGTCCGCGTATCGGAGCGATCATTTTATCGGGAATAAAAGGGATGATAGATGTTCGCTACATCCTTGTAATTTTATTCCAGGCGGCAATTCAGTTTGCCAATCTTTCTCTGCGTGTTCTCAGTCTTACGCACCTCTCGGCACGCGATCTAAGTTTCCAAGTGTATCCATCCCGGTGTGTTTACATACTATCGCGTACCAAGCCTGAACTGAATCGTAAACATGAGTATCAATGAGAACGCCGAAGGATGATGAAGCTGTTTGTTCAAGCAATATTTATCGTTGCGAGCTGGTGAGCTAGTTCCCTCTCGCACTCCGATTTGCACGGTTTGTTTCATTTTTCTTCGCTTTTTCCAGCTGAGGAATATCTGTGAGTGAGCCGAGAACGAACAGTAAACATTTTCTGTCTGGCGCAGGTATCGATCGAGATAATTTTCTTTTCAGACCATTTCCTAACCGGAGAAGTGGGTAGGTATATAAAGTAGAGGAATCTCTCGACGCGGCTCTGCGGTTGATTAACTTTTGTGCGCTAACTTAGACAGGAAATATCTCGAGAAAAAAGTTTTCTTCTCCCCTTCAGCCCGCCATCCCCTGAGTAAAAGAATTTACGGTAATTTTCTAACTGATACACATTACGGTTATTTATCTAACATCGTAAATTCCATCATTCCATTACGCACACAAGAAATTGAACAACGATTTTTGTGTCACGATTCAGTTTGCTGAGAAACTCTTCTCTTCGATTCAAAGCTATATAGTCAGAAGAGAGAGAGAGAGCTTCTTCGTCAAATGAAAGTGAAAAAGAACGACGAATCTACGGGAGAAGGTTTACACGGGATGAGAACCAAGAGGGCGGAGTTCTAGGTGGAAACCCAATTGAGAGGATCGCTGGTTCGCGTGTCCACGGATCGTCCTAGCGGCTCGGGTTCTGCCAGGACTTCTACGGGATCAGATCCAAATCAGGTATTCTCCCGTCGTAGGCCACGCCCGGAATAGATTCCTGTGTTCGGTGTAAAACCTATTCAACATGCCGAGATCTACGGTCTAGGCAAACCCGAGCAGGTACGTGATGTTAGTTAACGGAAATAAACGAACCTCTTTAATTAACCGGTCAATTAACCTTTCCAGTCGGGGTTCGAACGGAGGGAAAAAATTTCTTTTACACAAATAACGTTACAGGATCTAGAAATACTGTCTATGGTTACTGCGCGGCATTGAGCAAACCTGATCGTCGAGCTGTGCTACAATCAGTATCCACTCACGATACTTAAACCCGGAATCCAAACGCCAAGACGTCGATTCCTGTGGAAAGATGAATTTTACATAGGTGTGTATAAGTAACCTCATACCGAGTACCTCGGAATCAGCGACGTGATCGACTTTGATCAAGCTTCCGGTCAAGTCACGTTGAACGCTCAGCAATTTGTCGATTTTTCGATACAAGCTGAACAGAACAGAAATGGCAATTCTTCCAGAGGAGTGATCGTTTCGAAGAAGGATCGCTGAGTGATAATTCTCAATTGATATAGGTTGCGACGATATCCGTAAGTGCAAACTGAGGTACAATGAGCAGGTCGTAAAGCGTAAGTACAGGTACACATGTGTAAACACTCGATACGACGCATTGGGTAGGTATCGCCTGAGAATTCGCATATGGTCGTAATAGTGACAAACGCAGAGTAGCCATGAGCACAGGAGCTGGTTTCGATGCATTCTACCGCGATAGACATATTCGGTCCGGGCAGAATCATAGCTCTCAGTGGTATGCGAACGGGGTGATTCTTCCCTTACGTTCGCTCGACACGACGCGACCGGATGGTGACATATTGTACGTGGTATAGCCGGTTATTGGTGACTTGCCTATAATTTTATGATCCACGATTCGCGTCCTAGTTACCACTATTGCTACAGAGTCTATGATATAATGCCAGTTCCCGAGTAGGTACAATGTACATCCTTTTCATGCGGAGGTACTAAATAATTCGCTCCGCCGAGAATAGCAGCGGTACATCATACTAGTGATAACAAATGTAACGGAAGAAGAAGTGGGAAAATTGTATCCGAAGATATGTGCGGTGTAGGTATGTTGGAATGATAAAAATCTCGTTAACTTTACAGGGACTTACAGGAGTCCGATTCGGATGACGGAGCAGACTGATAAATTGGAATCAAATGATCACACGTCGACTTGACTCGACAAAATTGCGATCAACGGCGTGTAGAGCACACGGGAACCGTCAGCCAGCGAACTGCCTCAAAGAATAAAGAAAGTGTTTGGGTAGCCCCAACCATTAGTTCTTATTCCGTTGGCAATGCCCCATTTTCACTGGCTATTATCGAGTTAACGGGAAAGCAATTTGCAAAACCAGCTTTGTGCGTCAGTTATGGGAAAGTAGATTAGAGTGACTTGTCGAAGAACAAGGTTTTTCGCTTAAATCGGTTCCCAAAATTTGCTCACACGAAACCACAAAGTAACTACAAAAAACGAACCCAAAGATAAACCGCGAGGCAGAGGGGAAAGACGAATGGGAGTGAGAGAGAGAATAGAATAGAATAGTTTATTGATGTGCTGTGGCCTCGAGGCCCCCAAGAACAATTATAAGGTTGCAAGTGATGGGCAGGAAACAATGAATACATAAATAATATGAATAAGTAACAAGAATAACTAAAAAGAAATATAATCATCGAAGTTAGAGGTTACACATACTACTTACATTGACTTTCTCAGCAAAACGTTCATTCATTCGTTCATTCGCTATCGAAGCAGATCAAAAGCTACGTATCGTCAACGTCAACAGTTAAACAAAAACTGTCTGACTTGTGCACGCAGATGATTATGCAGCCGCCGCGCCGTTTGAGAGTCGGAACAGAGTAAGTTCCCGAATTCGACAGCAGAAACCCGGGAAAATTTGTGATACGCAGTAGAACAATCTATCGGAAAACGCGGCAAGTCGGGGTCACCCCAAGTATTACGAATGAAGAATAAACAATACGGGTCGGCAATGTAAGGCAACCACTGGAGCACGAAGCAGGCTGGAATATCGTCAACACCTTGAACATCCGAGGCCAGGTGGCATAGGCGTGATATGACTGAAACAGAATCGTCCATTGTCAAACGGCCTAGTAAGTAAGACACAAGCGCCCATCTTAATTTGAGCAGGACTGGCCTCATCTTTAGCAGCATAACGCAAGTTGAGCTCGCCCACCAGGACAAACGAACGCAACTCACTCCGGACGAGCCTAGGCTCATTCATACCCAAAAACGTGTTCACGTAGGAGTGACTCCTGGAATAAGGGCCTCCGATAATCTCATAATCACCATAATCACAGAAATGGAGAGAGACAGAGAGAGAGAGAGAGATTTGGCGAGTTAGAATTTTATATTATCTTGTTTTTCGTCCATAACTGTACCATATTAGGTTGTTCTCGGCGGATCGGAGGCTGTTAATAATTCCGGATAATTTCGTTTGTTTTCTGAAACTTTATCGGGCCTCTCAACCAACTGTGCGCGTTCATGAGAAAAATTATTGTTAGAGTACATAGTTCAGATCGCAGATGCTTTCTTGCTTTAAAAATTCAAAAAATTTCTAACCAAACGGCGGTGAATGGTTGTTATCATACAACGTTGGACCGATTATATGTCATGTGCACGTACGTGGACAATCTGTGAAATCGCATGAACTGCGTAGTAGCCAGTATGTCCGAGCAACGAGCGTCTGATAAACGGAGTACCTACTTGATGGGGTGCGCGTATGGCCGTTTGATGAAGAGTGATATTTAATGGAAAGTGAAAATGAAATCAAGTCCAAAAGGCTTGCTGGTCGTTTGGCGTATACATATAAATACAAGCGGGCACTCGAGGCTCCATTGCTTTCTGCTTTGAGTCGGCGGCCTACCCTTGATGCTCCGCCTAGTTAATAAATATGTATTATCAATATCTGCGTTGCATATGTATATGGTCACCTGGAAATACCTCTCCTTTGGTGTTGATGCTTGACACAACCGGCGCGGCGCAGAAAAATTTCCAACTTCATGTTACGTTAGCATTAATTCTCTCATCCACTCGACACTGGAGACGAAGCGACTGCAATCTTCCAATCTACAATCTGTTTGGCGCCGATATAGGCCGATGAGCTTGAAGCTAACCGATGGAATCCAAGGTTGCAAGAGGCTAGGGGTTACCTAGAGCGCAACCTGGACAACCTAACTCGAAGTTCGAATGTCCGGATGGACTTCAAGCGATTCAAAATTTATGGATATATCATGTCAGTCCGCAGGCAACATAATATTATACTGCAGCCACATAAAGCTGCGTGCATGGAACCTGGTTGTCGGCCGGGATTGACAATTCGTTCGTGTTAGTTGTAAATTAGATATAATTGTAAGATCGGTGTTCAGTCTCATTCAGGATCATATTTAACCTGGGAAATGATATATCATGAAGTATTGACTGGAAATCGACAGCTTTGAACACGTGACTCGATGGATCGATGCAAGAAACAAACATGGTTCCATACTGCGACCGATCGATTCATCGATATAATTTCAAACCGGCAAATGACGTCCAGATGAATTTCTACTCATGTAACGTTCGCTTTCGAAGTAGCGCTGAGAATTTTTGATATCCGAGACTTATAGCAGAGGAATGCGCGCGATTGTCAAACCTGCTGTTCTTTTGCGCAACTCAACCAAATCCACGACGAGATCTACCATGTGCTGCAACGTGGTGCAGCAGCATGCAGTGAGCACCTGAGAGTTTGTGCGTTGTCAAAAAATTGTATGAAATCACTCTCATCATCTTTCGAAAGTATAACGAACCTGATTCTCTGTCTTGGAAAGTTGTGCGGAGCTTGCTTCTGGTTGGGTGTGGTTTCTTACCGCGGGTGGGGCTACGATCAGCGATCAGGATCAAGGAGTTTGGATTTGGTTGGGTTTGGGAAGGTTCCGGGAGGGATCCGGGAGTGATCCAGGGACTAGGATGTATGGAACAGGACAAGGGAACATCTAGGCGAGGTCCTGCCTTCGCTAGGACATTTTTTCCCTTTTTAATGCCGGCTTTCGTTTATGTTTACTCCTTGCTCTTTCACTCAAGGTCCGTATTTGTTTTTATAATTCTGTTTTCCTTCTACTATTTTGATTCACTATTCCACCCTTTCTCATTTATTTTAGATGTCATTATTTCAACCTCCAGACTTCCGTCCCGGTTACCAGTCTCTTCACGAAAGAGGACAACCACCTTCGAATTCGAACGGGTGGAATTCTATCCAAATCACTTTTTCAAGCGGTTCTTCCCGCACGTGCACTTTAATTTATCATTCGCGTTATCATTTATTCGAACAAGGAGTGGGCCGTTGAATCAGAATCCTCGTGAAAAGACTCTCAAAAGAAAGTGAGCCTCGGTCATTTGAAAATAATTCGAATCATCAACTATTTCATTAGAAATCACACTTTTTAACGCACTTTTGATCTCTCCAAAATTAACTAATCACTCTATAGTTTTCGCCTATATCAAGATCGTTGAGTGCCTCGTAGTTACGTTCACTGATCGAAAATGTTCTTGTGTGTTTACCGAAAGTTTTCGATAAAACCACTGAACCAACACATTGCATGAATGAAAATGTACAAGAATCACTTCAAAATTACAATTCTTCGATCGTATGAATCTTCGCACGCGGCTCGCCGTGTCCGAGGGTTTAAATTTGCGAGACAGAAGGTGAACTTGAATCAAACGGAATTATTTACCACTGAGAATTTCTCCACGTTATTTGCCATCTCTCCAGCTCCAGGGCTCAATTGACATATAATTAACGTAATTCTATGTGATTAATATATACACATATACACATACATATATTTCTTTGCATTTATTATCTTTGTGTTGATGTTTTAGCCTGCGGATTAGGGCGTTGCGTGCACCTCGACTCCGCCGACTTATATACACCGCGGCGACGACGTCTTAAAATTTCTCTGAAACACTCACTGCCGACCCACGAAATATCTCTCAACCGCAAAGATGACAATTTTTCCCGTATCACAATTCGTCGAAAAACGTGACAACGATTTGCGTAAAGCCGGGCCCGCTTTTCTCGCAGTGGTGCGCGCCGCCATGACAGTTAAGGGGCTGCTGCTGCTGCCGCTGCCGCTGATATCCCCTCTGCTTTTCCTACGACACCCCAACACCCCCGAAGACCCCACAGCCCCACCAGCGAAATATTGATCGGACAGAAGGGCGGCAGCCAGGTCTGTACCAAGTCTGTCTCGGTGCCTGGTCAACCAGAGATTAAAATTTATCCCGAAAAGGGACAACGGGTTCGACTTGCTCGAAAAATATTTTTATTCGACCGTTCCGAACGTGAACCGTGTGCCGTGTGATACCGGGAGGCACGAAATTTATGCACACGATGAGAACCAATTGCGTAAATTTTCGGAAGAAAAAGAATCCGAATTGATCTGATCGATTGATTCTTCCCGTCAATACTGAACCAGACATTTGTGCCCCGGCCGGGACAAGGGTCGGTCTCGAGGCTTTTCTTGCGGCTGTCTTGAGTCGTGTTTGATGATAAATCAAGCCTTGACGCGGGGAATGAGTTTTGAATGCAGATTGTCTAGAAGGAGTGTCCGATTTACATCGACCGCTGGTGGCGCTCTATGAATCTGAAATTGCCTGCACCGATATCTTCTGAGGGTAATTTTAATGAGCAAGGGGGTGGACGTTATGGTGGGGAATATTCAGTGGGCAAATGAGAAATAACGTCAGCAAACGTTATTTCTCATTTGGGTCGATCGGAGGGTATGAATGCGAGAAGGAAGTCACGCAGGAGGTCCTCACCACGCACGCTCTCTTTTCTTTCCTCTTTTTCTCACACTCGCGCAGAGTCGAGTTCTAGTACCATACGGCCGGCCCTGTCGCGAGTAACCCAACCAGGCTGGGTTACCTACTTTCACTCAAAACCCTCGGCTTTTGGTATCCTCCCGTTCACCCTGCCTACCCTGTTAAGGGACCGGGACTCTCGGTAACTCCATTCGCGAAATAAGGGTGGAAAGATCTGCGAATATGTAGGTCTCGGGTGCTGAGGTAGCGGGCGAATGGGATCCAAGTTATCTGTTGCAGTTTTAAAGACACTCGCGTGCCGCTCCTGCGTAAATCCAACTTTCCCCGCAGCAATTCTTCGAAACTTTCATTCACGCCGATGGAATCAAAATACGAAAAGGATTTCAAACTCATCCGAATTTTCGGCGGCGCAGAAATTGAAAGCTGTCTCTTTTTCGATTCCCACCTCTCGTTTAGCTAACATTATCGACTGCATAACTGAATGTTCGTGCAGTGTAGACGAGAACGAAACCGTGATTCCATTTCGACCACTAATTTCTATCGGATCCGCAGCACGTATTTTCAGCATGGGGCGTAATCCTGTTATTTAACTCACCCCAAGACGTGCCTCGTGTCTTCTTAGTCCACGCTGGTGGAATGCCTGTAACAAAAGAGAGGGTAGTCTCAGTCCAGGACATAATTTGTGCGACAGGATATGCGATAGATCGCTTGTCAGGATTCTGATGATTCCGAATGAGGGGATACTATATTAAGTTTCGCCTCGGAGTAGCATGTTAATTAAGACGAGAGTTGAAAGCCAAGGACATAGCGTGCCCTCCGGGCTCCCAGAATCCTTCATTAACAAGGTTCGCGACTGATTTTCGTCAGATTCGCTCCTTGTGTAAAATTTGAGATCGACTCTCGTATCAATTTTCAGAAGAAATGTCAGTTTTTCCCATTCACTTAGGATGACTTTTCAACGGTTCAGCTGTGAGGGAAGGAAAGCGAGATATGAGTTTTCACAGACGCACGAAAAACTTTCGATCGCAGACAACGATTAGACGACGCATCTAAAAAATTTGATGATCCGTCGGGGATTGCTGAAAAACGGCAAAAATGAGACTCAAATAGCAAGATTACATTCTTTCATCTCTCTGATACCTATACCAATATAGAGACTAAACTGTATGCGTCATACTCAGTTGGAGATACAAGAGAGAGAGAGAGAGAGAGTAGGTACATACGGCGCACACGTTTTGATGCGTCCTGTACCGCGGTACCACCTCGGATGGATTGGGGATCGTGAATATTATAGAGACGAGGTTACGTTACAACTGCATCTACATGGTCGGCGAAGGGTACGAGCTAATTTCAACTCGAATTTAATAGATGAGGTGGTGAACTATAAAGCGAAGCGTTGAAGGACGCTTGGTTTTTCGGCGGAAGCTTTCGAAGCATAACGAGTTCAGCCTAGCTGAAGCTCAGACTGGTACGACTCGCCTGTGGTTTTTTTCTCTCGCTTTATCGTACAGGAAAATCCGAATCTCGATTGGCTAGGGTAGACGGTTTCAAATACTAGAGATTTAACGTTTTTCTGCGGAGGCTGCCGCCGCAAAGTGCAGTAAGTATAATCGAGTTCGTATCTTCTCGCGCGGAAGATGCTACAAAATTTCACACTCACGATCTTCCTCCGTCTAGGAGAGTCGAGCACTTTTTTCCTTCGCCCATGTACCAACGTAATCGCATCATGATTTTTACGATTTTATGATTCAATCAAAGTTGCACGGTTTCGTCATTTGGTGATCATAAAGTCTCTGAAGATTTTCCGAAGTCCGGATAGGAGTGAATGCCTCGGTCCGTATTTCTGTATCTCTCTTTCAACGTTGATGCAGTGGGAATGTGAAATTCGCCCGATGAACAGCTAATCTTTTCCGCCTCCTCCTTCCATCGAGTCCTCGATCAAGACTCCCAACACCATATGCCATTTTCTTACCGAGCGACAATGCTCTCCGACGAAGAAGCCAAGGTCGATATACTTGTCACGGACGGGTTATGTTACGTGAAGTTACCCGTGAGGCAGCTGGGTAAGAAATGTAAGTATGGCAAGGACTGTGGTATTGCGATCTTTCCGGAGCCCTGAGGTATTTCGTCCTTTCTCATTTCGGTAGCGACCGTCCGGAAAATTCCTACTTCCAGAACGTGCCAAAAAAACCAAGAGGAAACCAGATACATCCAATAGCGAGATGAGGCTGGAGTTTATAACCTTGACGCAACTGAGTTACAATAATTTTAATTAATTCACGAAGTTCCGGTGTCGATGCACTTTTATTTTATTATGCTTTACGACCTTATCGCGTCAATGTTATAAAATTTAGCCCCGCGAAGCGGAGGCGAAGAGTTGAACAGAATTCGATTGGAGTATTTATTTTCTAAATCTTTTTCCCCATAATCAATAGTCTTCCGAAAGTGGTTCGGAAAAAATGTCTACTCTGGGAAATTTACTTTCCTCAAACGTTTATCCGTCGATTCTTCCCCTGCAGAGGAGAGTGGAGATCGATGGTTATAAAAAAAAGCAAAGGTCCAACATTCTGTATTTCTGGAAGAACCGAACCTGCGTCTTTGTGGAGTGGAGAAATATAAGGGCAAGCTCACAATAGGTTTAGACGGTGAAATAGTCTGCGAGCAAATCACTTTTCATATGAAACTTAACTCAACGCACTGAATCAGCAACCGACGGCTATCACATATAGATGCGTATGCATACCTCACTTCTCTCCCAGAGTTTTTCTCTCTCTAAAAAGCCCTTCAGGGTTTCCCAATGGCCGCGGTTCGGCGCAGGTCCACATCCTGCGTTCAAGAGTTTCGGATAGGAAAGTGTCGAGCATTCAGGGATCGCGTGATATATCGCCAGTTCTTTTTATTCCTCGCATGCTAAAACGTGCTCTTTCGGACCTGGGACGTGGGACGTGGGGGCGGAGACGGAGAGATATGATATTACCACAAATATCAAGCCGGCGCTCCCGCGCAACGTATCTATATGACAGAGGCGGTGGTCTCTCTCCAAACGAACATCGTACGCACTAGGTATGGCGAGGCACCTGGGACGAGTCTACTGGGAATACATTTCACGTTATAGCGATGGATATAAGGACATTGAATCACGAGGCTAACTTCATACTTTGTATCTCAGAACGTTTTTCTCCATCTCGACCTGAAGATACTGTTGCAATTTGACTAGAATATAACATCACTCCGTGTCATTCGGGGTAGAAATACTGACGATAAGATTCCAACCGACGGAACACACGTAGCGAGTACTGAGGCGCCGGAAACGGATGTACATAGATAGGGGGAAGAAACACAAGCGAGCTGGTTAATAATTAAAATTTTCCTACCACACCGCGAGGAGAAGGATGTTTGCAAGTTGCGTCACTCGGAGCAGACGGCGGGGTGGCTTCAATCGTTCACTACTCGAGGGTAAACGCTGAAGCCCGGAGGCAAGGAGGGCGTTTTATAATCTCCGGTAAACTGTCGACAGTATTACCCCCAAGCGAGACATCCGCAGACCTCGTCGAATAGGTATAGCCGAGGTATGAGCCCACGGCCTAGGAACTTAGCCTAACCGAAAATGCAGACCACACGAGGGTAGACGGAGTAGATATTGGCTACTATGTACAGGAATCAGGAGTCAGGATGGATTTATTTTAAATTAGAGTTCAACACCGCTGCAAAGTTGCGGCCTTGTAACTCGGACCAGCTTGCGGTTTGCGGTCTATTGTATTAACGAGAACGTCCGCAGTATCCGTTCACATTAAAACAGCCAATTACGTTTAATAATTGACGATTTCAGTTTGTGGCGATTGTTTCAACATGGACACGAGCACTCACTTCTCACATTCGTAATGACGCATGAATTATTCAGAAAGTATCTGCCCGTACTCGAGGTATGCAAGCTGAAGACCTATTTGCTGTCGATTACTGGCGAGAGAATTCAAACGCGACTCATTGAGATTCCTATTCTTATTCACGCATCGAGGCAACTCAATAAACGTCGATAAGACGTTTGCAGGCTGCAGACGACTGTGGTGAAAATTGGGTAGGACCGTGTGAGGCGTAGATCGGCTTGTTCTCTTGTCAATATCGGTAGAATGCCGCAAAGATACGATTCACGTTTATCAAGCTCATGTCAGCCTGACGGAAGGTGGAATCTAGAAACCCTGGACTAATAGAACTATTGAAATGCAAATAGGTTCTGCGCTGTTCAAGCCTTGTCTCCAGGACTCCAGGTCTTCCAGGACGGAGCCACTCTGGTCTACTTAACGTGATCACGTCAACCTACAACACCGTCAGCCATAGTGGCAGGGATACAGGTACCAGGGAACAGAATTACGGTATGTCTCGGAATATCTACAGTATCTCTAACAAGTCAAGTCTGCCTTCAGAGTAACGAAGAACGCTGAGTAGAAGGGTCGAATGTTGAGAGTTGTGAGCCACGACGGTAGTACATGGATTTCTGTCTATCAGAAACGAAAGACAAAACGAAGAGCGGACATTTGAAAAAAATTTCGTGTCGAAGTTGAAAACGAATGGAGCAGGTATGTATAGGTGCATGGGCTCGCCAATTGGATTGGTACCGGAATGGCATCCTGAAATCGGTGGAGCTTGATCGGGGATTGAATTGGGATAACTGTAACAATCATTCGAATTATTCCACGGCTAATAAATTCTGTAGGCATGAGACTACCAGGTCGGAGTGTCAAGCTTGGTCGTTATACATCTTTCGTCTCTGCTCCGATGCGATGTCACAGGCAGAGGCAGGTCTGTGTCGCTCTAAAAGGTTTTCCTAATTTCAGGACCCGAGGTCCTCGGGGAAAGTGCAGAGAGTTGGGCGTATTATATGAGGCATTCCAATTGCTTTTTCATCCTCACGGCTCATAGCTGCAGACTCGGACTCTGAACGTCCACCAATGATTTCGATTCGAATTTTGTCACCGTTTATATTCGCTAATCCTTAATCGCATAATTTTTTCTCCGTCGCTACGTACATTTCTTTCCAAGTCTCAAATAGTTCACGGCGATCGTCGCAAATTCCTATTTTTTTTTTCACAGCAAAGTATCCGCAGCATACTTCATATTAGGCAGGAGCATTGGAATCTAGCTTCATCTATCAAACCGGCTTTGAGCAATATCCGGAGGAGGAGTGTCAGCGATGAAAATTGCGCCAAAGTTACTTTGTCCGAGTCAATGAAAATCCGGGCTCAGATTCTGCTGAATTTCAAATTTATTCTCACTGCGGGAACTTGACAAAAGAGATCCGTTGGAGGGATTAGGGAAAGAATTAAAATTAGGAATCCATTTTTTCCCTAATCCTGCCTCCCGCTCTCCGCGGTCTCGCGAAGCTGAGTCTCAGTTCGATATTGGCAAAAGTTGGCAGAAAGGGGCCAAATGGAAAGGGGCATCGTCGATGCTTTGCGATATTAACCAGCATTCAATAATACGACGTTTTGTTCGAGCGGTCCTTCCGAATGTAATCACCGTAGCGTGTTCTCGATTCGCGAGGCGCTTTATTGCTGGTCGGTCCGTGAAAATTCCACCTATGTACGTATTTCGATACACCGATATACCGATAAAAGTTACTCGAAGTTCCAGTAATGACGTTTAATAGCCACTGTTAAACGTCGTATAATTACTATACAAATCTAACCGCACGTTATAGTTCCCTGCGAGCCCGAATTCGAGGGTACGATTTGCTATTTCCCGGGATAGTGCTGCAACAACGCTTGCTTGCACCTTGGTTCACTCTATCCAGTTTACGATACAACTGAAAGCCAATTCTCCCTGGGAAACGGGGAAACCTCGCTAGATACTCCTAATTACATTTCTCGCTATTAAGCGTTGGGAATACGGCTTATCCGCGTACACACATATCTCCGAGTTACATAGGTAGGTATGGCTCGCATTAATGGTCAGTTAAAAACAAATGGAAAAACTTCGCTAGCTACACTCGCTCGTATGAATGGACAGGTACTCGGCAAAATATTGTAAACTCGCAATTGGTAATGGGTGAATAAATACAGCGAACTATTTCACGCTGCAGAGCAAGGGATGGACGGAAACAGTCCTGGATATAGCTCCATGTAACTACGAGCTCTGGAATTGAATTTTTCTCCATAAAGAAAGACCAGCGCCGAGTGCGATATATCAGTAAGCGCGGAGTGCAGCGGTAATGGACAGTGGGGCGTGGGGAGTGCTAACCCGAGCGGGTTTAACCTCTTCTTAATTCCTTCTCTCAAATTCACACTTTTTCGCGCGAGTTCTCATCCCCCGAATCCCCGGAGGATGAAAGCGAATGCATTTTGAGTTGTACAGTTTCATGTACCCTGTCGCGCCAATTTCGCTGCTCTTCACAGGGCTCTGAATTCGGGATGAAATCATTAAATCTATCACATCGAATTTCTGAGTCACCTATGGCAGCTCCTTCAGCAGGCAAAGTGCTGGATCCACGTCGAGGGATTGTCTTTCTTCGAGTTTCGGCAATTATTTATTGGGTTTAGTCTGAACGCAGCGACCCATATAAACGCGCAGATTGATAATGTACCGGGTACATTATGCGCGAGGTTGGTTCAAGTTAATTGGTGGAGTCGACTCGACTCGACGCGAAGCTAAGCCCGCGTATATCTGCGATTGTGTAAGAGGGCGAAAGGTCCATGTGGGATGAAGGGCGAGCGAGGAGATGGAAGAGGCGAAGCCTGGGTGGAGGCAGCCAACCCAGAACCACGAGTTTGTTTCCAACTCCCAGAAATTCCGAGGCATTAATTTATCTTAGTCTCGTTAGCTTCTGTCTCGCACGTAACCATCGATCAGCACCAGAACTACGTGGCGGAGTGCGAGTACCTACACCTACCGTCGTCTGCTTACGCAGCATTGCGCCTGCCGCGCGACGCGACTCCGCGCAGTACAAGACCTCGTGGCTTAAGCAAATTAAATGAAACGACAAGAGTGCATGCAACAACACTCGATCTCGTGCGACTCTGCATCCTGCCTTCCATAAGCCGGGGTCTTGACACGACGCGTGAAATTTCGCATGCATTTTTCTTCATTCCAGAACAAGACCGAGGTAAAGACCACACGGCGTCCATGTCGTGTTTTTAATTGTAGGACGATAATTATCAAAAATCTGTAGCGATTTGATGAGTTCGCGTTAACATTTTATTCGCACCAATTGTTACCTCATCCGTTGTATTCCATTTGTCTTATTTGAGAAACGATTGTGTGGGGTACCTCACCCCAGCTCGTTTTACATTTAATTAACCCACTTGAAACGTCTCTCTCCGAGGTAGGTACTTCTCTCCGCCTTTGTACGTCGCCACAAGGGATGGTGGAAAAAATGAGAAACCGCGTAATGGCGGGAGGGGTGAGACGAGGTGGAATTTTACACATGAAGTGTCCGTTTCTTTACTCTACCTAACGTAGCTCTTCTCGCCCCCGCCGCAGACCACGGCTACGACGGCTTGCGTGAGGTATGATTCGCGTTGTCCCTCCGCCTACCCTTCTTCGCCGCGAGTTCTTCACTCGGCATCGCGAGAATAAACGAGTCGCGTGAATTGTTTCCTTGAGAATATATTGTTTGGCGCGTGAACAGTGGGGACACCCGCGCTCGTGTAGAACAAGCTAGCGTAGGTATTTTCCCATTGGTAGTTCCTCTTCCCCTCCTTCTCCGCCGCCGCTCTTCCTCGACGGAGGATTAAAGAGCCCGAGAACTATACGTGCTGCTGGAGGCAAGCAATGGGCGCGGGGGTAGGTGGCGGTTGGACGTAAAGCACGGGAAATTACATTGTGTATCATCCTTTCAGACGACTCCAGGATCCAGAGACACGCAAGAGCAAACGTTGACGCTAGGAATCCAACGAGACGAGATGCGTTGCATGAAGCACAACAACGAACCAGGGAGATAATTCACGAAGTGAAATCACTCGGGCATAGACATATTTCACGGTGAGAGAGATCCATTGCTAAAATGGTAATTTAGCGACGAAAAAATACCGATAACGGAGAAAATGGAGGCTGTTACGGCGCAATACACTTTACTTTAATATGTCCGCGGTGCATCCACCGGCACTTAATCTGTAAGTCTATAAATAACGGAAGAAAAGCCACTGCGAGTTATTGAAAAGTGACGGACAGCAAAGTCACGCGTAAGCCTCAGCTGGCAGCCGGTAATCCGCAACAAATAAAAAGAAAATCTGGCAATATATCAGGAAACGGACGGAGCGAGGGAGAGGCGGAGCGGCGGGAGCTAACGAAACGTGAAGAAAAATCCCAAGATCGCAGCCAGCGAAAGTAGGTATACACATAGTAGGTGTGTGAAAGAATACGCGGGGCGCAGAGGGTGGAAAGAAACAGGGAAATAGAGAAATGGGAAAGAAAAGAACTGCAAGAAGAAGGAAATGCTGTTAAGCACGAGGTAAAGTTTCTGTGCTGCATGCGCATATACCTGTATGTATAGATGGAGGAACACATGTGGCATACATACGGTACAAAGCCTATACCGGTACGAACTTCCATTCTCGTCGAATGAGTAGTGAAAGAGTACTTCAGATTTGAATCCGACGTGAGATTCTTGAAATCACTTTAGCGTGGCATGAAATCTACTACCCTTCACCTCTGGGCTCAGCTCTACCCTTTGAGTCGCGTTTGTAAAAATGTTCATTACTGTAAAACTTCGCTCCCCCCTGCCGCTCTGCCGCGCCAAGTGAAGGTAGACACGCCACCCTCGGATCTCTGTACCCTTGCTTAGCGCACGGTTGAAACATATTCCCTCCGCATGGTTTCGCCTACCCGTCTGTCTAGATCAAAGCCTCCACTACTGCGATAGTCGGTCTGACTATATCCCTCGTCTTTCTCCTACCTGCCGGCTTGCCCGCCCGCAGCACGTCGAGCCCGTCACGTTCCATTGCAGTCTGCAGGCTACGTAGAGCAGAGTGGAAAGGCACGGGGGAGAGACAAAGAGAAAAGAGATAATACAGAAAGGAAGAACGCGAGCAGAACGGAAATGGAGATGAAAGAGAGAAAGAAGGCAAAGATGAAAGACAAAAGAAGAATCTGGTAATTTCCAGCGATTAAAACGTTAAAAGTATACCAGCGCAGGCTCGAGTGTGTTCGTGTATTGCATAGTAGGTGTATGCATGTAGATAGAAGAGCGGTTTGAAGATGCTTCTGTCTGACAATTTCCGGCCACGGTATCGTTACTTCCGCTATCTTAACGTCAGACTAGTCACGGTCGCCATTTTCTCTGCAGTTTCTTTGCTAATCCAATTTTCTGCACAATGGATATTTTCTACAGGGGACTTCTGTGAAATTGCAACGGGTTCGAGGAAGACCCCTGAATTTACGACGGAACTAATGTGCCATAGTTTCTCTTCTAGAGTTCCGAGTTTCGCTGACGATGTTCCCTGAGGATACCAAGCCCGCGGTATTATATAGGTACGTGTGCCTGTTCACCGATATCCCGATAGCAGCGCGGCGCGGCGGGGTACCCCGGCCCGAAGTAAGGAATGGGATAAAAATGGAATAGAATCGAGAGGCAGGGAGAGAGTCAGAGAAGGGGGAGAAAATATGTACATTAAATAAAAACAGTAATATCGACTGAGCCAGCCCCGGCTCGGTCCCGGTCCCGGGCTCCGGCGCGGGGGATTCGGGATTATTAAATCAACGCTCGACAGACCTCAATCTTGGAAGGTTCTTTTTCCTACCAATACCTGCCACGAGAGTAGAAACTTCGTGCCCGTTCGGCGAATACTATATACCTCCGAATTCCAATAATTTCAGGTTTATTTCTTCAGGGAATCCGCTCCACGGGCTTTCGCGGTAGCGTCGATGGCGTTTGTAACTCAATTTTGTACTGTGACGGTGGAGAGACTCCGCGTTGCCCGAGGGGTCGTCGACGAACTTGAATCAAGAGTTCAAATTCTATAGCCAATGACTTGCTAACTATTTGCGGTCATACAAATTCCATTCGATTCGAACGGATTGCGACGTGCTACGGAGCTATGAAGAGATTAGCGTCTCTCTCGCCCCGGCCCGACGAAGGACTTACCTACTCCTCCGAAAGATGAACATTGTCTCCCATTTCCGATACGGAAATGCACTCGATTTGGATAAAAATTTGTATTTCCCAGCAGCGATCGCGCACAGACAGACCCAACGACGAGACCGATCGACCGACTATAGCCGTCCAGCTATCGTCCGGCTCCCGGAGTCCTTGGTATCTCGTAAAATGGTGAGATTCGTTGAAAACAGTAAAGATTGCAAGCTTAAGACGGATACTTGGAAGAGAGCCGAGAGTAGAAACGGAGCTTTGAAGATTATGAATATAATTTGATTTCGCGAGGGCACCTTATACCTATTCACAAAGTGAACCTGAATTTATTTCGAAATAAATTCTCCGTTACAATGGGAGAGCGAGGAATGAGAAGAGAGCGAAGAAGGAGAGAATGGGAGGATGAAAAGAATGCATATCATAGGCGGCCGCCTCACAGTTTGAACGTAAATAAAAAATGGTAACTTCTCCTTATCGTACCCTGGAAAAACTTTCAACTTACTTCAAACTTGCCGAGGGCTTCGGCTCACTCCCGTTGAGATTGAATTTCGTGATAACTTGCGAATCTTAGAGGAATATAAAGATATATATATATATGTATATTGGGGAAAAAGATTTGATATTATTCCAGTGCCCGGGAGCAGAACAAAACGGAAAGGAGAGAACTTGTGATGGAAAAACAAACACACTCTATCACTTTTCATATTCTGAACTGCATGAGTTATCGTTTCGGTGATCATTCCATTATTCTCGTCAAATGATGACCTTTTTTCATCAGTTACCGCTACTTGGTCATTATTCGTCGTTTGGATTCCATAACAAGCAAGAGTAATGCTTCCAAAGGAGAGGAAAGACATGTCATAAAACGGAAAACCAAAGGAATTAAAACACCTTCCATTTTTACACAATCCAGAATTCCATGATTACGGGGCGGCCGGCGCGGCGGTTTCATATCCTCGGCAAACAACGGACCGCGAACAGAATGCAAAGCGAATACCGTGAATTGAGCTGATTTTTTAATTTCCACAAAGCTCTAAATTATACCACTGTTCTCCGCACGCGGCGCCAGTCCGTCGTTGAGTGACATTTTAATCTGATAATGTTTTCAAACTTCCATACAAATGCAAACGACCATAATCGTCAAGCTATACAAAGCGAAATTTTACAGCTACAGGAGTGAGCTAAGAATTTATGTGCCGTCAATACACCTTCGAGCTTACCTATTTCGGATGAATACGCGAGATGTGCTTGCAAGACAATAAATGACGATTCGGGATTGCGAAATAAAAAAATAAATAAAAACTTGAGAGGCAATAAATTTGTCGAAAATAATTAAGAAGTCGACCGGACCATGCATTACTGAATAACGTTCTCTGCCGACGCTTGGGCAAAACTGAAGTTTCCCGACGTATCATATATAGTATAATAAAGTGCAACATACACATTTTGACGCAAGTTTCGATTGATTTGAAGCACCATACAGATGTGTACTGTACTAAGCGCTGGTTTTCAGTTAGGCGACCAATTTTCGTACAGAGCACAGTTATTCAGTTCCGCCAAACATGCGGGCACAGAGAGTCAGAGAGAGAGAGAGAGAGAGAGATGAGTTATCTGAAGAATTCGCTAACTATGTAATGTATGCAGATGTGAAAGTAAATTCACGGTGATATTATGTGCAGTTCACAGCTGGGGCTTAGCGACTATCTGAAATCTAGATACGGATATTGAACGACCGAAATCAATTTGAAATAGCTTATCATCACACAGCTTATCACCAGTCGTAACTTTTGGATAGACGCCCGCAGCATCGGCCGATGTAAAATCCGGTGTAAATACTCCGCAATCGTGGAAACCGTTCATAGATATATTCTCTGATACGGAATGGAACTGGTTTAAAGTTTAAAGGTCAGGGGCCACGCAGGAGGATAACGCGCGTCGGCTTTGGCCTACGCGAATATGCGCTGTATTGCGTACAGCCCATAGACCCCACGGATAGATATCCACGAGTAACGTGCAATAGCCGAGCGGAGACCTTAACTCGGTTACATCAAAAGTCTTCCACTTCCCTGGGAGAAGGATTAAACCTGTTACCAGGATTCAATGGTGAAGCCATCAGTCTAGACTCTCGAGGGTTAGAAATATCCTTTGCTACGAAAACTTTACAGCGGATTTGTGAGACTCGTGAACCATGTAACTTCCCCGGAGGATAGTGGGAAGTGAGTGGCAGAGATTGAGTTAAGAGTTGCGATGCCGAGGGTGAGGAGAGCGAATGAAAAAGAAAGGGAAAAAATACAATGAAGAGAAGCAACAAACGAAAAAAAAGCTTGCCGGCCCACAAGTCTGCAATTATTACACAAGATATGTGCACAATAGATTGTCTCCTCGCCCCCGAAAGAGAAATGAGAGCTGTGAGTATCGCGGCCGAGAAAACCATCAAGGAATCCAAAGGAAGGTTATGAAGCCGGAGCGAGAGAATCAAGTCTTCCATCTGGCGCTGAAGACCATACAGGGAACGATTATTCTGTAAAGATTTTAGTCTTTATTTTATGGTTCGTCCGCGTAATGCCAGATTTGACAGTTCAATACGAAAACGGTGAACATAATAATGAAATTGATTAGACCATCACGTTTCTCCACTTGTACTCGACGATCTTGCGTGAAGCGCATAGCTAGAATGATATTGAAAGCATCGGAAAGTGAATGAATTTCATCGTTTTGTTCTACAGCGACGAGGAGTCGGAAGAGAAGCCAGAAGTCACGGAAGCACAACAGCGCGTTCCGGGGATAAAAGATAATTCCTGAACCTCTTGTTAGCTGAGATCCGGGCAGGAAAAGGTTCAAGAGTTGACGGGCTTTCTGGCATAGTTCGAGGAAATCCACGTCTTCCTTGGAGCAGCGGAGCGAGTCGAATGCCGTAGAAAAAAAGGCAAGATTATACCGTCCCGTATACGTGCTAGCTAGTCGGGTCGAGCTTTCCCTCTCTCCCTCTTTATCTCCTCCTCTTTTCCGCGGTCGATAGCGACGCCCTCTTAGCCCCGACGCGTACAGTGACGTCACAAAACCCCATCCCCCCTCTCGGTATCAAATGACGTCACGCCAACCCGATCCGACCCGACCTGACCCATTCCCTACGGCACGTGAAGCTTGTATAAGCTCTACTCTATGCGACTCTGAACGCCCCAGCCTAGATCGCAAACGTCGAGTTCACCAAAAATACGGGAGGGTAAATAATCGAACGAATTTCAAGCTGAAATTGAGCTCGATTTATCATTAGAACCGACAATTTTCACGATCGTGCTAGTCGCTTGTTGTCTCACGTCAATAACTCTTGTGCAGTACGTACATATATCCTCGAAAGATCTGTGGTTGATGCGTTTCTTTTTTCAACTGAATGAGAGCCCAGGCGAGCCGACAAAGAAAATCGTCACATATCAAGAGATAAATATACTAGCCTTTATGTAAGCGACAGCGAGCGGAGGTAAATTGAAGACAGCGCGTTCCAAAGGAGCTTTTTTCCCCTGAGGACGGAGTCAACTCCTGTTGAAAAAAGCTTTGTGTCAGGGCAAGTTCCCATTTCGCGTGTTTCATGAAGACTCGAGCTGATGCTCCCGGCTGGACAATATGATCAACGGATTTGTATAGACGTATTTTTCAGAAGATCAATCGCAAAAAACGATTTCCAATTTCTGTGCATGTAGTTTCTGGATCCTAGATCCCAGAGATCGATGAAATCCGACAGAAATCCCAAAGAGTATCCTCCAATCGGCTGTGAATACTCGATTCAGGAATAAAACCCGATTGGAAACGTGGTAGGTATCAAGCCCTCCGGAAAGAAAAAGTGGTCAACCAATACCCATTCCAGTAGCAGCTACCCATTGAATTTAAAAATCGCTCACGCACTGTCTGACGCAGGTCGACGGGAGTCGCGCCTCGATTTGATCAAACAGTGTTCCAGGATCGAGGTTGTCCGTTGATTTTTCATCCGATCCGTAAATCTGCACGTGCAGAATAGATTTCAATTGATTCGGGATTATGTCCCCCCGCTAGTAATAGACATATATACCTACAACGCAACTAATCAACCCGGTGGAGCGTCAGAGATCGGCGGTACGGGGGAGGGGGATCGGGGATCTGAAAAGTGGAGAGCATTGACCAATCTGGATCAGCTGACGCCGCGATTCCGTACCTATACCCATACAATCCACTCGACTTGAAAACTGGCTGCAACTTCGCTACTAATATTAAGTAGCGGGTGTTACCCACGCGGTAGGCGACCACTCGACCTAGTCCCGGACCAACTCTGATATTGATTAAAAATGTGTTGCTCCGGAGTTGGTGGACGTAGGTTATTAAGCCGCTGTCTGCACGCGGTGCGGACAATCTCCTGTATATCTGGATTATTTTATTATTATATATAGAAGATAGAAGTCTGAGAGTAGAAATGCAGGGGATATTTTTCATTAATTTGTATTGCTCCTTTTTTTCCTGCACCCACCGAGTTATTAACTGCGGTGGCATCTGTTCGAGACGGAAACTTATAATTTTCTATTGTTATTGCAGACCGTAATTCAATAACCGTTGAAAGAATCTGCCGGACTTTATTCTCGTTGATGAGAAAAAAAAATCATTCATTCGAATGCTCGGGCTTGCGCTGCATGCTAATATCATAAATCAAGAGACCGAAGAGAGGAGGGAGTACAGTTTTCTCCTGTCAAATCTGACAGAGGACCTTTCGCAAACTCTTTGTACCTTCGGAGTACGAGACGAGTTTCTTTATCAAACGTTTCATTATTCCGGTTCCGCCTCCGATGCGCGAACTTAAACGTGGGGGCTGAGATGACGTCACATCACGCTCTACTACGACGTAACGAGGATTATACCAACCCCAAGGCCCTCCGAAGTCTCGCTTGTACACTGGGTCAAGCACAAGGTGCACCGGCGACCTAATTCACAAACTTTAATATTAGCCTGTGAAAGCTATATATAACTGCAAACTACACAACATTCACCTCCAGGTACGCCAATCTGCAGTGTTACGCGTCATAATAGCGCAGCTAGTCCGTGAACGGTGCGGTCATTTCTCTACAGAAAAAAAAAAAAAAAAAACCTTGCGCATAATATCTCACGCTCAAGACGTCGTCGTATCGCTGCGATATTCAAATTACGTCTTTTTTCTACTTATTGCCAGGCGGTTCGTTACGGGACACGACATTTCAGATGCAGAGGATGTTCCAGGTGAATTAGTGACATTTGTTTACCACTGGTTGATTGCTAGGTGTACCCGGACGGAGCCAAATCAACCAATCGCGGTACCACTGCGCGTTTTTCATGATGCTTCCGGTACACCTTGCGCATGAAAATTGGTCCTGCGGTGGCCTGGGTAAGAGATAACACAATGAGACTCCACATTTCGTATAATTCACTGCATCGATCCCACTGGTACCCAAGAGTTACGTGGGAGAATTCAAGGAGACTCGAGAATCTGTAGATTTCCCTCCGATTTCCATTCCGACAGGATCAAATTGAAGGAGCCCCCCCCCCCCCCCTTTTCACCCCCTCCCGCGACACTGACGGTCATACAAAGAAGGTCCTTTCTTTCTTCGTTGAACGCTCCCTAGGGATGAGGCTGGCCTTCGTGGCAGTTGTGCTACCTGGGAACTTACTCCGAAAGTGAAAGATTCTTTCGATTCTCTTGATTCCCCCGATTGTCCAGTCTAAAATCATTCGGGGATCCGGCCTGCCAGCTGAGTGCGGGACACGGGATACCGCGAAGATGGCTCCCGCGTGACCCTCTTGATACGAGGTGGGTCATTGGTTAAACCGAGCCATTGTTGTAGTTGGCAAAGTGCGAGATGCGAAGTGCGGAATGGGAAATGCGAAAGGAGACGCGCGTCGTTACGCAGCCCCAGCGATTTGCTTCCCTTGCCTAACGTCCAACGCCCAACGCCTAACGCGAACCGAGTACGATTCTCATTAGAGGACCGATTACGTTATGTGCTTTTGCATAGTAACAAAGGAGGCAACTGGGTTTCTCTAATCTCCATCTTGAACGTAGTTGGGAAACAGTAGCGCGGCTTGTTCCACTTTCAAAAATTACCCTCTACCAAAGTACCTCCTCTCGCCGCAGCTTTCGGTACGTAGGTACCTACAGTACATCACGTTAATTTCACCACACGACGATCATGACTAATTAAACAAATGATACCCGTTATCTCATTGTCAGACATCGCTAATTCCTATTACTGAATCCAATCTTCCAAGAACCATGATAGAATAACCTGAAACATCAAACCCTACTACTGAGCTTCTTCGGCAGAATAACGATGATAATCGTCAAAGTGACCTTCGAATGAGGGTTTTACGTTTGAATTACCTCGCTCGGATCATTTCAGCTCTGTTCAACCGGAAATAAAAAAAGTGTCGGTAAACGGATAACCATATCAATATACTATGACAGGTATATGTACAAAGTACGGATGAGGAAGAAGCGAATTACGGATGCCGAAAATCTTACCGCGGAGCTCGGGGGTGACATTTGACGGGCTCTCACCGCGACCTTTTTCTACGAGTTCGGCACCTCGTGACTGACACCAACCATTACTTCCAAAGCTCTCTTTCTCTCTTCATAGCAACATGTACGTAGGTGTGTGTGCGCCAGCGCCTGTGTCGGCCTGTGTGTACACACGAAGTTTGCTTCGCTAACGTCCATCTTCGGGAAAGTATATGGGACGTGGCGATTCATTTTCGGTGAGATTTATCCTCCACGCGATTTCAGAGATCTTCAAATTTGAATTTTATCGAAACTCGATGCGTGAACGCGTAAGCCACGGGCTGTAATCACAGGTCTCCGTAGATTTTCTGATACACTCCTCCGATAATATCGATAAATATTTTGACGGAATAAGAAAAGCTTCTTTTTTTACAGGAAAGGAGCAGCAGCTTCCAACTAATTGTTCTGAAAAATAATCGCTGGCAGAATTTCACCTCGTGGCTCAGGTTCGTTTTATTGAAGCGCCAGCTGTGTACGTTGCATAGTTATATCAGTGTCCATTGCCGCGCGTACTCTCCATCCTGTCTTCCAGGTAGGCACAAAGGAGATATTGAAATCTGTGAAGAATTTGGAGTAAATGAATTCGTAACGACATGACACCGTGACGCAATTCTCAGCCCGGTCTTGGGAATAATAAATTACATCGTCGGTGTCTTCCGGCGCCTTGCCTTGCCTTCCCTTCACTTCGGCTTTGTATGTCTATCACCTCTGTTTGAAGATATCATTCTTCACGTCCTCGCTTCTTTCGGGCAAGGAATAGATCGTTCGCCTTCTCAGCTATTCGTCGAACTAACCGGAAAGTTTGTCATGGGTTTGTTTGTTTGCTCGTTTCGTCATCACTGGGGTTGTTTCGAGAAAATATTTCCTCATGACACTCCGATCGCCGCGTCTATACCGGAGGATAAACCCAGCTAGCTGCACTTTGAGGTACCGCCACTTCCGTAAAATTCAAACTTTCAAACTTTCAACAATAACACTCACCAAGAATTACGAAACTCGGTCCTTATCCCCGGAGGCAGGATCTGAAAACAATAGGAAAAATATATTAGCCAATATTATGGTGGAAAATGACGAACAATTCTGGGACCTGATTTGTAAAATATAATATCAGCTGTAAAATGGAACTTCGGAAAACTGTATTTCTGCAAGTTACGACACAGTGAATGATTTTCCCTTAACGTCCAGGCAAAATCCTCGCGACAGAACTCACAACGATCACACCGATACAATTGTTAGATTTTCCAGCTAGTAGTTTCATTGGAGAAAAAAAAAAAAAAAGTATGATGTAAGAACTATGTTGCAAGAACCTCGCTCGTGCAACATGTATTCATTTAGGAGTACGATATTTCATCGCAGTAAAATGTTCTTTCAACAAAAACGCAAAAATCTTTACTATAGCGTTGAGCGAAAAAGGCAGTATTCAAAATCAATGCCCAGATTTCCGATGTAGTATACAATGCGCTTATGCACGCACACAAGCATACGTATCTATGACGACGACGATAAATTCCTATAAAATATCGGATGAAGCATTTGGTACAAACAAATTTATAAATCAAAGACAAATATGAATATGGGAATAATATTTCTGGAATTTCATTACAAGCTGGGATCAATAGCTGACGCTTCTTGAGGGTTTGAATACGGCGGTAACATTTCGCCATTTTTTGTCTGTCTTTTCTTACCTCCTTTCATTCGTGATTGGGATTCGGAGCCCTTCCTTCGCCTTCCTCCAGCGTGCAGTTAACATTTCTTACCCTATTTATCATTTCCCAAGAACGTTTCCATCGCACGTATACCTACCAAGGTATACCTACTCGCGTATTTCACGTGTGACAAATCATCGCTCTTATACACTATACCTACCTCCCTTTTGTTTTTCTTTCACAGCGTCATCCGTTTCGTTCCTATCTAGATATAAAAGCGTTGATGCGCGATTTCTTATGCCGTTTCAACGGTGAGTTATTTAATCGTGTTGGTAAAACCGCTCCCACACTCCCTCTTTCTAACGTCCCGCTTCTCTCTATCGCTCTTGCCTTTCGCGCTCTTTTTATTCGCCTGCGCCTTAAAACTTCACACTCACGTCAATCATTTGGTTCACGCAGTGTGAAATAATTGCCTCGACGAAAATATTTCGCAGGTAATCCAGCTGGCTAACGATCCGTATGGTCGCCGTAGTATAGCAATACATACTCTGTATGTTACACCGTGGAACCGATAACTTCCAGAAATTTTCTGGACATCCATACCATGTTCTGAAACTGATCGATTAGCTGTCGTGGACATCGCCTCGACGTTGACCCGACGCAAATTTTATCAGCATTTCGTACCGGCCAGTTACGTAATTTAACGCCTGCAATTTACGATCCTATTCACACCGCGAGCAACGCGCGTTCGGGGTGTTCCGCCAACTCAGTTTGCAATGATCGCTCAGTTTTTGAATCACTTCCCGCGTTCATATTCCACTGAATCACATTTCGGTTTGCTGCATGATCAATCGCCACATTAATTTATTGCAATTTCATCGGAGTCTTCATCAAATTTGGGTATTTAGAATTTCACAAATATTCACCAGAGAAAGCGAAGGCGGAAATCGTAGCCATTTGGTACGGCGCGGTAACTCTTTCGATATTCGTGAGACTTGCGGAAAGTTGTTTACCAGAGAAACTTACCACCCCCAGCTGCACAGTTGAACGGAATATCTCTGGCCTCTCCCTCATATTTCCTGTCAAACTACCGCGCGGCGCCACTTGGCATCCTCATATCGCTTTAAGGTTCTGGCGCGGCGGCGATTTGGTACAAACATCTCCATTAAAAGGCAAGTCTTTGATCAACACAGTTCGCCATGAGTAGGTACGTGACCTTATTGGCGTCTTAATTCTCGAACCTTACAGGCTCACAGCAGCAGCCTGGCTCCTCACCTTGCCCTAATCAATCAGCTTACCGATCATACCTCAACTTCCGGCGCTTCTCATCGAGAATTCGTTCCCCCGCTTCATCCTATCCGCCATACCAGATCTAGGTGTAATATTTGACCGAAAATTTCATTTACTGATATTATCTTCGTCGTCATTGTCACGATTGTCTTACATTGAAGTGAAAAGTTTAACGCTCCAATTGTTTGGCTCGTTAGTTTCCATTCAATCGTTTGTGTCTATGCGTTCGCGTGCGGATGCAGATAATAGAAACAACTGTGGTTCAGGCTTGATCAGTGCTTGATCGAGTTCCGTGGCTAGGCCACTACCTTTGGCATCGTGGGATTTGATCCATGCTACGCGCTTCGCCAGTTTTCGGGGTGATTCAATTAACGTGGGAAGGGTTGCTTCCTACCTACGAGAGCCTATATTCAGGCGGCTGAGAGAGCCAAGCGCGGCCGTTCTTCCCCCTAGGAATTTGGCAGCCGGGTTAGAAATTAATTTTCACAAAATCGTGCTACACGAGCCTTATTCCCTCCTGCAGCGTCGCACCGCAGCGGGTTGCAAACGTTGCGGAAACTACTGTAAGGCAATTGTTTTCCCTCGGCGATGTAGTATGCGAAGTAAGAGGTAACGAAATTCGAGACCTGCATTCGTTCCTGAGAGAACAACAATGATTTGTTATTACCACAAGCAGCTGTAAGTTCGACGAACTCAATCGATAATGTGTTATCGACGGATATGACGAATGGAAATTGTATCGATGTAAATTTGACAGGACATAAAAGAGGCAGCATTTTGGTTTGGGAACTTTTTGGCCGTTCTCTTTCGCCTCGAGTGAAAAAAAAGATTCGGGCGCGGCGGATTTTGAATGATAATTAACTCAAATTTATACGATGAATGTCTATTCTTATTTTTCATCTCTTCTGAATGCGTATAGCCTGAAACGGGGGAGCCTTGGCTTGACTTTTCGGTACACGCTAGGACGGCGGATCTCCTCATTTTATATACGATGGCCAAAAACTCGGTTGAACAAGAGACAACTCTTAAGCCGCCCCCCTCCCCCCCCTCCCCCTGAATAAGAAGAGAGTTCGAACGATTTTAAAAGGAATTTCATTCAAAAGACATTCCATATTCCAGGAGTCAACTCAATTACTCGACGCTTTTACCTTGGCCTCTTTGCGGGGCTGGGCTGGCATGGGGGCGGGCGCCCCTTTTGTGAGTTTTCATTTTCACGAACGCAATACGCGGCCAGTATCGACATGACGAATAATTCCGAATCGACGATCCACCATCGACACTCGTGATCATTGTCTCTGTCTGCATTTTCGTCATTTCCAGTCTATCCGTGTTCACGATTCAATTCAGCTATTGATTGCCGAACATACGTCGGAATGAAAAAGAGCCCAGGGTGTATAGCTATTCTAGGTGGGAAATGCTCTATTTCAGAATTCTCAAATCCATTTCATCGTTAAATATCGTAATTCCGCAGCTTCTCCTTCTTTTCTAGTCTCGTTGGCCAACGCCAATCCAAGAATTCCCCTCGTCGCCTACTCCCACTGTTCGCGAAATACTAAACAGATTTTAACGTCAGCCAGGACCCGACGTCTCATTTTGTTCGATCCCTCAACTATATTCTCCCGAATTTCCTGCATCAGCTTCCACGAACATGGAATTCTTTCTCATTCTGTTAATACGATTCTCACGCATATATACACTTTACGAAAGTGCGAATTATTTACAGAACCTTTGTTCGCACTTCATGGGAAAACATTGCGCATCAGCCGCGGTCGACGTACATACATACGTGAAGACTAAATTACAAGATTAGCGATAGGCAGGATAGCTATGCATAAGCGATGTGCACGAGGTGGGTGAACGTTAAAATTTCCGAGTTAAATTCAGCAGAAAAAATACTGCCCGAGTCGCCGAGAATTATTGTATAAATATACCATTGTATAACAGCTTGCACGGAGGACCGTGAACAAGGAAAAAATCCTTTAATCGGATTTTCAACTCGTCGACGACGAGCGAAGCGCGTTATGGGGATGCCCGGATGATAACGAATTTATCGTTTTCACGAATAATTATAAAATAACGATCAACGATCGGTCAGTTGCTATCAAAATTCCACCATGAAATCCGCTGGCATCAATAGATTAAATGCAAAATAGGAGTATCTAATTATTCACCTTTCACGGCACAATAGCTACGCAATTTCCAAATAACAAAATTACGGGAACATCGTGAAGTGGTTTATTTTCTCACAGCTGTTAGGAAAAGTTCGATCGCAGTAAAATTCCTAAATGGATACGAATACAAGCATTTTTAAAGGAAAAAGGAAAAAGGAAAAGGGAATGGAAGGGAATTGGGAAGGGAAGCGAAGGATAGAAGTATATTCATGAGAAGTCGATAAAAGTTGAGAGAGAGGATGATTCCCCGCGGCAAGAGAATAGATACCTACTCGGCGGACCATATTCCATCCGTAGGTGGGTACGAAGGCGGATAAACAGGAAAATAATTATCAGATGTCCTACAAAGTCCAATGAAAACTCCAAACGCGGAGTGAGACGAAGTAGGAAAAGAAGGGCGCCGAGGAGAAATATCAAGAAACTGGTTCGATCTTCGTTGGGCGAAGCATAAGAATCCACTCGAGAGAGGAAAATAATTAATTACGATATAACCGAAGCTCCTCAACGCGCTCTCTCGTTCTCGCAAATCACACCCAGCGAATAATGGTATAATCACGATATCGCGAATAATAAGAGTAAGATCGCCGGCATATTGGGATATAAACTACAATTCCCACCTTCACATTCCTGGCATCTTTTCTTCAATGATATTCCCGAGGAGAGAAAAATCCGAGAGCGTAATTAGACACGATTTCCGGACTTCTGTAATCACTATAGAAAACGGAGTTCAGATATTCGAGTACCTACCTGAAGCATGAAGAAAATCCGAACTCGAATTATTACACGTATTATACGTGGAACGTGTACTACATCCGAAGAGGAGGTTATGTACCTGCGTATTTTCCTGTTTTCATATTTTTGCTCTTACATTTTCTTCTCTTATTTTTTTACGAGTGGCTCTCTTGATAATCCTATAATCTGGATCCTCCGTTGGGAAATGGCAACCTCTGCCCCCTCTAACCCGCGCCCGCTCTTCCCTCATCCATAGTCGAGAATCTACCAACTGGCGCAACTAAACTACGTTCTTTGCATATCCGTATGCGTGTATCCGCCTGCAGACATAACCGCAACACGGCATAAATACATTTTACGCAATACCGTGGCTGTAGCCGCTTTGGAAAGCATTTCTTTCTCTCATCAAGGGTCGCTATCTGGACTAAATATATTCCAATTACGTGAGCTGAGAGTGTGACCGGCGATGCGCTTGCCCTGCGCAGGTACGCCTGGACACAAAGTGAATAAATTTTGCCCCATATAAAAAACAGGAATACAAAATTGTACATAGTTGTGTATCCGCTTATGCCTGTGTGCTGAACGTATTCACAGAGCCTTCCGTTGATATTTTTCTTCTGCAAATATTCTTCTTACAAGTATGAAATGCATAATATAATGAAAACGGCATGAGGAACGGGGGAGCGGAAGGGAAGAAGGTTCCGAAGGAAAGTTAGGTAGGTATGCGAGATCGGAGAGAAAACATTCCAATTCATTCGGAACCGTACGTTCTTTTTCTTTCTCTTTAGCTTTTCACGACTCAGAGATACTTTGAAAGTAACAACAATTCCCAAGTTGACAGAATCCAGAAATTCTGTGGCGGAATAACCGTGGAATAAAGTTTGAGTGTGAAGAGAGGGGGTTGCTACTTCGGTGAGAAGGCATCTTTCGTTATAGAATAATCACGAGTTTAGGTGATTAATATATAATCTGAAGACGCGAGTAGATATTTATACATTACGCAGGTTGGTATGAAATTGGCCGTTGGAACCGAGGAAGGTAAAGGGCGGGAACCCGCAGCCCACTAACGAGTAGCCCTGTACCGTCTAAATTCGATAACACTCGGAGCACCCTTCGATAATTGTTATCAATTCGACAGAACCTACTGCCAAGCGAATATTTGTGTGCGTGCGTGCAGAAATTGTGTGTACCTACCAAGCCCGATATAGACGGACAAAGGACGTTGACGACGCATATCTTGATATATATATATATTTTTTATTATACCTGGAGCCGCTAAACGTGGTTTTGCCCCCCCCCCCCCCCCCACCCCACCCCCGAAAACAAGCTCTGCCCCGATGCCTCTGCCGGTAGTGGCGGCAGTGGTTCGCTTGAAAGGCTGACTGATACCTGGAATGAATAACCAACGTAATCGTGCCCCTAAACGCCCGGCATTTGTTATCTTTAAACCGAGGTAGAGCGGGCGAGAGAGAGAGCAAGAGAGAGAGAGAGAGGAAATATAGAGTACGGGCTTACGATTAGACAGCCAGAGAGAGAGAGAGAGAGGGAACGAGGAAGACAGAGGGAATGAGAGATGAGAGAGAATGGAGAGCGAAGGGCGATACAGAGCCCTGAGTGGAGGGAGTGGATCCTGGATGCCAGGATTAGCAGAATGATTAGCGATAGCGAATGAGAGTCGTCGTTTTTGAGGCTAGGTTCCTCGCAGAGTGCGGGGAAAGAAAGGTTGCAGAATTGTTATCACCTGAGGTCGGAGTGTGTTCAGGGTAGAGGGTGGTGGGGGTGAGGGGTTCCCACGAGCTCCGAGAGTTTTCATGCGGTCAAATTGCCAGTCGTTAGCCTGGATATTGCGCGGGTGGTGATTTTCTGGAGATTCAAAATCTACCGCATACATATTCACCTTCTCAACTTCCTCTCTCTTCAGTTTCTTGTTTCTTTTTTACCACATTTCAATGGAGCACGTCCGTTTTCGACAAATTGACGAAAACAAGAATACATTTCTGCGGTGTTATATGTTACGGCTGATTCTAGAGATCGAACAAAAATACTCTCGAATGAAACTGCAATTGTTGAGGATCTTCGGCCGAATCTCCAGGAGGAAAAATGTGGGACACGAAACTTACGGAAATAGAAAAGTGTACGTTGGCTCCACGTTGGGCGCAAAAAACAGAGAAAACAAATTTTCGGTGACCGAATAGAGGTGACCGTGTTCTCCTCGGTTGCCTATTCAGATGAAATGGTCATCTAAACTTTTAAAAAAATGTTCGATCCGATTCGACGGATGGAAAAAAAGGGGGAGACAAAAAAATTACTTGACGTATTCATCCGCGGGGATATTTAGGGGTGCGGTAGAATAATTCCAATTCTCTCCAGTTAAAGTGGTGCGGAGCCACACAGTGTGGCATATATATACCGTACTACGGGGTCACTCGCATACCCAGCCGAGCCTACTATATATACATATTACATACCTTTGCGTATGTGTACACGATGGGTACACATAGGTGTGTACATACACACACATAATGCATGTTTGCGCGCGCGCTTTCGCTCGATTCGAGTGTTACCGGATTACAATGTTTGCCGGCGACTGTCCAAACACGCCGCGGTTTTCCACCGCCCTCCACCCTTTTCCGCGCCTATTCTCCTTATCCTTCTTGCTCTCGATTCGACTCCCTCGTCCGGACCTCCGTCGCACATCCAAATGCTCGGCGCCGATGAACATTGGGATTAATTATATTTCACGTCATGTACGCGGGCGAATCGCGGTTGAAGAAACGTCCGAACAAAATGAAAATTAATTAAACTCCGCGCTCTTTCATTTTCGACCAATTTCAAATTATTCGACATCTCAATTTGTTAGACGAGCGTACGGTAAAAAATGTTGGGAAAGGGATTAAAACTGGTTGCTCCGCGAATAGAATTTAATGATTTTGACCCAGTCTTAGAGTAGGTCCCGCGTCTCCGAGCGTGTACATATAGTAGTTGTCTGCAGGTAATAGCGGGCAATTAATCCGATAAATATATACCGGTGCAGCGGATGATCGAGAACGAAGTACACGAAATGCGGTAAAGCCGGGCGGTATATTTTCTGCTGACGAAGCAATGCAGTCGCAGTCTGCGACACCGTAATGCGGAGGAACCAAGGATGCAGTGGCCCGGCCGGTATAGATGCAGCTACTGCACGAAATTGGTTAGACATGAGGCAAGGACGCTTGGCTACGGTGGTTTGCTCCACCTGCGGAGAAAACTCCGGACGACAATTGATTGCCATGATAATTGAATTGCCGCCGCACGCGGACTTTCCCGTCGCGTTTATGGAATGCCCGATGTATCAGTTAGGGAATTTCGTTTCCTTGAATACGATACACCTAGAGATTTATTTTCCGGGGGCTCGTTGCTGCTGCTAAAAACTGTTCCTTTCTTTCCGTTCCCCGGTCCCCCTTCCACAATAATCTGATTGTCATTTATCAGTGAGCTGGGGATATGACAGGAGAAAAAGTTGGTGCGTTGAAATTCTTTCGCCGAGGCGGAGACCGAGACGGAGACGGAGACGGGGAAGTATATAACGGGGGAGGAAACGTTGAAAAGTCGGTTATCGTCCCTTTCTCGCGCGTTGCATCAGCAGACAGAGGAGTCAAGTAGGTAGATAGGTACGTTCGCGGGAGTAGAATTGCGAAGGCTTACCAGAGCTTAAGAAAGCGAACAGACGTTCAAACAAAATTCCACTTTATTCGACAAATCCTTTGTCAACGTGGTACAGCGACTTTGGTACGTCAAAGTTATATATAGGGGATGCTGCGCGATGCGGAGTGAACTCCAAGTAACGGGGAAAATTTCTTCGCCGAATTTCCAAAGATTTAACCGAGCTCTCTCTCTCGACGCGGATCGACTCTCCTAATCCGCACCGATCATCTGGTAATCCGTATTTTCCCAAACTAACGTGTAACGTACTCTGAACGATAAGTATTCGTCATACTTTCGTTACCTGTATGTATTGCATACCATTTCATCGTTAGACGCCCTTGTGCGTTGAATGCGTACTAGAGAAGAGCTGAACGTTATGAATCGAATGAGTTTCAAATGCCGACTGCGCACTGCTTAAACTGAGATCCGTCTTTCTTCGCGTGGCTGCCGCGGTCTTCTTCGCAAGAAGATGCAAATTTCCGGAAAAGCGTTTCCCGTACCCTTCATCGCGGTTTCCCGCAGACAACAAACGCGCGCAAGTTGAAGAGAAATCTTATTTAAACCCGAGTCACTCGGCTGAAAGTTGGACAAAAGATCTACGGCATCCTCCGAAATTCAAAACAACAACAGAACAACGGCAACGAGAAGAAGAACAACAAGAAGAATACAGCGGCAGCCACAAAAACTTAATTTTCAAATTTCATCCGCACAACTTTTATAATTGTCAACTTTCCGAAGTTTTTTCAACCCGTGCGATGCGTGTGTAGGTTGAATTACTATAAATATCAGCAAGTACTTATGGACTATAGGTCTGCTTCTGTTTCGCTTTCTCACAGGCGAGTAAATATATTATACATTTAGTATATGTATGCCGATAACCTCTGCTGCTCATACCCTCGTACACTACATTATTTTCCAAATTTTTATCAAAAACTTCTCCTCCCCGTAATACCGTGAAATTAGCGGTAATGGAGCTACCTCGTTTTTGCGCACCGGAGGTTCAATTATTGGGGCGAATCCCTTGACGTGTGTATCTCTTCTACCCTCTTCTACGGTGTAGAGTAGGGTATTCCTCTGGAGGATACATATACCTCTACTACGCAGGTCGGTCACGGCCTAGGGTCCTTTTTCCGAGGTTAGGCTAGCATAAACCTCGCTTTACCGGAATTCGAGCAGGTTTTGGCGACGGGAGGAAGAGACGATTATATACATGCGTGCATGTTATGCGTAGAGGCGATGCGAGAATCCTTGGCTCAGATCATCTACTTTCGGAAAAACTATCGCAACTTTTCGAAATTACATTATTCTATCAATTTTTCGCCCATCGTCTGTAAAAACAAGACTCTTTCCCGTGCTCACATTTTCAATTCCAAGATTTCACGTCTTGGTCCTTTCAGGGCGTGGTCTTTCAGTGGCACACGTCCGGAGCGTGAAGAGTTGAGTAAGTTTTTGCGCTCGTTTGGCGACGGTTACTAAAAGTGCGTTTTTCCTCCAGTTTCCTGAGGCGTCTGGCGACAATAAAACCTCGAGAGGGCTACTGCCCCCAGAGATTTTTTACCACCATTGATGTCTCCTCTATACTTGTGTACGGCGAAGAGAGTCTTGCGGTAGCGGTATTGTCTGCAGACTGTAATCTACACAGTAGACAGGCACGTAGCATACGTAGGTTTAAAATAAGTGCAGACTATAGGCGTGATTCTATAGGAAAGGGGACGGAGCTTATTCATCCGGACGCGAGCATCAGTTTGATTTCCCTTTCGGTAATTAAAATTTGAACCACCCTACGGCTCTCGGGCGAGTTCGGAAATGCCCTGACGCGGCTCGGCTATTTCTCCCGAAGGAAATCAGGCCGGACTCTAAACACGCCGCTATTTTGGGGTTGAACGATTTATGTATTCGTTCGTTAATTGATCAATTTCAATGTTACTGAAGCGCAGCGCAAAAATCCAATTACCTAATAAAGATTCAATTTCATTCCGGCTAAACTTGTTCCCAAATTGCCCCATGCGCGGCGTCCCAGCTGCGATCGGGATCATCTCACACCCTCCCGTGACGATCCTTGGGTACGGAGAAGAAAATAAAATAGATATTGGTAAGAAAGGTAGAAACCTTTCTAACCTGTCCAAGGCATCTCGGGCTCGGCCCATTTTATCGAGTCTCACTATTCCAAATTATACCCAAGATGAAAACGTAAACTTTAACGTTCGACGGCATTCGGCTCGACTCGCATCAAGCATTGACTTCGATTAAAACAGGATTTAATCGGAGCTCGAATATAAAGCCCTTTTAGTTTGTTGAATCGAAGATTCGGAAGGGGAAAATGATCATCGATTAATATCAATGAATCGATGCTATAGCGGGAAGAGGTATCCTCTTACCGAATACCGCCATTCGTCGGTTATTACGTAACCGTAGAAATTTTACTCTACAGAGCCGAAGGTAGATGAAAAACAAAAAAGGGAAATAATTGGGAATATTTCTCTTCAAACGGTTCGAACGGTGATTCTCGAATAGAATAGAGTTTTCCTGCCTGTATTCATGAGTCGCTATATTCGTTGGGAAACTTGCAGCCGACAGCTGGCTGCAGTAAGTGTACAATTGACTGTGCATACATAGGTACATTGATACGAAAGTGAATAAGTCCGTGGCGCGTGCAAGGCACTGTGCAATACTTTTCTTTGATAATGTTGTATCTGGCGTGGAAAGAAGACAAAGAGGAGAACGCATAACGCGAAACATACTTCGGAATATTGAAAGAACTAATGCATATTTCGTGTTCACTAGCTTAACTTTAAAGCCACGTACAGCTGGCATGTATCCCTTCGATACGTTATACCGACGTGAATGTCTCTCGTGGTTTACTCGAAAAACTTACAAGTTACTAACGCGGGAGCGAGCAACTCCCAGCGAGGTATTCGAGAAAGTAAGAAAGAAAGGAAAAAGTTGCGGATAAGACGGAATAGCGAGTACGAGGTAGATGTACTGCAACTAAAAATCAAGGCTTCGATGTGCCTCGTACACTGGCGTCTTACTTCACTGCTGACGTCCGCGTCTACGGGGACATGAAATATTTCAATGTAACGTTCCAACGATCTTCGAATATGCCGGATTGATATTCATCACCGGAACGGATAGAAATTCTTCTCCGAGAAATATTGAATTCGGTAAAATTATAATTTGTTGATAAAAAGAAGCAGAAAAACGGAAGCTGATCTCATTCATTCCTCGTCAAAGACGTAGCATCGGGTATACAGGAGTATATATATGCGAGCTTCTCATTTCTACTTAATTTATTCTAACCTGAGATACTTCAACATTGCTCTACTTCTCTGGTATTTCAATGGCTTTCCACCGCAAAAGAGTCGGGACCAGGGACAAGCGCGTGCCTTTACGTTTCAACCAAAAAGATATCTTTTCCCCCTGATTATACACGGATGGAAAAAATCTACGCACGAAGCGGGTGGTTTCTCTGCAAGCGGAAACCTCCAAGCTCCACCTTTGGTCCCCATTCAAGTTCGCTAGGGTTGCCGAGGACAGAGACGAACTCCCCGGAAGTTAGCGAACAGTTGGTAATGAGCGGTACACATCTCACGCGGATATATCCATGTGGTTTGCCGCTTCAGAAGTTCACACCGCACCGCGCGGTTTACATTGGCCCCAGAAACTCCTGGAGTCAAGATTAACTTCATAATCACTGATGTCTATGCTGCAGCTCACAAAGTGATCAAAAATTCCCTGTGCCTGTGCGTAAGAAGAAGCTAAAATAAGTAGCTAGCTACCTAGTTCATCGGTAACGAGAAAACAAGAAATTAATCTGTCGCTATTCACGGATCCTTGATTGTGAAACATTGATAGAGAAACTTGCGCATTGTAATGACAAGGCTCGCTGTCTTCTGATACAATCGCTGGGACACACCGGCGCAGAGTTGCATTGCTTCGATGGAAATGTGAATTGAACCTGTTAGCTGGCAAAATAGCTCGAGGGTGAACTCCGACCGCCATCTCGTTACCCCTGTCCCGTTTCTGTGCACCCATTTCCGATTGGATTAAACCGGAACCTTTAAGATTGCTCTCGGTGCAGGATGATGGTAAATTTCAAAGTTCCAGACCACGTCTACCATCTAACAGTCAACCACGCCGGCGCGGCGGCGGATATTCTCTAACCTAACCGGCAAGGCCAGCGTTTCTCGGACGTATTTTTACCGCCAGGGCAATAATATCACGCACCACGACCGCCGCAACCAACGAAGTGGTGAGAAAAACAAATTCTGAGATCCAGAGCGTTGCAGCGGAATTGGAGTCGGTATTTCGAAGATGATGGAGCAACTCCTATTCAGGAACGTATACCGTATTCATCGGTGCGAACATCAGGAGGCGTTGGGACGGCCTACTTGATCGGGATATCAGAAATATTATCAGCTTCCCGAATCAGCCCTTTGATCTTGCTAATACGCTTCGTGAATCGAATGGAATGGCGGATTTTCGCGGAAGATGGGATCCGGCGGCTCTTCTGGACGACCACTCGGTTAATCCCACAACCGTATTATCAATCATCAGGTCACCGAGAACCATACGCAAAACTATGATTATACTCGTGTTGTGTTGAGATGGCAGCCACACACGGCACTGCATGCATCGCATTCGCTTCGGTCTCGTCGGCGGGGAAGCAGGTGGCACGGAATTTGATATTAAATCAAGAGTCACCTGGATTATTAGAAAATGCAGGAGCGTTCGCGCTTCCGAGCTTGCTCTACAGAAGCCTCTTGACATTATACCGCAGTGTCTCTTTTTCGTGAAACAACTCAAGAGCGGGTGGCTGGCTGGTGTGGTATTGTCATTAGGAACACATGCTACATCCACCAAGTGGTTCTCGGGGTGTCGGAAATGTCGTAGGCGTCGAACGCTACAACCCCATTATTCAGGAACTAGAGAACAAGTGACTTTATTAGACATCTTTCGAAATCCACACGGTCCTTTGTCTTTCGTTTTCTGATGCAGTATTTTGTACCGCCATTTCTTTCCCTCTCTGCCTTTCCCGTTCGCCCCTCTCCCACGTTGGGCTTCATTCAATTTCCCCCGTTCCTTTCACATCTTTTATCATCAACTCATTTCATATCACATCTTTCAGACCTATCGTCTAGTTTTGGAATAAGGTTTTTTTACTCTTCACTAATCTTCGTCCATGACGCAGCGAGTAGGGCGAGAAGAGAAAACAAAGTAGAGGAAGAGTGCAGAGCACGGGGTACTCTTCGGCACAACTTTTCGGAAGCAATCGAGCCGTAAAATTAATTTCGCTGGAAAGCTCGGCCTTCTTCAAAGCTCCCGCTCAAGGAAACCTTGCAGAATCCCTAACGTGAATTCCAATCGGAGGACCGATGTCTAAGGAAGTGGCCAATTGAATTCCAGTTCTCCTCCAAGTTCTATCTGTTTTTCTACATGTATACACCGTATACTCGATTCAGGATACGGCTCTACCAAGCAGAGGAAAATCTCCAAACCAATCCCATTTGCGTCTTGTGTCCTGTCTTCAAGCTCGCTCTCCCCTCAGCCGTTAAAGTCGAGAGGCAGGACTTTTCTCTTTATTTCTTCATATCTCCTCTCCTTCTCTCCGTCTCTCCTTTTTCAGATTTGCTACGTCACAGGATTCTGTCGTACAACTTACTCCGTATATTTCACAAATGAAAGTCCAAATTCTAGGGAAGTAGTGGTAAGCAGCCACGTACCTAACCCCTTTGAAGTTACATTTCCGCGATTATTATTATATAAAAGATGAATCGTGAGTACCTCACCTACACACAGCCTAAAACCCCGCAATACCTCAGAAATGGAAGGTTCGTTATATTTCCCAGGTTACACGGGAGCGCGGAATTCTCCGTTCACGATAAGCCAGTCAGTCAGTCTTTGGTGTTTGGTGTTTGCTCCTCAACCCAACGTCTTGTACACGGACGGAAAGGAAATTATTCTAGCATTATGGATCCGCGGCGATGTAGATATAAGATTATTTGCGTTACTCATAGAAAGCTATACTACGTATGAGATGAAAACGCGGTTTATTGGCAATGCCTAGAATTCCGAGGTATCGCGGTATGGAGGTACGAGGCAAAGATCGAGTCGAGTTGGAGCCAAGGACGAAGCTACTTCAGTTAGTATTTTATAACGGCGCGGCGCGGCGGTTGGCGAAAGGATTTGTCTATTTCACTGGGCACAGAATAAAGAACAGATACAAAATTCTTCCACGTTCTCAGGAACTTGTTCAAACACTAAGTGTTCCCTGATCCTATTCCCAATCAAATATTCTGCGACCAGAAACAATCTCTGTATATTCAGTTGATCTTCGACGAACACCGAAAATCGTTGGTGAAAAAGTGAGGTGGATTCGACGATCTATCGCAGTTCGTTACTACGAAAATGATACTTGAAAGTAATTATTTGAGTGCCAAACAAGTAGCTATAAGAGTGTGAAAAGGAATTGAGGTTTTTCATATTTTTTCAATGGACGACGACGATCCACTCGTGGAAGCGTCACGACGCGGTCTTTATAGGTACGTTGATAATCTACACGGCTACCGGCAACCCTTTAATAATTACGATATTTTCCCCGCGTAGCGAAAGGTGGGGCACGTTTCACTTTGTAAGTTCTCGTCGCTAGTCGCGTGGCCCCCGGGGGGTTGGGGCGCGGCCGTGTTTGCTCTATCGACCACCGAGTTCGCCCGACCTCCCCCGACCAAATCCCGACAGCCACGAGCTCTGAGCAGCCTCCCAAAAAATTCTCCAACTTTTTCTCGGATCAACCGCGCGTGATTCGATTCAAGAATCTCTATAGCCAACAGCGCCCGCTTTCCCCAAATATTATTACATCCATTGCAAAATTTGCTATCCCTCAGACTCGCAGTATGTCCCGGAGAGAAAAAGTTTATTCACTTTGCAATGAAATGTCATCAACATTGTTCCACTGCATAATCTCGAAAACCAAACTACCTCTCAAGTCCCGTCAGAGTCAAGGATCTCTTAAAAAAACAAGAGCATGCTCGATTGCCTATATGTGAATATACCAGTCCAATGTATAGCAGCATAGGATTGGCGCAAGACAATAATTCCCGGTCAGAATAAACCACTGTTGCCGAAATGTCAGAAATTATCCATTATTTGGTAATTATAATTCGTCTTCTGTTTGGCGCACCGACCCGAGGTGAGGGGAGATCAGCCCCCCACCGGGAAAGCATGTCTTAGGCGGCGTGGTGGCGGCTGTGAGACTGCAAACGCGTAACGAGGGGACAGCAGCAGAGGCACTGTCCGATGTTTAACTACGTAATTGGGTTGTTTGTTGAGTCGTGTCTCGGGGTCCGGAGGAAGCATATAATTACGCGGAGACAACGCGAGGCCGCGTTGTTTATGCCAGGGCGCGGCCTTCCGTCTTCCATTTTGGTCTTTGCTGAAAGCCCGCGACATGGATTACATTAGCCCCGCGATACACCTACCCCGCGTACAATTTTTAATTAGACATTCGATCACGACGGTTCGATATTACACAAGGCTCATCACTGTCCCCGATAATATAATTGATCGGTGATCGATAATCCGCACAACGTAATAGCACACACGATATAGCAGCGAGAGCAATCCGAGGACCGTACGATAACGCTGAAAGATAATCGTCGGATAAATAAATTAGATCGGATAAATCTTTTCCGTTTACAATCACATCGATTTTCGATTTCGTAGTTACGGTCCATCTCCACTGAACGATCAAACAAATTGTAATCCGAACGCTGTACTTTGTTTCCGGCTATCCGGAAGAGAAAGATTTCTAAAAAGAATGAAAGTCCTCGTCGAAGGGGTGAAGATTGAGACGGAGGTGGGGGTGGGGGTGGGGGTAAGTTATATTCGGCCTCGGCACGAACTCTGCTACTATAAAACGATCGATAGCGAATTCTCTACCATCGAACTTGGAATCGGTAAGGAACTGGTTATCCGCTCTTTCAACCGAACGTTTTTGGTAATCTATAACGCACGTACAGTCGTTAGAAATGGGACTTTCAGAATCCGAAAAAGTGTGCTTTGAAAAATATTTGCACGTGTGAACGCTCTGCTCCTATTTCCGTCTTCATCGTCCGACCGACGAATCATAATCTTGATTCAATGAACGAATTTCGAAAATGTTGTGAAAATAAGTGGAATTTGGTATTTTTTGAAACGCGCCTTACGAATGATTGTATAGAATCGGTCTTGGATCAGACGTCGCGTGTCGTTAATAGGTTAAGCCCGGCTGTTCTTAGGTAATGGGTACGTTTCCCGAACACGAGCGACGGTGAAGGTTTGCGCGCTGGACGTCAAGACGTCTGACCCGTGTTCCGCAACTCGCGCACCGAACCCAGAATGTTAACGTCGTTAGCCACGAACTCAAGCCTCGCTATTTTAGCCGCGAAGCTCTCTCCGTTTGGTCGAGGATCCGCACATAGTATGACAGACTCTCGGGGGGGGGGGGGGGGGGGGGGGGGCGAATCCTTAGCAAAGACGTACGTTTATATTCTTCCAAGTAGAAGAAATATAACAATATACAGATCGCGATGGACATGTAGTACTTCAACAAGCGATTCTATTTCTCGTTGATCTCCGAAGGCAAGCGAGCACGCAAAAAAGTCAATTGCGAGGAGGCGAATAAAAAATAAAAGTTGAATTGAGAGCTGAGGGGACAGCGATACGATGGGAAAAAGGTCATAGGTCAGGTTGCTTGAGAGGTGGAGGGCCAGCTGCAGTTCTATATGACTAGCTCTGTCTTCAGTAGAATCTTGTAGCAGCTATGCCGGGCGTGACGGGAAGATAAAATACGACACATGCGAGCTGGTAGTACCTAGTCGGTGGCGGAACGGTCCAAGAATGATTAATCAGAAACACCTTTTCACGCCCGGGCTGTGGCGGCTCGAAGCTCTCAAGCCAGCGCCAGAGCCTGGCGACAATGCAGAGGCTCCTTTGTGTCTGATGCTGCTTTGTTTAATGGCTGACGAGATGAAACCTCCCGCCGTCCTTACGTGCCCTATTTGCCGAGGAGCGTATCTTTCTTTGTTTGTTTCTCTTCTCTGCCTTCCAAAATTTACGTGATTGAAAATCCAAGGTTCACGCCTCCGTGATGTCCGAATGGCATTCGGATCTCGTTGAATATCCGTGACCTCCAATCAGGATGGCGGATAGTGGCGTGAATGCGATATTTCCCGAGCGAGAGGACTTTCCACGTAGGCCAGGGAATCGCCACGAAATTTAGGCACAGTAGCGCGTTTCATATATCCTTTCAGAACAAGGTCCTGGGTGGGAAAGTCAGCTTATCGTGAATGATACATGAGAGGTCCCCCGCAGCTATGAGAGTTGAGTTGATGTATCGCCGGTATCGCGGTGGTTTGCTACGCGACGGAAGATCAGGGCTAGGTCACAGTTTCGTAAATTACACGTAGCAATAATTTCCGAGGTCCGGACCCCCGCGAGCTTCCATAATTTAGAGTTAATCTTCATAAAAGAAACAACGCACCAGACACCGGTCAGCTAAGCTCGAGCTGGGAGGCTACAAATTAAGGACCTCGGAACAACAGCTCTCACCTTGGATGTAGTAGACCAACTCTACATCTCATAGCCAACCGCTTCTCGCGATTCACCGCAGCCCGCTGTTCCACACGGAGTCGTTGCGGGTGCATGCATATTTCAATCTAATATCTGCAATTCGGATCTCGAAAGATTAGAACTTTGTTTCCCGCTACAATCGATGTCTTGTACAGAAATTCGTTTCACCGAGAACAAGAAACAGGAAACTGTCGGAAAACGATGTTCTCCAATTTCCCACGCAGCTCCAGGCCAAGTAAATACAAGAAGCGATAACATGTGTTGAGATAAAAATTGGTACGCCGAGTGTATTGGAGTGAAACGGTACCTATGCAAGCCAAGGCTATCATTGATCGTGGCTAATGCATCCCATGCCAAACGAGAGAGTTCCGGATACGGTAGTCTGTATAGCGGCGGTGAGCGTGTCGACAAGCTTTATTATTCGATTTGCACACTTTACCACACACTCCGCTACACTTTTATACACCGAACAGAGCTACTAGCGTCAAGCACTTTTATACGGATCTTTTATGACAACTACCAACCTATTTTCTGCCTATATAGGTAGTATATACCTACCTACCTACCTTCCAGTCGAGTCGGGGAAAGGGAGCCAGATGGATGCTGTGGGTAAAGAGGTAAGGGGACCCGGTGCATTCACCCGAACCCCTCTCATATTTCCTGACTTTTTCAAAAGACGCGATAGCTTTGGCCTCGCCTCATTTAACAGAACTGCATGCACGTAGGTACGAGTATTACCCAACTGAGCGCAAGTCGGTGCCTATAATCTCTTGACTTTGCGTATCAAGATAAAAATATATGCAGCGTATAGTGCATGATTATAAAGCATCTGTGCTGGGCATGATATGGATTGAGTTGAATTCAGTTGAGATTGGTTAGGCCGGTGGGGGACACGCGACAGATGGCCAGATGCATGTACAAGTACACCGTACACCCGGATATAGCTAGTCTGGGTAACAGGATACTTTAATTTTACTCCTGCACGCTGCAAGGAAGGAAGCCAATGATCTTGAATTTCGCAAGAAATTCGAAGCTCGTATGTCCTAGTTTTCTCAAACTCTTTTCACATTCTTCACTTCTATAGGTGGAAGCCATAGTTCGTTCCTCTACACGCATTTCTTGAGAATACCAGGGTGGAGGGGTAACTTTCCACTGCGATACACACACGGAAGTGTCATATTCGTGGGAGGAATTGTCGTGGCAGATTACATCATCGTAAGCCAGACCCACGCCCTCTGCTGTCCTAGTGTATTCGGGGTTTAGTATCCTGTTCAAAATTGAGTTCCGTACGTCCGCGTCGGTAGCGTAGGTATCGTACGTACGTAGAGGAGACTAGGGCTGAGAGTATAAACAGGGGTAAGTTGTAACGGTGCATCTATCTCCTCGAGCAAAACAGAGGGATGTGTGCTTCCAAATCGAAAACGACCCCTGCCCAGCCCCGAGACGGGATCGAAGGTAGCAGCGCGCGAGGCGCCAAAGAAACTCGAATAACTGCCGATTTCAGGACGATCGCGAGCCATTAAAATTCGTGATAATACCATAATAGCCGAAAAGCAGTACCTATGCCTCGAACGGGAAGTAAATATGTTCAATGAATCCGGAAATATTTCGATTTTTGTGAAGAGTGCCACATCCATAGCCCCGGTCTTCCCTGCGTCGCGACGTTCACAGCCTGGTGTGTGTTTAGAGTGGTTACCTACAGAATTTTTACGATATCGTGTGACGGCCAGATCGTAAGTGCGATGGTACCCATATAACCGTTATAGAGCTCGCATCACTTTTATCCAACGAAATATCACAACTTGTTATGGATCCGTACATTTCGAAGAAAGCGGCGAAGAGATCCGCAGACAGTCACCCACTCAAATGGAGGCATAAATTATTGTCGTATAAGTCACACTTAAGCATGATGTTGTCGACAGTATACGCAATTTGATGAGACCTCCCTCCTCCCATGATTCTCTCTCCAAGTATCTTCTGTCTAATCATTGTCTGGTGTGTAATTGGATAATCTTTGACATGTGAGATATTTCCAACTGTTACGAACTTGCTCCCCTGCAATTGACGTCTCGTGTTAAACTTCAGACATTTCGAGTCAAATTGTAAGGGGGAACAATTGTTACATCTTGTCGTGCGGTGTCGCGACACGACAGTTCTCACTGCCGCAATCTTTTCCTCTAGTTTTCTATTTCTTTTCTCAAGCTACCGTACTCTCTCGTTTCTTTTCTATTCGCCTTTTCTATTCGACCCGCGGGACTTTTCTCCGGTCAGTAAACTACGAAGAACGAAGAAAGTCTCGTATACTAGATAATTGAAGAATGATAAATACAGATTGCATCAGCTCTGGCTATAATATCGGCGGCCGAGCGGATCAACACCGCATCTAGGAATTCGGCTCACCAACATCATATCTCAGAATACGTCGCAGCATCAACGTATTTCAGAATCTGGTTATCGCAGTTCAGGTTGAGATTTCGTCCGCACAATTCCTCGAGGCTGCGCCATTCCCGATGGGTACGTGATTATTGAAAAAAATATGTAGCTGCTGCTTAAGTTACGAATCGCGTTTCAAGATTTGATACTCCTCCACCGAATCAAATAACTCAACTTCTATGACTTGAAGTAACAACTCCGGCCTGAAAGCTGACCGAGTACTGATTGCGAGATCTGGATGTTCGGTACAGAGCAACGTCCTCGAGGAAAAACATGAATGTTTAGTTCGACTTTGTCCCGGTCGATCGACCATCCAATTCGGTTTTGTGGCGAGGTGTGTCTCGCTCTCCGCTCGCCGTTGCTCCGATCCAATGGCTCCTCAGCGCAGGTTGAATAATTGAAGACCTAATTCCTACGGAAGCTGGCTGGCGATGGTGCTTCGGGGGATACCGCGGGACCCTGTATACACTATAGAGGCTCCCAGGGAGTGAATGCAACTCTCTCGTCCTCGACGTTACTCTCACATTCGTTTTCGCTTGTACAGTGTCCCCGCTCGAGGTGGACGATGTAGTAGTGAGGAACGAGGCCCCGGGGAGGTTATATCCTCCAGGTTTACTCTGTAGACCGTAGACTGTCGAGTGTGGAGTATAGACTGTAGCGGATACGGCCACATCGGAGCTATACGCTGCTCTACACGCGGCTGGCCATCCCATGAATCCTCTATATTCTGACGTGAGTGAGAACCCGAGTACATTTCAGGGTCGGTCATACCGACGAACAGAGTAGAAGAATCGAGTGCTACTCGTACGGAGCTTTCCAGGGGAGATGGGATCTCTCTTAAATTCTACAAGTGCCATTTGTCAATGACGAGTTAGGTAATTCGTGAAAAATATTTCATAACTGCGTCTTCGATACTTTGGTCGAGGACAGGTACATACTCTGGAAGGAAAGAGTTCGTAATTACAGACAGAGAAGAGAGAAAATTTGTTCCTATTAATGAAGTGTATTCACTCGAGAAACATAATCAATTAGGTGGAAGTATTAATTTATTATTTGATTTCAATGGATTTACGGGATTTCAACTTGATATATTAGTAATTAAATTCAATGCTGAAACAGGTAGATTCTTCTTCATCGAATCAACTTCCGCTTCATTATTGAATCAAGAAAAAACATTTATCTCGCCATATTTGATCACCGCACGAGATTTTATTCGGTCAAATAAATTTCATTTGCTCCAACAAATCCTTGCTCTCTGCGTAACTAACCGTTAACCAAATCGACCTGAAATTCGTTGGGTATACAGCTTTCGGTTCCGACGATGGGATCAGTATAAATCGGTGAAACCCAGTGTTGGAAGTTCGTTCGGTCGTTTTGTCTCAAAGAAATAAAATGAATATGAAATTCTGGTCCGTGTCATTTTTTTCGGAGGCAACTTTGAAAACCAAACTTTCTCTCAAACGACATGGATGACTTTATTATTCACCGGTTTACTCTAAAATTTGATAATACGACGTTGGTTGAAACAAATATTGCGTTAAGACAAAAGCTCAATTCATATCTCTGACAATCTCGGCGGTAGATTTGATCTATAGGGATAGATTCGCTAGCGATGCTTCCGCGGCCCGAAAAAAAGCAAAAATAACAACGCAGAACAATTTGGTCGATAGAAGTATTTATAGTTTGCGTTTATCGCCGTGCAGGTACAGGCATTGGATGAAAAAGGAGTTATTGGAAGCTATGGGTGTGCAGCAGATTCGGACTCCACTTCGTATGAATGGTAGCATGCAATCCAAACGTCCATGTATGTCGAGCTGTCAAGCGCCAGGCGGAGTATCCTTCGGTCTCATTTCCCGTGACGCGAGATAAATGTTACGGTGTTTCATTTATTGTACGTTTGTTTGGTTGTCCGCTCGTTGTTTTGTTTTATTTCTTTTTTTCTTTTTTTTTTTTTAATTTAAAAACGTGCAAGTACGAAACGGAGGATAACATTTTCTATCAATTTTCCGAATTTCTATCAGAACGCTGGGCATTTGACGCCGGTAGATCGACGATCTGGAAAGCTACATACTTCAGCGGTTTTTCTTCCAAATTGTTGTTAACTTCTTCAGATATTTTGTATATTTGAATACAAGAATCAACGGCAAAGAACCGCGGGTGAATTCTTCCTCTTTGACGTTGCAGGTTAAACGCGTTTGACGCGGTCGCTTATTCCCCTTCTACTCATATTTCGTAGCGCCGAGATGTAACGGGCGTGAAATGCGTCAGAATCACCGATCAGAGAGCCGGTGGTGTCAGAAGCAGCGGCAGTGGCGAAGTCGTCGGCTGATCGGCAGGGGAGTAAGAGCTAAGGGCATCGTTTGGAGTATTCCAGAGAAGAGAAGTATCGAACCTCGCCGCCCTGCGATCGTAGGTGGGTACATTTCGGAGAGGTAACGTCCTTCTGGGGCCGAGACATCGAGGCTCGGCTCAGACAACAACCGCGGACCTATCTAAAGGCCTCGCAATGCTCGGCCATGGGAGCTGTGACCTAAGAAACAAACCGCTTTGAAGAACCTGTCGTATTTCTTTACAGAAGAAGGAAGGAAATTCCGGCGTAGCGTGAGCAGGAAATAAAAGTCGTTTTTTCAATTGATTCCGGGTGTTCGAAAGGCGAGACCGAAGGTATACCAAAGCGGATTATTGAAGCGCCATATAATATCCGAGCGCTCGAACTTGACGTTTATTGTATAAAGCTATCTTGAACGGTTATTTATTCAGCTTCCCGTATTTTGAACCTCAGTTTGCAGATCTCTATTTGTTCAACACATTTTCCTCTACTTTCTTTCTTATTTCTCGATTCATTTCGCCAGATCTACCGATGCAGCAACACCACCGGGAGCAGCGGCGAGTTCCAGAACTTGAAATCCGTATATCAATATTTGCAGAATTCATATTACCTGCCGCAAAAGTTAGCTTACGCTAACTGGATTTAAAAAAAGAAGGAAATCAAATCCGTACTTTTGCTTCAACTCATTCGCATCCGCGTGATTGCATACGTGTGAATTCGCGTTCCCACGTGCATTCGCTTTTGATATTAGGCCCGTTTTCTTTTTGGCAGTGAGAATCTTCGGAAAAGTTTGTTGAAACACATATAGCTGCGATCGCATGAATTTATGCGTGATATTCATATTCCGCCATAAATCAAGAGTGCAGCTATATATTCACTATGGTACCTTAGCAGAAAGTAACGCGAAGTTGGTGTCCACGCATACTGCGAAAAAAAGATCCGCGCACGCAGACACAGGTATACTGGGACACGGAGCATTTACAAAGAAGAAGCGACGCTGGCGAGGCGTAGGCGGAGAAGGGAGGCTTGGCGTCGCGCATTGTTAAGTCTTCCCTGCAGCTTCCCTTTGTCTTCCCGTAGGAAATATGTAGCCGGGTTGGGTGGCGGCCACATTGTTGCCAAGATTTTCGGAATTTCGGGACGACGGGGATTTCGGGGTGGTTCGAGGGTGGTTTGGCGAGGGTCGTCGCAGGTCACCTCGGACGTCCGTGATGTACGCGAGCTTTTTTTACCGAGCTTCCACAGCTACGTCCACTGCCCGCGTCCATCCGTCTTGTCTCACTCGCCCTTGGCATGGCTCGACGTATTTCTCTGTGGGTTCGGGGTCGCAGAGGAGGAATTCGAACGATCACCTTCTCTGGCCGAAAGGTCGCGCGGAACTAAACACCTGTGAAAAATCATACAGCTTCAAAACTGCAAGCTCACTCTCAATTACGATGGGAATATTTGTTAAAAGATCATACGCTTCAGAATTTGTCGAACGAAAGATCGAGTCTCTTTCTTGTCAAACGTGGGTACACGCGCGAAACGTGCATATCAAGTATGAAAAGTGACAGGCGTAAAAATTCTCGTTGCGGGGTGCTTTGTATAGCCAGATGAAGAAAAGAAGAGGTAAAAATTGCGGTTCCAACTGCACGTTGAGGAATTTCCTCCTCCTCCTCTAACGTGGAGGGAGCCGAGGAGCTAATATCACTCGGCGGACCGCAGCCAGCGGTTTTCGTGTCCCTTATAATACCAAGCCTCCCCGTTCGTTCTCAGGCGAGACGAGGCGAGAGTTGGAGAACCGGGCGTAGCGCACCGTCACGTTAATTCGCCCGACGAATGTGACAACCGCGGGCCAGACGTAGCGTCGCGTCACGACGCGACGCCCGGCATCGTCACCACCGCGCTTCATCCATGCTCACTAATTGCGCTCGACGCGACACGGCACGACGGAACGGGACGGGACGGGACGGGACGCTACGCACAGCAGCTCGGTACCACCGGTTTATGTATACCTACTTTGCCGCCCACCTCTGATTATACTACAAATATGTGAGCTCGTAGGATCCTTTCCGAAGAGAGAGAGGTATGCTCATCTCAATTCATTCTGGATGTGTGTAGGAATGAGGGGCGTGCTGGAACGGAGCGGGGAAACACAATTGGCAGCGAGGAGAGAAAAAAAAAAACTGCGAACAAATAGAAATGATGACAATATCCCACGCGGATTTCGTTCCTCGCCCATGTTTCCCTGTTTTTGTCTCACTTTGCTTTTCTTTTCTTACTTGTTCCACGATCCATCGCTACATACGCAATACATGATTTATCCACATACATGTATAATTCTGTGCAGTTAAAAAAGTCGTATAAGCCCGTGCTAGAACGTATAGCGTATTGCAAATCCATTTCCTCCGAGTTTCGATTCGCGTTGAGGATAGAGATCATTTCTAGTGTTCCGTAAAGAAGAACTTGAGTGCGTCGAGTGCGTATCACAGGCAGCCAAGAAGTTTTTAATAAGCTCTCTGCTCTACCTACTGCAATTCAGTTTTGTAACAGAATATCTACATACCTATAAGCTATGAAAACATTCATAACGCGTGACGTACTTTTCTACGGTATTGTATCATAGAGTTCTTTGAAATTTTTACAACCTTCGCATGATTACGTATGCATATATTCACGTCGATGGATCCTCGCAGTTGGGGATGAGTATTGTTAACTCCTTTTCCTTCCCAACGTTTCCACGGACTACTGACGATCCTGCATGATATTGCACAGACATTAGTTTTCGTTTTATATTATATGAGTTATTCGGGTCGGTACCAGTTTCTCCCCCGCTTGTCATGTTCAAAAATATTTCCGAGTGGCCGTAATATGTGTCCTTACGACAAGACAAAACGAGAGCTGCTCATTCCCCAAATATTCTAATCACTTCTCAAGGACGAGAATCTTCAAAGTTTGCAACACCATATTTGAGAGTGGCGCATCATACTCGTGAGCTCTTGTGTTCATTTTTTTGTCACAATGAAGAAATAACGTCGCCAGCGCCCGAGCTTTCAAAATTTGAACATATTTTTCAAACGATTATCAAACGCTGTTCAGTTCATGTAATCGCGCAGCTATAGGTATTGTATGTACCTACCATGCTGTTGTTCGCTTAATGAATTACTTTCAGGTGAGTGGGACGTTAAAATACGGAAATGAAATACGTACGTATATTAAATTTCTACTCCGGAATCGCTCCTGCAGGAATTGCTTTTCAATTTCCATTTTTATTCGCACGCGTTATATTTTTAACAGGGTTGTGATAGGCATCAGGCTGGTATGACGTTCGAAAATAGTACCAACCAACTTCGTTTGAAATAATAAAAAGTATCGTGTTCCGGGATTTCCAACGTCACGAAACGCTCATTGCTGTCATTATTGTATTACGTGAAAGAAATCCAAATTCCTGTATGAATACCGTTATACATGTCTATAACTCGAAGGTGTGGAGCGTTATCACGACCGAAGGTGCATAAATTTCATCTCCCAAGTATTTATAGAGTGAATTTTAACGCGAATATATAACCTCACACGGAGATAATGAAGCATAATCGTATAAACATCGTGCTAATCGCATCTCCACGAAGCGCGGCTTCGCTATATAAAATGTAAATATGACCTCTATAAAAGTCATTAAAAATCCCCGCCGTTCCATTACTATCACGCTTCTCCTTCGCCTTTTTTCGCCTTCTCTTCTTTATTCTTTTTTATTTCTCGTCCTCGTTTTTTTGGTTCTTCTTTTTCTCTCTTTTTTCTGCCCCCTCCCCTACCCCTCCCCGCCGGTCGTCGTCGGAAAATAAAATATCACCCGCAGTTCCGCGTCATTATGTATTCCACTAACGACCCAAAGACGTGGAGAACAAAATCAAAAAAGAGTAGTAAGAGAGTGAGACAACCAGAAAAAAAATCGAGAGAATAGAAAAAAAAAATAGAACCTAAGGACGTACTTTGCCGTTTCACTCGAAAAACGGATGTGAAACGATCGTTTAAATAGAGACTGAAATATTATATTAATCCCCACAGCTATACCTACCGAGAGGAACGACAAGGCCAACAATAAGTTCTCGCCAGGCGCAGATTATACCACGGCCTATACATCGTATTCCTAATTGCCTAAGTCTATATCCCAATTTTCCGCATCCATTACGTTGACGTTGGAGAAAATTTATTAGCCATTACTTTCTTCTGTTTTCAGGTTTTTTTTTTTTTTTTTTTTAATCTCGTTCAATCCAATTTGTCTCATTCAATGCGATACAACGATTTCCCTAATTAATAATGTATGTAGTTACAGTTATGTAGTTTATGTTCATTAAAATTGGTGGAAAACATGTCGGCCCTTAGTTTCGCGTTGAACTCGAAATCCTGCAGAATCTCGCCGTCTCGCAAACTTCTCGCACGCGTTGATTGCCGAAATTTGCCGAGACAGAAAATTGGAGAAAATGGACGGCCCCACGTTGGGCGCAGGCACTGATACCTGGGTAGCTGATGTGATGGGACAACCGTTCCTCTTGTTGGGAGACCTGCACGAATTTCATTTCTTAATCTTTTATTTTATTTAGCAAAAAATGGATTTATTGTCTCTTTTTATTCCCGACGTGGCGCCATCTGTGCTGGATACGTTCCAGTTGATGAATTTTCCGAATGTCTCCGAGCTCCAATTGTGTTTCAAACCGAAGCTTTCACTGTGAAAACTCTATGCATGTATGCGACTGACATAGACATGACATGACAAGATAGATGCTGCGCGATGCCACGTGAACGTACAGGATCATAGTTTTCTTTCTCATTTTGTATCCGACCAAACTTTGGAAACCAACACATGCAAGATTTTGTGAAAATTCGAGTTTGACTGGGAATTGTCACTGGTCTCGATTTTCAGGCGGCTGGAAAGCTTGTTAGTCGAACGTAGTCGATAGAAAAATAATGACTAATCAGCATCGTAAAGTGAGACGCGACGCGTTGAGTCCTACCACATCAGTGGTCCTACTACTGACAACGAGAGAGTTGGTTAGTTCATGCCGGGCAAAGACACAACTTCCTTTGTTCAGAGGCTGCGCGCGGCCCGGTTCCAACCGATTATAGGCCATCGCAGGCGTGCGAGTTTTCTCGCTCCAATGAAGATAGAAGAGCTCTCCTTACTTTGAAACAATAGAAGAATAGTATAATCCAGTCGTAATTTTCAATAACTTTTTCGCTCCGCTGAACGTGACAGAAGTTATATTGCCAAAGTGAGTAATGCTGAATTATGTGTGCAATACGTCTGTTGTGAAACGATACATTTGGAGAAAAATTTGTCGGATTATTTTCGAGCGGGTGAAAGTTGTTACCAATTTATGAATTCTCATAGGACACTTTTGTAGGTTGAAAGAAAATGGCGAAAATTAAAAGTTATGCCGTTGGTATAATAATATTCGGACGAGCACACCTGTTGCAAATAATTTCTAACGATGCAATATCCGCTGCTGGGTAATTATTGGTAACAGACGCGACTTGAAGAGTCGTTAAACTAAGCGCGAACGAGGTTCGAAACAATAACTCGCGAATCGATGTGCAGAAGTTGAAAAAAATCACAGAATTCCCGCATGTATAATTTAATTCTCGATAAATTTCATTGTTCAATTTGTTTGTCATATTAATTCAGTAGACATATACCTATAATTTCTGTTAGTTCCACTTAAACATCACCGTCCTATTCCGCATTCTCTCGGTGTAATTCGCCTTTCCCTATATCTCCGCGTGGACCCTATGAAACGCGTGCTGCATAATTCGCGAACTGGGGAAGAAGGAACTCCTCCCTCCCAGTTTACGTGAATATTAATTGTGAGTAAAGGTTTTCGAATAAAACCTCAGCGTCAGGATTCTGAACGTTATGTGCAGTACCTACGTCCGTCAGGCGAGCTACTCTGGAATTTCTTTGAGCGAGCCAGCTCGTCGGCTCAAGTAGGTACAGCGCGGCAGCGGCGGTCCTCGACGAGCAGCTTTTGTTCTCCCAGCTTCTTGTGTCTCCTACAGTATATTTTCACCGGGAGCCGGGCAGCATTCCGTACATCCTCATAACGCTCACAAGTTTATTAACATAACAAGGAAACGAGAGCTGTTATAAGCTGCCTCTTGAAAATGACGCTTTTTCAAATATACCCTGAAGATACTGCAGAATGTGTTCATGCCTACGTTCACGAGCCAGAGGCGCGCAGGTACTACATTACGTGTGGATCGAAACTTCCTCAAGTTTACAATTCATTGCTTCGCCTACCCATTCCATTGTTTACCTCTTCTATCATTATTATTACTCATTGTTACTTCTCACCACTATTCACCTGTAATTACCAACTTGAGAGAATTCAAGACAACATGTGACGCGAATTGGCTACTTTTGGAAATGTTCAATCCAACGTTCTCCATAAAACGCGTGAACTTTCGTACACGCTTCGGGATCACTCTTCCAGGCAAGAGGAAGTCAGTTTAGAATCGCAGGAGGGCTATATTCTCTCCACTTCGATATCCGGCACGGTCTCTGAAAATGGCACCAATACTATCACGTATATAATATACAAGACTCTCCGCTGCCTGTTGAAGTCGGCACCAGACAGCCTCATTCCTTCGTTGCAATAAGACAGTGCGGTTTTTGCTTCCACGCTGCATCCGCGTTGCATTCGGAACGCGTGCCTTGAATACAACCCAGCAATAGCGTGGGATTAAGTCTGGGATCTAATTGCTCTATAGGAGCTAAATTTAACGGCCCGGCAAAGGTCAGAAAATGAATGAATGTTGATTATTATCAACAGAAATGTAAAATCTGGAAAACGGCGTTCGGTAGATAGACAGTCACTTTTTCAAGCGATACATTTCCAGAACCTCATATTGTTTGGAGTTGTATGCGGTACATTATATAATCAGTTGAACCAACAGCGGATAGCCGAGGTAACGAGCAATCGAAAGAAATTTTGACTAACTAAGTAGATACAGTCGAGAGGTAGGTACGAGAGTATTTTATATAAGCGTACGATTTCAATGACAGCGAGCTTTTTGGGGGGACAAAGTGAGGGGCAGATTAATTCGGTGGTTCCCGTAAAACGGTGATATTCAGATCCGAGCCCCTCGTTAGTGGGACTCCTGAGAGTCAGCTCGAATATTTTTTATCTTCCATCTTTTTCTCCAAAGATTCGATCGGGTCCTCGGTATATACGATTTACCTACATAATGTATGTACGCACGCGTTGGTACTCGTTTAATCAGTTGAAAAGAGAAGAGAAACACACAAATATCAAGATTATTAATTACAGCGAAAGGAGAAGTTATTCTAATTGGACGCCGGTTCTCTAGAAGCTGGGAACGGCAATTCATGAATGAGCGTACAAATTTCTTGATATGCAAAGTTTCGTACTAAACAATCGATTATCTGCAGAGATCTGGTGAATAACTTTTCGGTTGCAGGTTTTCCGGGATGAACATTTTGTCGTTCGACGTGGAATTCATGGTTCAAAAGGAGAGAAAAAGATAAGTTTCGAATCTCCAAATTTGGCAGAATCTCCTAATCACGACGACGTCCAACGTGGGACCGCGCACTATTTTTCTGCTGCGAAAAATTTCGCAGAATTTCGAGATCTTAACGCAGCTACGGATTTCGGTGGAGAACGATTATGAAACAGGCCCGTACATGCGTTGATACCTTTCATTGCCTATTCGGCGTATGTATATATTTGATACCTATGTGCAGTGTATATAGTTATATACGGCGGGATGGTAGGCCTGATCGATCGCGCCATTACGGGCACTCGGCACAATGCGTTTCAAAGCTTCAATATATCGGCAATATTCCTGTTGAACTGGAACCCGTCGCCCCCGCCTTCACCTCGAACTCCAGTCCCGCAGATCTGCTCAAATTGACAAAAGCTTCAGCCGGGATGCAATAAATAGGAAATGAAAAAAAAAAATGACCTTCGACTTTTCTTTACTTCGTTCTCGCTTCCACTCTTTCTACCGTCGTCGCCCGTTTCCCCGGCCCCCGGCCCCCACCTCCGCAGCCGCCTCCGCGGCCGCCCCCATCTTTCTTTATCTCTTCCTTTCTCCGTTCCTTTTTTGCCTGTTATATTGTATATTTTCTTCTATTCTATTTTTCTCGCGAGTCCCGAGGCATTCGCTTCATTGTTTCGTTTGCTGCTCGGGTGATACCTGCCAGTGGGTGGTATGGGTTTCGGTTTCGTTCGTTTCTTTAGTTGATTTCGTTTCGTATTTTGACACGTTCTAGCTCCAATCGAATTCGGCTGAAATTGCAATTCGACGGTTCAAGCGAAGCGTGAAATTTTCGTTTACCCGTATCGCGACGCCGTGGATATAAATATTACATCCTCGGCAGCCCTAATCTCGCGACTTCTGCAATTGCTGGCAGTAATATGATTCAAACATGCCAAATTAATAGTTGCTCCGCGAAATTGAGATTTCTCTCACGCATTTTTCTCTTATAGAAACGAACGGCGGATAAAAATGGGAATACAGAAGTTGGGGAAAATCAATAGAATTTCTCTCGGGGAAGTAAATTCTCGGGGCAGAAGGCTATATGGGTAATAGGTGGAGCGCTGCAGGAGTGTAGACACCGGAGGGAGGAAGTTGTTATCGGTATAGCTGGTTCTCGGGTGCAGAGGAAAAGTAAATTCAGTAAGTAAAATACATTATAGATGTACATAGGTGCGGTAGAGTAAATAGTTGGAAATTACGGTGAATTCACTTGTGAGAAATACGGTGGCGGAGTAGATACGGAGGTACAGGTGGGAACGTACTGCGTATAAAATACACCGCGATATTCCAATCCTCGACCCCAGAATCTCTCCCTTTTTGTAGATCTCCCTAGCTGGTGGTCCCACGTTTTTCGCACACGACCAAAGAACGTCGGACGAGTATTTACCCGATTGAAAAAATTGTGATTTCAGCCAATTTTGAAAAAGCTTTACGGAGAATATCATCTGTGGAAGTTTCCCGAAGAGGCTGATTCCCGTATGGAAGTATTGCTCTGTCGTAAAACGGGATTTCACGTACGGAGCATATTTTTCAAATCTGTATAATTGATTGAAGATAGTTGAATACTCACCAGCGCAGTTGGGTATAGCTCTTCAAGCTCTACCATACGGACGGGCGAAAAGCTGCCACTGGAATCAGAGAAGAAATTAAACGTAAAATACATATCGAGCCGCTTTTCTTCTGCGATCAGTACATACTATAGGTATAAGGTATACTTTGATAATTAGAAAAAAAGTGTGAAAAGAAAAATGGCGGGATGGCTAGAGCGCGATGTGGCTGTCCTTCAGTTCGAACATATTGAAACTGTGTGATGATTGGTGATCATTTCAAGTGAGAATTGCATTTGAATCACATCATCAAAATCTTGCTTCTGATCAAAGCAATCAGAGAAATGCCCGGGGATTGGAGGAGGAAATATATAATGTTATAGTTTTTGATTGAAACACGTCAATGAACTACCCTTGACATTTGGAATTCGTGTGTGTGCGCCAACATGAGGATGCAGTTTGTAACGTTGATGTGAGAAAATGGCGAAAGATAATACCAGCTGTTCCGGCACTTGAACGTTTTCGTGTCGTTCTTGCATTATCGTTGTGAACCTCGGCCCTGCAGATTTCCACTAAAATAACTGAATATCAATTATCGACAGTGAGGTCATCCTGCAGAAGAAGCACCTGAGTGAGATCTCTCGTGGACACGAGCTGAGAGGCGAAAGGTGCGAATGAATTTCCGGACTGTCGAAGTTGGAGAAATTCGAGCTATGGATTTTTCGCATGCTGGAAGTAGCTATAGCTGGTGAGCCGATAACTCAGCCGGACATCTAGGCATTGCAAAGTCCTGCGGGGCAAGCCAGGGTCTAATAAATCATCCTTATATACCCTACGTACAGGCCTATACTGTTCGAGGGGTAAGCCGGCTTAACGAACGACAGTCACAGCAAAGGACTTCTTTCGAAGATGAATATAACTACCCAACGTCGCACGATACCTTCAGTGGTAAAGAGAAATAGAGATATTTTTTCCGGAGAGAACAAAAATTAAGAAAACAAAAGAAAAAGGAAATGAAACGTTGAAAAAGCTGTTGCCATTAACCGCGATACTTGCGGTTGCTCGCGATCCCCGGCTCCTCGTGCTTCGAAGATTCATTTTATCTAACTTCATCCTATTTTCCTGAAAAGTTTCTCGCTGCGTATTGGCTGCAGCCACGGCCCATCCCCCACGCTTCTCTGCTATTCTTTCATTCCACTTGTTTTCATTCAATCAAGATTTATTTAACGCAATTACCACAACTGCGGCACACGTCTCTTTTCATTCACGGGCAAAAGAGCAGACGAGTACAGCTACCCTCTTACTTTTACTTTCATTTTACTTTACAAATTACATAGCTACTTCACCGAAAGAAGAAGAAGAAGAAGAAGAAGAAGAAGAAGAAGAAGAAGAAGACGACGAAGAAGAAGGAGCAGAAGAATAAAGGAGAGAAAAACGATTTCAACTCGTTTTAATTAATGACGATGAAAGAAGCATAGCGTTGACGTTGCATCCGAGCAGAGTTGAGAAAATAAATAACGAATCGCGAATGTTGTATGTTATACAAACCTGCAAAGAAACGATTTGAAAGCACACCGCAACCCTACATAGTATTCCCCACTACAGCGCAATTATGCAAACTTTTTTCCAACGTGAAGATGAACCTTGATTCATGATAAGTCGTTGACTTTGTTGCGTGTTTTATAATGATCACATCGCGGTTGATAGGTTCGTTCAGGATAATCATTAAAATGTATTCAGATGAAAATCACAAATTTTCACCGTAGTAGAAAATGCTGGGACGGTGTAGTAAAAAGTGTGCTACTGAACATAGGATGGAGGAAAATGTAGAAGCATGATCAAAAGCGGAAATAAAATATATGGCATAGAAAACTCGACTTTTTTTAGCTGTTCGTGCATCCACATGTTGGTCTAATGCAATCCGCCTTTAACAGAAAAAAATACCTCTGTTCTTTGAGATCGTAACTCTACGATAAAAGATTGGAATCGTAGTAGATATACGTGTACACGCACAACGTGTCGTGCTACTATAATGTCGTAAGGACGTAGGCGCGCAAAGTAGGATTTAAATGCCAAAATGTCATGTAATTTTTATTTATTTTATTTTTTCTGCTATCATCCCGAAGCATAAAACTTTGTCCAGAAGACGAAAATTTGCAAATTGGCCAACTCGCGCCATAAGACTTTATCTGCCGTCAGACACGACCTCACGGCGGTGTGAGTCGGTGAATTTAAAAATTTCGATCATTTGTTGGACGTGATTTTATGTTTCTGGTGAAACAGGAAGGAAAAAAATTATTCGACTTTTCTACTCTAGGAACGTCAAAATGTCGTAATTGTCGTATACATCATCACGGCGTTGGTAATGCAAAATATCTAGAAGAAAAAAAAGAAAATGAAGCGAGATGGAAAAATTTCGCGGGTAATTGCTCGTCATTTTTAAGAATCCTCAAAGCGACCACGAATTATATTTCTGCAGTAGAGATTTTAGGAGTTTTTACCCGGCTGCTTCTTTTAGAGAGAAAAGTTTAATTGAGCTACTTGACTTCAAAGCAACTTTGAAACGCGAATGCTATATAGCGCCATACCAACGACGCCTGCAGTTATGCCTGCTCTAATAATTCATACAATTGCCTGAGCAGCGAAAGAAGACTTTTGCAATATTTTCCACCGCTCATTATTCGTTGATTTTATAAATTGTGACTATTATTGTTATGATTATCATTATTATTATATTTTAACCAACGAATAATTATAATACCCGACGAATCTCGCATTCAATGAAATATACAATAAATGATTCAATTTATACTTCAGAGGGATGTTTCTCTCGCCATTCGCCATTCGCCGTCGCCCCAAGGTAGTCCCCCGTTCAGCAATAATCACGACCGTGAACATTGAAACACACAGAAGAGAGAGCTTTCCAAAGCTCTCTTCAACCGTTGTCGCAACCCACTACGACGAGTACTCTCGACCATTCGTGTATATCGACAGAGAAAATACGGGAGACGAAAAGAGCGAGATCGAGACCTACCTAGGCAAAAAAAAACGAGGAAAACGATGCGGAAGAGTTTTACTTCTTTTTCACTTTGCTCAACGCGTTCAACAAATTTCAGGAACAAGTGTAAACCACAAAAAGCACCCCCGGTGCAAAAAAAAGCCGCCAAGTACATCGACGTCGTTGCCAACAAATACGAATGTGATATTTGAAATGTATAACAATTGAACACGATGAATATTAAAAAAAAAAAATTAAAAAAACGGATCGCGTGCTAGTAACATAATAAATAACACGATATTCATAATTCAATTCATTGAATTCACTTCTGCATCGCAAAATGATTAAATGAACATGATTTATCGAACGCTGAATTTCATCGTTTTGCTCTCTCAAAAGTGAGTTTTGATGATTCGAATGATGAAAATTGTTTTATTCGTAGGAGTAACGGGAACAGGTGATTTGACTAAGTTTGGGTGAAATTTATCAAATTGAGATTGGTCGCCAACGGAGCCCACGACACCACTACAATTTGGCGCTCGACGAGAAAAAAGAGACCTATGAGATTGAAATACATAGCACGGGGCCCGTTTCTAGGTCTGAAGTAACCACTCCTAGAGTTTCAGCCAAATTCGTGACGAGAGACGGTGCCTTTCATGCCTGAATATAATCAGATTTGAAATTGCCTACAGCAATTTATAGCTTAGGCCTCTAGGTACCCTGAAAATAAACACCAATGGTCTGTGATCGATGTCAATGCACAGCGGATCATTCGAGTGAAAAGATGAAGAACGCCAGAAGTTTGAAAATATTGATTAAAATGAGTCCATTTTTGAAACAGTACCTATTCAGTCTCAGTATTGCGAATAGATGGTCGAAAGTAGAAAACAATTAACCGAAAAAGTGAAAAGTTTTTTAATCGTGTGGAGTGCCCCCGCAATATTTGGTCGACGGTTCATAATTCAAATAACGAGTACAATACAGTATGAAAGTATCCTGTGAAATCTGTCATACTTTTTTGCCGCAGTGGGAAAAAGTACGTGAACTCTCGTTCGCACTTCTAGTTCACCTCGCGCTCTCATTGTGAGACACACGTATTAGATTCAATCGAATTGGAGACATCGAAGAGGAATCTATTTTTCATAATACTATATCTAACTTTTGTAAATTTCGGAAAGTAATAACTTGCGTGTTTTCCCGCTAAATAACATCATATTTTAATCGTAATGTATCTCTGTTCAAACCAATATCGAGCTTAGAACAAGTAAACAATACACTTGGATAGCTCCAGTTCGGGTATAAAGACTCGGTCAAGACTCGCGCGCAAAAAAATTTCTTTCAATGTACTCTACCGAGTCTTTTGATGAGGTATGAGATATGAGAGCTCGACTGGAGCTATATCGGCATTGGTACGAGAAATGTTTGGCAAAAACGAGACACGCCAGTCTCTGTGAATAATACATCTTGCAACAGTCGAAGAAAGCATAAGAAGAGAAAGAGAAAAAAAATGACAGACTTTTGGAAGAAAAAAGAAAAAAACCGAGTTCTTCTTATTTGTATTAAAACGTTCCTATGCATCTTCAACTTCGATCGTCAGCTGTATTCCAACACTACGCTGCAGAGAGAGAAACTATACTGTTTGATGCACAGCAAGAGCATTCTTTGAACCTGATCGGTTGTCCAGCTCCCAGGAGGAAGCGTCTTCGTCGTTATAGCTACTCCGACGATTACATTCGTTGTCAGTTATCTAGAAGCGCTGGATCTCGAACCCCGTTGCTGGAAAGTAATAACTTCTCAACAGAAAATATTATGTGTGTATGGTACAGCGTATGGTAATCGCGAACGGACCTACCGTAGCATTTATCATAATTCAACAATGGCGAACGTTACTGCATCCTCATGCAAATTCCACTTATATGCTAGTGAGATAAATTGTCACTTATGTCGGGTTAGGTGTACACCGGAACATTCTGCTTCGTGAATTTTCAACGAGCCTGCATTAGAATAAGAAAAGGCGTAAGATTTATCGTTTATAACAATATTGAACCGGCAACAATTGGCAAACAACTGACAACAGACAATTCGTCGAACAATGTATATACAACGAAGAATAAAAAGTCTGCTGGAGAAAATCGATTTCGGATAACTCTTACCACACGAAATGAGAATATCAGCAGTGGTGGTAGATATAACTACAGATTCGCGGAGCAGTTGACAGGCTCGGGAGATTAGGACAGCGGTTGATAGTCTTTGAGTCTTTGGAAGGCGATGCCAGCGAGCTTACACCGCGACGCCCGTGAATAGGAATAGCGTCGTTTACTAGCTACTCACTCTGGAAACGATTTAACCAAATTTTCTCATAAAGTACACGAGAAATAAGAAACTCGTAGCAACCCACGGCGACAATGTGAGCCGAGGCAAACCAGCGAGTAGATTTGAATGGGCTCAATGAATTATCAGGTTAAAGGAAGGACGTTACTCTTACGTAAAGGAAAAAGGAGCAATCTTTGCTATTAGCGTTGGGATAATAATATGCAAATAGAGTAGCTGGAGCGTGGTAGAGCGTGGTAGAGGGTGGAGAAATAATGCGACTGCACTCTCATCGTCTGCAGCCATAAGCCAGTAGGTAAAGTTCACAAGCCGTAGTTCAAACGTGACGTTCGCACGGGCTGGAGGATCCCACGACGCACCCTAGGCACACCTCGGCCTAGGTCAGTGCCACTTCCTGCCCAACTGGTCCCCGACTAACTTCACTCCGCATCGCCGATTAGGAACAGACAGATGCAACGGATGGGCCTTCCGCTTACGCGGGTGCGCGAGACTGTCAATCTTCCACCACCTTGTTTCCACAGCGGATTAAAATTGTTTGGCAAACAAATTTAGACCAACAAACTTGCAAGGTTCAACTTGTTTGGATGATGGATGGGCGGATGATCGAGGGACCTTTGTCACCGGAACGGAGACGTTGGCGGGGATATTTTTTCCGTTCGCTTCTATGTTTAATTTGGAGAGGCGCGGTTGTGATGGTTCCAACAAAAATTCAAACAAACTTCTCAACTCCTGCAGCTCGAGTAATTTCAATTAACGGTTAACAAAAGCATCCGTGCGCAGTCGGAAGCAGCCATCGCCGAGGTATTCGTACGTACATACCTGCCTACACACACGCGAGCAATACTTTCCGGGAAGGTGCTAGTTATAATTACATACCGCTGCTACTAATTACGGGAGCCGCGTGTGAACGAATAGAAGAAACAAAATGGTCTGCACATCATATAACCCACGCGATCCGATTTCCCATGCCTCCTACTATTAATTATGCAATTATTCGCCATATCACAATATTTCCTATAACGAGGATGGTCGCCCTCGAGGACCAGAAGGAAATGGTCATATCTGATCTGATAAAAGGTTCAGGATACAGGTGACATGCGAAATCTGAGGTACGCTCGGAAGCAGAACACACAAGTCGCGCTCACTTTGACCGCGCGTGTAATACCTGTAAACATATCCGATACCTACTCTTTATAGAAACTGAACAAGAATTTCCGTGTCTCGGATTTTCTCTGTACCACACTGCAGTATCTGAAGCGTTTGCCTGCAACGCCAGCACGTAATCTTGCAATTTGCATGCAGAGACGAACGTCAAAGGATAAGCTGGCTGAAGCTTGGCTGGGTCGAAAATGTTGGCTAATGGCAGCCAACGGTCATCAATGAGCTCACATGCTGCTGGCCAAATGCGCGTTCACGTAAAACAATGGTTTGTATCAAGTTGTACCTACGTATAGTAATATATATGCACTTTGAAACGAGTGATTCCATTAGAGTTTCATATTCGCCCTGGTATGATCGTGGAGTGCAACTATTTTGCCCCGGCGAGCTTCTACCTTGCGATATAATATTGCATTAGCGGTGTTATAGTTGTATCCCAAGCGACCACTATAATCCTGATGCTAGTATCTAACCGGATAATATTATTTCAGACATTCGAGACTCACGATGAATTCTGAACTTTCGGGTGATACAGATTCTCAAAATTAACGCGATCGTGCTAAATTGTCTCGTCCGTTCATCCCGCGTTTACGATCGCTCTGGAATGAATTCCATGTCGAAAGTCCCAAGTTTACTGCACTTCGCGAGCTACAATTCCACCAACATTTCACATTTGGAAATTAAGTGACCTGAGACAGTTCAAGACGTTTGAAATTCATAATCTAATCTAACTCCGGTGAGTTTGCTATGGGTAGATAGGTATATCCCGAGTCGAAATTTCTAACATCATTAAAACCTCTGGATCCTCTGTTCCTTTGTTGTTCAAATGCGCCGCCATGAATCTAGTTCTCATTTACATCTACCGGATGCTCATAAACTCATACTCAGACTCATTTAAGTCCTGAAGTTCTCTAAATTTTTAGATTGGAATCGAACCTCTGCTTCCAGAGCCTTTGATTCATATATAATACTCGAATTTTGTTCTCATTTACCTCTAAGAGGTTCACAGTTGTAATTAATCAGTATGTAATCCGGGAGAGACTTGGAATTTTCTTTGACGGCTATTTGAAAAGAATGTCATTTATCGAAGAGCGTGGACAAAATTTCAATGTCATTTTTCATCAGGCTGCAAAGTAAATTCGAAATAAGCTAGAATATACAACTGAGGTCTATGAAATTAAAATCAGTCCTGATATCCTGATATCGTAGGCCTCAAAACCCTGGATACATTTCCGAGGCGAATCTTCATGCTGCAAGTCCAGCGAGCACTTTCTGGCAGGTCCCCCGTCAAGTTCTGGGATCCGAACATTGCAGATGACTCATGAACATTTCGAGGGAAAAAATGAAAGCGCGCGGTGGAGGTTGAAGGAAAAAGAAGAGATGACCGGGGGCCTACGAGCTCGTAGTTCGATAGTTAATATGATTATTTTTCTCTGGCGGATGGCCTCGACGCGACGAGCCGGGACGCCGCTGTGAAGAAAACTTCAGAAGTTGCTCGCGCGGGCGAGCATACCACTCCAAGATAATGAAACGTTCCACAAGTTGTTGAGTGCGACCCCATCCCCTGGACGTCCACCTCCAGGGCCACTTCTATCACCTTATTTCCCAGTGCCACAGCCTAGTAGCTGCTGGCTCCACAATTGTGCAAGCACAAGTTTCGCAGACCCCATCCTTCCGGCCCCCAACCCACAGCCCCTCCATATCTCAATAATATTAATGCATTTCGAGTTGTTGGTCCGCCTTTATCGTCCTGTTACGTTTATACCGCGGCTCGTCCATAAAGAAATTACCTACCTGCCAATACCAATTTTCCAGCTTTATCGATGGGCGAAATAAATTGTAATGCATCATAACTGCTGGCCTTAGAGGACCAGCTTTTTTTATCGACTAACTTGTACAATTCCTTTACAGGTTATAATACTCTGCCTAACAGTAAGTCGAACGATTTCCCATGATCGAATGATATCCGTTTCATTTTGAGCTCAACAATCTATTGAAGTACCTGCACCCGCACATAGCTGTATAACAGATCTTTGAAATTGTCATATTTTTCGTAAATTATCTCAACGAGATGAGCAAAAGGAATTATGAAACGTCGATTATTTCGACGAGCGATAAAGCACGGACGAAAGTGAAAAATCACGATAATCCCGTTCACGGTTCAGCTACATATTGTAATATATGAATAATGGTACCTCTGACCGAAAGTTTTCCATTCGATATCATTTGTCACGAGGGATATTAAGCTTTGACAATTCACGTTATATGTTTATCAAATTTAATGCCGATAATCGGATGCCGGTAAATTTACCGTTGAATTTATGAATTAATACATCACTATATTAACGGATATACATCTCGATTAATCCAAATTGGGTTACCAAACTACATGTATCCGAAATTATGAGCATGAACACGATACTCCGTTTTGGGGCCGAAAATGAGACTGAAAATTTTGAAAAAATACTGCCAATTGTTCCGTCATCTGAACGTGGGATAATCATTTCCAAACGTTACCTATTTTTGATACTTTTTCCGAGCAAGGTATTCGCTGTACCTCGAATGCTACAGCCGTGTCTGAGAATATACTCCAAAATACACCATAGAAATTGTTGTTGATAATGACGTTCGCATGGGAATTGGTTCTCTAACGAACCGACCACGACTGTGAGAGTTCTTTGAAATTCAACCGTACCTTCACGGTCAATCACAATCACATTCTCCATAGCCACGCGCAAAGACACGCTCGCGGACAGAACACTGGCTGTTACACTTAACAGGAAGCGACTTAATGACTCCGTGATTCGTATATGATAATCGAAAGGAACATTCCACGCCAACGGTTTTGTGATGCGTTAGTGTCCGATTAGTTGAGAAAACAAGAAGGTAAATGCTCCAAATAATCCCAACGTCTAATCATTCCCCTGTATTTTTGCACGTATCATTCAGACACTATAGGTCTTATCCAGACTCCAGACCTGTTCATATAGATATACGAGTAAATATCGACGAGGCATCAGGCAACGAGTTTTCTGCGGCAGAGAGACAAAACGTATCGGTGCCTGCGCACGATAAACCGCGACATGCTACTAATGGTCACGTTTACTTCTGGCAAATGTCCAGCTCTACCTCTAGTATCGAAAAGCACGACTGGCACGCGAAGTAAACGCGAGGCTGGTATCATTCTGTACTCTGTTGCTAAAATCGTTGCCCGAATCCCCGAATTTCGGTCACGACGATATTTGAAAAGTTCTCGAAATTTGGAAGATTTGGTTCGGTAGACTGATTGTGAGTTCAGCTGGATTCCAATACGTCAGCATTGGACTATAATGATACGTCGAATGTCTTGCTATCGCAAAGTAATAGTTGTTCGCAATTTTCATCAACGTAACTTGTCTGTCGGAAAGCATGAAATGTTGAACGGTCGCCTGAAGAAGAAGAGGGTAAAAGAAAGATGAGCAAGAAAGTGATCCAGGCGAACAATGTATAGTACACGGAAGAATGAAGATGGCGAGACTCGAAATACCCGAAATACTGATTTTTAGGAAGCCGATCCACCGCTGAGAGAATGGTTCCACTCGGTAGGACAGCGGAGTCGTTACTTCTCTGCAACACAAAAAGAGACTCGACAAAAGAATTACGAGATCAACAACCACATCTCATGGAATCGTGCCGCCGCGCCGCGCCCGCGCCGGGTCGCACCGCGCCGCAGCATAACATAGCGTAGTGCCGCGGCTATCTTGAAGCCGCTCGAACAACAACCAGGGACAAACCCGTAGTAGGATGCGAAGGGCACGCGATCGAGCTTGCCGGGAGTTGAACCGCGCGCTGTTTGTAGAGCCATGTCCTTATCGTTATGATGGCAATTTCATCTGGGCTTAGCTTGGCATTGCCTTATTGCGTTATTGCCTGTTCCAGAAGATCAAGCCTGCTGCTGGGTGCCCTGGTGCCTGGGATATGACACGGACCGCTATACCCTACACCTGTGACATATTATGTTAGGTGTCATGTACAGCCAGCTGGGTAAATAGGCGTATTGCTAAGCAGGCGATAAATCGTCAATCATCACTTTGCCGAACCAGTTCCAGATCTTTCGTTTCTTTATTTTTTTATACAGTAATCAGACTGGAAGGTTACTTTCACGAACATTCCTTCAAGGTGGAGCAGAATTTGCTCATTAGATTAGAAATATAATGAAATGTATTCAATCCGCGATTGAAACATGTCACTCGGAACAAGTGATGTACCGGGGAACACGGAATTTCTTGTCGATGACGCATGTGTCTCGAGACATATAGGTACAGGAGTTGAATCCGGTGATATCCGTATGTAGGTATAGTATATTCTGCAAGCGGCATTCAAGCTCTACAGGATCTGATTTCGGTCCATGTACTACGTACCTACATGACATAGGCGCATGCGGAACGTATCTGTAGATGAACTCGCTCTGTACCAGCTATCAGGCGTGTCACGCGACTACTGGAGCAAATTGGAGATCTGCTGGTGTATCCGGTTTACGGAGTAGGTACACAGCATAGTAGGACGGCTAATAGCTTATTAGCGAATCAGAATCAGATATCATGAAAATGACTAATGAGCTCGAGACATTTCCTTCGTAGAATTCATTAGCGCGAACGTAAGTTCACCACTAAAATGCATGTTGATGGTGTGAAACAATTCCGCGACGAACTCTAGACAACAAGGTGAATCGTCTGTCCGAACGGCTGTCATCACGATGATAACCTTCAGCCGGTTGTGTTTTCTATACCGTGGTGTTGTGTTTTATGCAATGAACGAGATAGCTTGAAGGGAATCGTGCCTGTAATCCCGAACGCGAAGGAAGAGAAAAAAAAATCAAGAACCTGAGAAAGAGCCGGCAAGAATCAATTTGGGAAACCGCTGCGTGGCAGTGATCACGATTTCAGTGATAAAGTATCGAAATTCACTGAAACCAAGTGAATCCGTATCCCCATTGCGGTCAATGCCCTCTAACCAAACGCCTACGGATACGGTGGGTTGGTATACGCCTACGCGTCTCGTGACGCATGGATATTCATGACAGCACATTAGCATGTGGAAAATAATAATGCCCATGTTTGTGATGTCACGATATGCACATGTAGGAAAGGCGTTGCACCTAATTGGAGAACAAATTAACGGAAATATCCTACCGGATTCGATTTGACGAACTGAGTCGATGACCGATGGAAACAAATAGGAACGGGGTATCTCGTTTTTCAGAATCGGGAACCGCAGTCCTATCGGTACATTGCACAGTTCACAATCATGCATCAACGCGATGTTAATTATTATGCTTAATAATCATTATTATTATCAAAGTTGAGAATCGATTACCAAATGTCATTTTGACGTGCAGCGTTCGGCGCCACACACACACACCTCTATGGCAGGGTAACCTGAGTATGATTGCGTGACACCCTGTATACCCAGCGTCAATCGAGAAAATGGAATGGACAGCGTTAATTATCCACATTGCCATGTAAATAGACGCGTACACATATGCAGAATCCGGGCGAGTGCAGCACGCGCGAGGGATGTAAAATGGACGGGGGAGACAAAGACAAAGTTTCTCCACGTATCGCCGAGCGAGATAGCCCCCTACGAAGCAGGGGCGAGGGATGCATTCGATTTGTAATAGCAGAGCGTCAGTGAAGCATTAGTCACAGCAGTCGCCCAGCTGCCAGTGATCGAGGGCCGAGTATAAACCCTAATTATGCACATTTGCGTATACCTACGTACAAACATACAGGCGTCGCTGGATTTTCGGGAGGACATAATTATGTCACTCTTCGTGGCATTTATACGACCAAACTGCCAAACGGACGGCTTGACAATCTTGACGAATGTATCCGGCCTGATCCATTGTCGATTCGGGCAATAATTATCAATTTCGGTTTAATCATTCGACCAAATCATTGACAAACACGTCGTTGCCATCGCTTATACTTATTACTGTTCTATCGAATCAGATTAGACGCGGATTTCTGTAACAGAGAAGACACGATCCCGGCGCCGCAGGGCACGGAATTGGAAGTACCCACCTACCTTGGGGAGGAAATGACACTTGAAAGTTTTTATTGAAAATGTTCACTGTGGCAATGAGTGCAGGGAAAGAGATCCCAGAGCAATATAATGGCACGCTTCCGGTCCGTATTACGTTTCATCGAGCGCCCAATGAATTTGTTTTTTCTCATTCCACTTCTCTGACCGTTCCTATTGTGATCTATCTGGCTTGGACGGAAGCAGTAGTGATTGCGAGAACAATCGACGAACACTGGCTCTTTCCGTATCATCCGTGCTCATAAAATTGCACTTGCGGAAAGTTTAAACCGCGGTTGAAATTTTCCCTGTAACGAGAGAAACAGCGAAACTTATGTACTTCATTGCTTTCATTTATTGTGGTTAAAGTGTTAGATAACTAGCGATGCAAGTTCAAATGCTGAACCATAGTAATAATGGATAACCGTTATTATATCCTCCTGAAAATTTCGGTCCAATCCAATCGAGCAAGCAAAATTTCCTCCGATTCCCTAAAGTCATCCCTATCTTTTTTCTCTGACGAATGTTATACCTACTTCGGCTTTCACCTGACCAGCTTCAGAGCTTAGTACTTCAGAGACTTTTTGACCTAAGAGATATTCCGAATCCGAATCACGATCCAGACGACCGCGGCGCTAGAAGCTCACCAGGTGGCCGAGACCTTTCCTCGATTGGATAAGGAGTCGTGGTTAGGCCGCTATCAAGATCAGCGCTGACGTCTTCGAAACATGAAATTCTGATGGAGTGAAAAGAAGGAACAAGCGGGAGGAAAGGAAAAAAAGAAAAAAGAAGAACGAGAGAAAAATGAGATTCGTGCCCACCCACCCCGAGAAGAAAGAGGTCCGGAAATCATTACTTGTTCAAGTTGAAGCCTTCGATGATTGCAATTTTATCTCGAGCTATGAGTACTACTGTTTACCTCCAGGTGACGCTTCGAATTGGAAATCGGTATAGAATATCGTGCAATTTACTCTCAGGTATAGGCTTTGATCCTTGAAGCGATCCCTCGTCATCCCGATCAAGCGGAAGGCCGGAAGGCGTTCATTAATAGGTTCAATATTTCAAATCACTTGTATCGAAACACGACTTCTCTGCCTAATGAAGTGCCACCCAACAGACTTATGGAAATTGCAAAAAGGTCAGTGCAGGATTTCCATCGGATCAAAAAGAGTTGCACAGCATTTTGTCGAGCGAGTGCCAATAACAAATCGGCTAAATATCTACACCGCACTCGATGCGACCAGCCGTCCTATATATTTCAACTAATTGATATTTCGTACGTAACTGCTATGGTCGGAATTTAATTAAATCCAGCGTAATATGTAATTAGAAATGTTGGTCACAGCTCTATTTTGTGCATGGTATATTTTCATGACACGGAAGCAGGTAATGAGCGAAAACATCACTTGCGAACGAAGTTATCCCTCGAAAGAATAAATCTCGAGTGCGGTAGCAACTTTTTATAATTATAGTGTAGTATACTTGAAACAAAATTTGTTCAATAATTGAAAATTCGTTGTCGATGGGATTTCCAAACTAATTAGTGATAATTGAAATCGTAATTGTAATTGTAATTGAAGAAATTAATAATCGAGAAAATGGATCTCAGATGATTAGTATTTAGAAAATTTTGATTGAAGACAACGAGCATAAAAATTTATCAATGTAAAATCGATTCGCTTCCTACATATATGAGCTATCTATTCATCCGTGTATTTGTCTATTAGTTACTCGAACTCCGTTTATATACATGTAATCGTACGCTCTAACATAATACCCGAGGTTCGAGATGAGCAGCTCAAAATTGGCCGCGAATTTTGCAAATTAAGAGATATCTCACAGGTTTGGACCATGTTATCGGAAAGATTGAATAGCCGTAGAATAAAATGTGCGTAAAATATGTAATATTGCGGTGTCACAACACTGAGAATCGAATATGAGTCCGTTTTTAATCGGATGCGGATGGGTAAATTTATCCAGTTATCCTGCAAGAATAATCGTCCTGACGAAATGGCTGTTTACTGCTCGAATCGTGCATGCAGTAGCGCAAAAGCGCAATATTTCAATTTCTCGTATCGTCTGAACGATTATAAGCGTGATTTCCGCGACATTCGTCATCCAGGTGATCTTGGAATGACCAAAATTTCAGCGTGATATAACGCGAGGTCAGGTTGGGTTAGCTATAACGGAAACATCGAGCGAAACCCGTAGTAGGTACATACCTAGGCACCTACTATGTCCAGAAGCGTCTGCGGTTTAATACGTTTAATGGCTTCTCGATATAACTCCTGAGCGAGCTTCCACCAATAATATATAACCACGAATAGCCCGTGGTTAATGACGTTACAGCAGGGGCACGTAGCTATTGAAGTGCTTCTAATTAAAGCATATTAGACGGAACACCCAAAACTCGTAATAATTTAATGGGCGGGATCTGAGCACAATGCATAGCGCAGAACGTATCATATCGTATCATTTCTCGTTTATTCATTGAGGAAGTATGTAGAAGCCCGATCACACTTCCGTACCACCGTCTCAACCGAGGCATGTCATCTCATCGAAAAACAAGACTTAGGTACTTACTCTCAGACGGAACAACAGACCAAGAAGACTGGAGCACAAGTGATAAAACGGTTATAGGAACTGTGAACATGACCCACAATTACAACGACAACGAATACATGCAATACATCGCAGATTAACATAAGAACGGAAAATTCTGAGGACTTTGATCGCTTTTATATCTGACGAGTGCGAAGGCTTATTCTCTACCCAGCTGAATGGGAAACAGCTGATCGAAGAAGAGCTTCCTTCCGGTGTCCATTCGCGGAACCTTGAATATATCCGTATACCTTGCCGTTGCAGATTACGATGATAATAGCCTGGTGGAAATGTTTCGAATAATCGAAATTCTGTAAGGGGTACAAAAATCACGCATAAACATCTGTGATTTCGTGAGATCGATCGATGATGTTGGAGCAATAGATATCATCCGTGGTATTTCATGCTGCGAAACTTTGTTTGATAAACTAATTACTAAGAATCGCCCGAGCACTTTTGAGTTCTGACACAGATTAGGATTGATGATCCGCAGAGTATAAGGATTCCCAATTAAACCGCATTATCTTTACTAATCAGAATTGATTGTGCACTCGCTCGTTATCTCGTTCATCGTTCTATTCGTAGATAACAACAATTCCAAAACCGTCGAGGATGATGGATGGTTCGAAATATTTTTCAAGAAATCGTACAAAATTGAATGTTTTGTTCCAATGACGAGCCACTATCCGTAGGGATAATTAATTGGCAGGTGACAACCGGCAAGTGAGCATGAGCGCGGTACAATTTATTTATCGAAGATACGACGACGAGTTCAATTAATCCCTCTGGCGAGTATAAATCATGTCGCATTATTGTCCACCACCGAACAGTAGCGCACGAATCACATTGCTCTTCGGCGATATCCACGCGCGCACTGTACTCGCGCATGGACATCACTCGGAATAAGTTATGCCAACAGGAAACCTGTGCGTATATGGTTATGATCCTATCACGTCGTCGTCCCTGATTCAGGCGTAAATCTTGCCGCGCTGTAGTATCGTATACGCGCGTTCGCTGTATTGTATACATAGCCATACGTACCGGAGCGACGTGAAAACGAGCAAGTGGACTCTAGCTTACACTTAGGTATAGGCCGACGACTCGACGAAGCAGAGGTACATACTCGGAGGAGCATTTGCGCTCGAGCGCAGTGGTCACTGGTTCACCTTGGACGACGATTGTAGCAAAGTCGACGCCTGCTGCTCCTCCTCGTTTCATGCTGCCCATGACCGCGGCAGAGCCCGACCGGGCGGCAAGAATGCTAGCAAACGGCGTAAGAATTTCAAACTTGCCGCAAACTGTCAAAGAGAGTGAACTGCTTCCGATAATATTCGGCGGCACGCCGCGCTGCAGTGATTCATTTTAGCCGCTCTCCGCGTCACAAGTATTTCAATGTTTCAGTAGAAACTGTTGTTTATAGTTGATCTGTGAACGTAATTTGAACTGTGAGCCTAATATTGACGCAGCATTCCCACGATCAGATCATTTCCTCTTTTGATCATCATATACAAGAATAATCCTTGCAGGTTACTAAGTGCCGAACAATATCCCTTTCGTGGTGCACAAAACGGGTGTTTAGTAGCTTCCAAAGGGACCAGCGCCGGCCGTGAGAGGAAGAGGACCCCAGCCAACACGGTCCATAGAAATCGAATAGGCAGGTATTTATGTAGGATAGACGTTAACCTGACCCGGTCCAGCTGCGTGGGAGTAATCTCTATCCTGCGCCCTGAGAAGCAACAAGATTGCGTTAAAATGTGACTCTCATGTTATTATTGATTCTTTCCGAGCTCGTTTTTTTTTTTTTCTTTCTCGCCTTCGCGTAGCGTAGTTTCCTCTCGCTCTCCGGGTGAGGTCCTTGCTCTTGGATCTAGCCATAGGTATATATGAGGTGGCTACCTCCGTACCACATACCTACTCGTTGCTTGCAACATCCACCGCGCCAGTGCTAGATCAGAGTTTACTACGACTGCCGAGTCCAAGGTTACTACGCTACCAAGACACACGACCAAGCTTATTTATACAGGTATATGCGTATACGAGACCACGTACATACCCGGGGAGGTGAATGTGCCAAGAGGAGGACAGGCACAATACGTAACCGTAACTGGAACCGTACTAAAAGCCAATTTTTCTTCACTCCTGCTATTTATAAACCTGAACCGAACTCGATGATTTGAGATGAACTTGCCTGCGTTGCTTTTTTTCTCTCCGGGAAGTAGTTTGGTAGGGAACACCTCGAGGAATTTCCCCATCGTTTTATAGATTATTCATCGACGAAACTTGGAATAAGAAATTTGGAAGTATCGAAGCTCTACGAGCACCTGGTGAAGCGATGGATTCATTTTCCCGCTCCCCACGAGAGTATTCAAAATCATAAGCCGAAAATGGATATGGCTGTCGTAAGTTCATGATCACTAAGGAAACATAAGACCTAAGACTGCAGGGTGTACAGAAATTGAAACAACCGGTACAGGTATTCCCTTTCGTTTCATAACCACGCAGGTATATACGGAATATAGACATTGTGAAAGTAAAGGAAGCTGCATAATAATTTGTGGCGCTGACGAAACACCGGGTAACAAATGTGGCAGGGGCCCTTCGGGTAGCCCAAGGGCCTTAAAAAATAATTCGAGCCCAGCGTCCGTCGTGCGGGATGGAAGACGGAGGAGAAGAAGTCGAAGACGAAGAAGAAGCGGGAGAGAAAGAAGATGAAGAAAAAAGAGAAAAACTATAAGAAAAAAGGCAAAAAGGTAAGAGCACGAGAGCTCTACCTACAGTGGAAGGTATAGTAGAAGCGTCAAGTTGAAGCGATACCTACAATAACTCGAGGATTCAATTCACACCTGTAGCGTATCCAAGTGAAAACAAAACGCGTTCTGCTAGAATCAGGCAAAAAAAAAGGTTTCACGCTTGCCTCTTCGTCATCGAGATCTGTCAGGTGGCAACCATAAGCTGTCCTTCCCCCCTTCGGGATGAGGAGCGCTGCACGTTGGGCCTCCTCGCGACCCTTTCGAGTTAAAGGGACCTTCCCCTCCCCTTTACTCAGTAATGGTACCGCGTTTCGGTCGCTGTAAGTTTCAGGTGGCTGTTAGAACCTTTCAATTTTAAGGCGTTCGTCAATCAAAGACTTCACCGTAGAGACATAGGTACAGTCACAGGCGCCTCATGCAATCACGGAATCATGAGCTATGCGTTGTGTGAATCGATTTCTCAAGATTCTATGTATGCACACAGAGTGTATACGATTCAATAAAATCCATGACTCACTGGGCGCCATGGTTTGGTTGTCAGTTTTTGCTCATTATTCGAATCCTGATAAATTTCAATCGACAAAATTCTTCCTTGTCGTCTGTCTCGACAATTAATGATTTACGGATTCACGTTACGACGATGCAACGAAATAATTTGAGAAATAGATATTCGTATACACCTAAATCCCATTGTATTGGGATACTTCTTCGAGCTGACGGAATACATGGCGAACCCAATTTCTTGTTCAGCTCTTTCAATCTTTATGGCCAGGCGACTCTGAGCCTCATATAATCCAAAGACCAAAGCACCAAGGATGTTAAACTATGGTGTCGTAACCGCGCCCTAAGGACGCGCGCTCCGAGCCCGGGAAAGTGAACCGACCACGTTCCATTCCTACCCTGAAGTCTACGTATCCCCTCGCGTCTCGCGGTCCATGCCCTTGTACAGCCATTCTTCGACGACCGAGAGGCTCAGCGGCGTCGCGCGTCGTCCGGCTGCAGCATCACGAGAACATCGAGTTCTGGCAGACCGGCACCACGTGCAGACCGGAGAAGACGGTACGATGCTTCTCCGTTCTACCGAGAGTCGTGATGCGCAGTACGTAACGTTACTTCAAGCGAACATAAAAACAAAGTACATGAGAGCAGAGAAGAGATTCGATGTTCAGAAGCACTGAACGAAATGCGGAGAACCATCTCGATACAAATGAATTTGAAATTAGCACCGAGAGTATGTATTTTTCAGATTGTCGAAGGACCGAATTTTCCGAGAGAAGACTAGAAATTGTTTCCGCGGATGTTTTTGGCACAGAATATTCCTCGAAAAAATAGTTGTCAGAAATATTCGGCCGCGGATGTGTAGCCCGGCAAATTTTTTGACAGAACCTTGTCGTGTATGGGTACACGAGTGACAAGCGACATGGCACAAGTGTGTGGCTGGCGGGTGATACGTGAGTAGCAAAAAAGAAAAACAGGGGAAAAACTGGTCACATATTTCTATTTGGTGCAGCGGTATAGCTATTGTTTTTAGCCCATGATTGCGAATGGGCATAATCCCCTATTTTATATCTTGTTGCCGCAACGGTATCACTGATTGAAACAGTATGTATATAATTGGAGTCCATTGTTTTCGGGATGCCTCGTCGGCGCGTACAGGCCATTCAGTAATCCAATTACCGGTGCAGCAGCACAAATATACCTTCCTATCCGGTGGGTGAGACTATGTCTGATTCAGAGGCAGGGAATCTGCGTTTGAAGTTACGGGAAAAGCCGCTTCGGGTGCCGTGAGAGCGTAGTTAGGTTAAGTTTCTGTACCCGCTGAGCTGTGATAGGACCCTGAACCTCTTGTCCTAGTCTGCACGAATATTCGACCACACAAGATCTGCTTCTTCTTCTGAATTAACACCCGGCAAGTAATAAGACGAGAGAGAAGAAGATGAACGAAACAGTATATGAATGACTGAATGAATTATATGGGCGTCAGGCTCGTAGGCAGAAGAAAATTGAAATGATGATGGACAATAATTTTTGTTTAATACCGAATCGGAGAAGGTTAAAAATCCATCCCGTGTGTATATACAAACGAACGCGATCAAACAATGGAATTTATACATGCAATTTATGACAAATCAGTCTCACGATCAGTGAGCTGAGCTCAATATAAGAAAAATGAGGTATAAATTGATATGGGAAATTGATTGATAATACTGAAGAGAACGTCAAAGCATTATCGAAGATAGTGAGAGAAAACACGGGCATGGCGCAATAGCCGGTTGTCCGACTCGGAGGTCAAGGGCAGGAACACCAAAGCACCGAATCCTTGATTTTCCTGAAAATCACAAGCGAGAGAATTTCTCGGGCAGCCGTGGCAACGTGAGCTTACCTATCGCTATATGCCGATGCGCCGGAAAATAATAAAACGATCGTCACACCTGAAGAAGACGAATAAGTATAAAAAAAATTAAGGCACTTGCCAAGCGTAAGAGAAACTGCGAATTCGACCGATCGGATCTGATGCTCGCAGGAACAGAAGTGACGAGAAATTTGCACTTCCTTCGGTGCACCAATTTCTTCGGTGAAGGGTCGGAGATTTTCCTGTACAGGAATAGTTGAGGGCACCACCAAATAAGGACCGAACACTCCGGAAAGGATTCTCCACAATGGGAGAACCTCTGCTCAAGCAAATGCGATCGTAGCAACGCAGCACTCTCCGCCGGGTGTTTCTGTCATTTCACAGAGTCCGTATCATCACAGTCAATTCCTAATCGAGTCTCATATACGAGATCTCGATGGCCAGGTAGTAAAAAAGAAACGATTGCTCAACTTCACGTTGACAATTATTCGCAGATATTTGAAGAAAAGATATTCGTGAGTAAGATATTCTCATATAAGATACCAGGTCCAGGTCCGGAGTGTATAAGCCTCCACTAAACAACGAAGAGTAATCGTCACGTTGTCTTAACTCGAGTTCAGCTAACTTATTCTTGCAAGCTTCCATTCCTGCGAATATCATTTTCAGAAAGATGAAGAACGATAGAAATGAACGTGGACACGTGGGTCGATGACGAGGCAGCGTGCTACGTTAGAGTACTCGACTAAGACTCTCTACCTTGCAGCAACAATTGTCAATGAAATCTGTTCAGCAGACATGGATGTATATGAGCGAGTATGTATCGCGTGAAACGATGGAAGAATAAAAGTCGATGTAGATCGTTAATCCATGAAGCCGTAATAGGGTCTCCCTTGTTCGTATTAGATTTCAAAACCACAAAGTCAAAGACGGCAATACCGCATTCTCTTTCCCTCAAGCCGGTTTCCAACAGCCAGCGAAACCCCTGAGCATTTCGGTGCAGGGTTATCCCCTCTTTCCTTTCCCCACGGCCTTCTCTTACCGCATAACTTATCGGGGGTGGAGGATCACTCTTGAGTGGCCACCACCCTTGGTCTTAAAATTCCAAGAGATTTTCTTTCCCGTCGCCTCGGCGGTGTTCAGCGGCGTGCATCCTCACCGCTGGCTGGTTCAATGAAATATGTAATTTCAAAGCGGTAGGATGTAGATAATATAATGGTCAGGTATAGAACTTTTGAAACTTGAATACCAACAGGATAGACTATACGCCCCTCGCGTTTTGACTCGCCCAGTTCTTTGACGCGCTGAGAAAAGTTTCAGTTGCTTCTCTACCTGTTATTGCAATTGTGTCTTTTTCTCTGTTTCTCTTTCCTTTTTTCCTCTCCTTTCCTTTTTCCGTCTTCTTTTTCGCATGGCAATTGTACATGGTGCGCTTTTCGAAGAAGTCAAACTACGAGTAGGTAGTCGAGGATATCGTCACAGTTACACAGGTAACCGGTTGACTGAAAATTATGATTTTCCCCGATTGCGCTCAACGAGCACGTCGCATTTTTCACACGAGGATATTAGTTCATCGCCAGATTCTCTTCCTGGTCGAAAAACTCGCAAAGCTCTTTCGCTGCTAAGTATTCCGATTCTTCCCAAGTCTATGATTCATCAATCTTGATTCTCGAGTACCTAATAATGTAGCCGCATGCTAAGATTCATCAAAGATTGAATCACGCGCTAAATATTACAGAATGTGATAGAATTATTGATATTTATATATATCCGGATTTCAAACTGCAATTAGTTTTCAGTTTGCGAGAAGCTGCGCTGCTGCTGTGTCGAAATACTGTGTGTAACATCGAGTGGAATTTAATTCCAGTAATTAATGACAATGTTTCGTTTAAAATCTGTCACACACAGCTCGAAAGAGGATTGAACCATGTCAGCAGCAGTGACGTTTATTAAAAATTCCAACAACCAAACGCGCTAAATTGAGATGGATTGTTTGAAAACTGTACCTCGATAAACAAGGTTCACCGTAGCGTGATGTGCTGCGACGGTCAACAATTCCCAGCCACTGCCTTCTCCGCTGGCTCGTAGATGTATTTCATACAGAAATGTTCAACGTCTCGGAATTAAACGCTCCGTGCACGCGAACACAGAGGAATAGTAGTGCGAAAATACAACAAATTGAAACATTCACACCTGGCGGAGTAAATTTTTCAAAATTTACCAATTAAGGTATTTTACTGTTTCGAAAAAATCACTCGTTGTGAAACAAATCGCGTACAGTAATATCAGTCTGTGAGGATTTCAATTTTGGTCGACACCCACAAATTCATTGGTTCTAGGATTCGTTCCGTTGAACGGAAAAAGTTTAGGCTGGCGAAGCTCAGCGGATCTGAGTTTCCGTGCGGCTCCTTGTACCCAGATCTGTGAATCTATATGTATGTATCTACGCACGTATGTACTACGTACGTGCGTGCGTATACGTTTATTTCATACGTTTGACAGGTTACAAAATAGAGCAGCGAGTGAAAAAAAAAGATCTGCATAATATTATCGGTGAAACGTTACCGAGGGTATTCGGCGCGTCCGCCGATGCGGAGATATAGGAAACATTTCTCTCTCAACTTTCCTTGGTTTCGGATCTTCCCGTCGGCCCCATCTTTCATCTTTCATCTAGGTATGGAATCTCAGATCTTGACTCGCGATTCTTATAGCTAGCGAAACGCGTTGGCATGGTAAGTGCGAGGATCGGATTGGATCGGATTGAATTGGATTGGATTGGATTGGATTGGATTGAGGATCAGATTCGCGACTGCAGCACAGAGCCGTCACCTCGCAAAGCCGAGTCAACATCCGTTAAATAACCGCAAGCTCACCTTTACGATTCCCAATTTTTACTATACGAATTCACAAATCGGGCTGGATACGTATATCAAAGCCGGATGATAACACAGAGCTTCATCTTTTTGTTATTCGTACATTTCTGCTTTCAGGATATTCGACCCGCAAAGAACACTGCGGAAAAGCTTTTGATTTCGATACGGCAAATAGCTGAACTTTGAACAAGTAAATTGGTAGAGAGAATTGTCCTCGTCTCATTTTTCGAAATAGTTTGTCCTCATCGATGAACAACGAGGCGCTGATTTGAGGAAAAATATTGTAGAAAGTAAAAACAATACTGGGAAAATATGTGATAGAAATTGAGAATTCCAGATATATATTGAATATATATGTCTATAGATAATTTCGAAAAAGCAAAGTGTCTGCGGCTCCCTTCCATCCTGCGTGGCTCCGTTCAATTATCCAATTATTCAATTATCGTTCCCTTAGTCAGCTCCATCAGCATAATGGGAATCCTTTCAGTCGGCTCTCTCGGTCGTTAGGTAAGATAGCGGTGAGGACAAGAGTAAGAAGTGGAATTGGAAGTAGAGAAGCGCCCCTCGTCCCGTTCTCCTGCGAGGATATACACCTGAATATGTGTAACATCACCAACACCACTGGCACTCGCAGGTACAAATATATTTAGTGGCTATTGGAGAAGCCGGCGGCAATCTAACCTAGCTAACATAGGAAACATTCATTTTTCATCAAATCCGACCAATGTTTTGAAGAATCCAAATACTCGGGCACTTTCTGCCATCGTACTCAAAGGATTCTCAAAGTTTCATCAAAATCGATCGAGTCGTTTGCCAAAATTCATGATTCTCGTTCTCGAGGTGGTTTCTGTGAATTTAAGATGCGAGTCCTATGCCAGCTTGAGCCTCGACGAAAATTGAATTTTCGAGATAGCGTGCAGTGTTGCTGCAATTGCATGTATGTACCTATTCTGGCTTAAAACTGAACTAATAACCTAATCTCGCGACATACTGGAGTATAAGTATGCCGCTACTTGCTTCAATTTCGGTGTACTATGAGCTACTTTCAGCTTGGCGAAAAATAATAAACTGACTGATCTATACGGGTTATACATGTAGGTATATCCGCCCGTCTGTCTCTATGCTTTCCGATGGGAGCCTAAGCGGTTATGTCACTTTACAACCCGCGGGAGTATAAGCGCGGGCGCACAGTATAATATGAATGAATGAATGAATACGAGAGTAACCATAATTTACGAGTCAGTAGATAGCGGAGAAATGCCTCGTATGCTAATGCCTCTTGAGAGATAGCTAGATATCTTCCCCTACCATCTATCTTCGAGGTCTCTGCCTCCCTTCGGAAGGATTTTCTCAGTTCACAGTTCGACAAACCTTATCGGTAATGAGCGGCGTATAGGTATTGGATACGTTGTGTTAAATAGTGGGCGTCTCCTCGATCGTTGAGACTTTGTACACGTACCCATCATCGTTGATGCAGTCTTTCCTCATTTATCTCTCTTTTTTCGTTTTCGATAATTCACCCTACCGAACGACTATTCAGTCTGCTGTGCGGTTGATATATTCTCGATCGAGTTCCCGATGAAAAATATCTCTAGTATCAGCATTTCCGGTCCAGCGAAAAAACAAGCTTTCATCTTTGAAAGAATTGTGAATTTGCCCTCAGGACGGGTTCCCACGCTTACAGAGAGAAACTATTCATCATATGTGTGTATTATACAAGGCAGGAAGGAAGGGAGGAAGGATTGTTTGGTTAAAAACTTGACACGCACGTGCGATTTCGTATGAATATTATAATACATACCAATTTGTATTCGTCTATATATTTATACCAACGGTAAGCATCCCGTTCGCGATGCGATGTGACAGCTTACAGTAAGTAATCCATCCGTCCGTGAAACATTTCAATTGATATTTACCGTACCTACAGCGGGATTTACGACGTGAATAAATGAACCGCGATCTTTGATCGAGGTATAAGAATGAATTGAAAAACGCAGATCCGTCGATGCTCGTTATAATATGTATTATTGGGCGCAGTCCGGTATTCTGATCGCTTTCGGCTATATACAGGTATATCGTATACATAGGATAGATGCGTTCCTGCAGAGGAGATTGGCGGAGAAGGAAGAAAAAAGGAAACAGTGTGAAATCGATTCACTCAGGATTTTCATTCGAGCTCTTCAGGGAAATCAATATATGATTCTGGATTTCCAGAATCCGAGGGATTTATGATGTATAGGTATAAGATATAGGTATAAGGTAAGTCAGTCTATACCGATAGAGCTCTGTCCGACTTTGAGAGTTCGGTTCGCAGTTCAGTTCAGTTCAGTTCAGTACAGTTCAAATCTCAAACTCACGTATTTCGCAAATTGCGATCCATTCAAGAATATTTCAACAATCTTCCACCTCGTTGCAGTCTTATTTTTTCCGTTACCGGTCAGTCTACGCGGAGATAGAACCAGAGATATATATTCCCAAACATTTTTCTCCACTTCTTATACTTATTATAGGTATTTTATAGTATGCAATATAGGTATAAGATTATAAATATTGATTGGGAAACAATCGTGCGCTTGATGTGTATGTAGTACTACAATGCATGGACATGGATACGTCGCCGGAGGTGAGGTGAAAAGGTTGATCTTCCAACGCAGCTGCAGTGTTGGTATGACGCACTCGATAACAAACAGTTGCCGGATGTATTTCAGCATCTTCCATTTTCTCCTTCAATTCGGAAATTTGTCGCCAAATCTCTGAATTAGTTCCTGCTCGTGCCCCTGAATCTCAAATCCGAAAAACGGCTATGAAACTGCAAGACGAATGCATCGTCATTACATCCTAATACCAAAAGTTGTATGCCACGACGCGTGACAGGAGTCATTTAACGGTAATCGAGCCCGTAACTCGCCAAGTTCAGATGAATTTCTTGTTCAAGCTAAGTCCATCGTGAATTACGTGCGATGGTATGGGCGCCCACTAAGGAAGCAGGAATATAGTACCCACGGCATTATTTTTCTGCGACAATAGCTAAGAATAAGCTGTGTGCCGTACACCACAGTGCAGCATGCAACGTGCAACGTGCTGCATTGTCAATAACTCGGGCCGATGAGTCGACCACTTCAAACTGGTTCGGTTCGCCGCGCCGCGCCGGTTTGTTACTCCTTCGATTAATCGGTTATGGAGCGTTGTTCACTGTTGCTTCTTTCCAACCTTTCCTTTCGGCGAATCGACAATCGTACACATCGCTTCAGAGTCCAAGGTACGAGAGTATTACAAATACGCGGACACTTGAATAGGAAATCATTTTGTATTCGTCCCTCGAGAAATATTGGCGTCATATTATCATTAATATCGTCGAGGGCGTGTAATTGCACATCCGCGAATATACATGCTGTGCATATATACAGATGCGCGCATAAGTAGGTATGAGGCTTGAATAATTAATTCGCCAACACCGCATCGTTATTATTACTATTAATAATATCGGTTGATGTTATTTAGGATCGTTAATAGTCAGACGATAATCATAACGATGGTAATAAATGACCCATTTCGTGGTTATTACCGAAATTTGAGAATGCAAACCAGCGCGGCATAGCTATTATACCTATGCGTACACGTCCGGATGGGTTCGTTATATCCGTAGACGCGGATACATATCATTCGCCATAAGGTGAACGCGTGCAGCTGGCTGACAGTTTTCGGCTGGCGAGGTAGGTTTAGATGAAAGTGAAGGTATAGGTACATACGTACGCAGGAAATAAAACGATCGCTAGCACGATGGCGTGGAAAATAACTCAGGTAAAACCTGGCGAAGGAGAAACGAAGGAGCAGAGGAAGAGGACAAAGAAGAAAAGGAAGAGGAAGAGGAAGAGAAGGAGGAACAGAAGGGGGATGAGGAAGAGAGAGAGGAGGAAGAAGAAGTAGAAGATGAAGACGACGAAGAAGAAGACCTCGCGTTCTGGAATTCCGGAGGGTCATTACGTAAAATAACAGACTCTTTCCTCTCCACGTCCGTAACCCTTTTCCACCTCTTCTGTCCCTGTCCTTTCCCTTCGATACAGCTCGTTCCATTCCGCTCCAACCCGTTTCGTTTCGTTTTCCCATGTCACGTCGGTTCTCATCTCGCCTACGTCGCGGGGAGTAGGTACAGCAGTAGCTAGCTTCACATACTAAGCAACCCCGGAACAACGCGTTTGCGGATTCGGGGCGCCTGTACTGGATTCCGTGGCGAATTTTTTCGACTTATACGCGAGATAAATAATTCGGCGGCAGTCTGAGCCGCAAAAATTCGGTACAAACAGTGAGAAGTAAAGCGAAAACGCGGACAGAAGGGAATTTGTAGTACCTCGGTACTCCCCGCAGTATGCGCATTCGAAGTTATTGATAAAACTGACTCTCCACTTTGCATAATATGCTATGGGACTCCGTCGACGTCGTGGCTGAAAGGCTTCTCATCCCCAGTGTACTCGCGTACGTGCATACCTATTCTGTGATACGCATTACATATTTGTAGACGATATTAGGACTCATGTTTCTCGTATGAAATATTGTTGAAAGCTGCTCATCTTATTGCTAACGGAGGAGCACCGATCGCTGGAGATACGGCTCATTGATGTCGTGCGATAACGGTACTTTCATTGTATGAATTCAGTGTAGTTGGGCCGGGTTGCCTAAACGCTAGATGCTGCGAGAAACCACCCACGCACGTACAATCGATAAAGGGCGTCAAAGTTTCTTACAACCTTAACCGAACGCCATTCATTTAACACGCGCTAAACAACCACGTGCAGAAGCAGGCCATCAATACTGTGCATATACTCAGGCACACGCAATTCAAATATTTCTCCCAAATCTTTCATTGTGAAATGGGATCATGCGGCTCGAGGCAAAACGTAAAAAGATACGAGATACGAGTGCACGAGAGGTTGATCGAAATGGAAATGAGAGGATTCGGCCAAATTCATCAAATATCCGAGGCAAATCGCAATTGTAATTTATTGAGTGCTTGAATCCGTCCAATTTCACAGCCATTGAAATTGAGAATTTGTGGAAATTTACCAGTAATTTCATCGAGGGTGTTAACGAGGCCGAAGTTTATGGCGCCAACGCAACGGATTCGTGAAAAATAACATCGACCGAAATAGTTGGATAAATATGTCAGCCGATATTATTTTTCGCGGTTTCGTTGCGATAACGTTATAAAATCGAGCCTCCCGGATACTAGAAAAATCACCTGGACCAGTCTGTATACCAGGTTTGCAATGGGGCGTATACGATATTAGATAGAGGTATAGGTTGGTGGATGAACAACGTCGAGGTACATATAGCCTGGCGCGGAGGCCATTTCAATTTTGGGTAAACAACGCGGGATGGGTACGTACAGAGAGCCGAGTTGAGGCTCCCTTGGATGTTTTCACGCGGTTCGCCTGCGCCCGCGCCGCGCCGTACCGAATCAAAAATCACGAGAGCGTGCAACGGCATACGTGACTGCAATGCGACTGCAGCCAGCTACACTTTAGAGTCCCCGACAAACGTATGCAAAGTGGATCTCTCTTTCAAGGGAGGACGTTGGCCGAATTTTGATCCTCTGTAGTTGGTACACATGTATACCTGTACTATATAGTATAACGTATCGTAGATAAAAACAGTAGCTCTCCCGCGTGTTCAGCATGTTCTCTTTTCCGTCTCTCATTTTTACCTTTTTTCCTCTTTTCCTTTTTCCCCGATTTCCTTTTTTCCTCTTTCCCGTAGCAGTACGAATTACTCTTTGATTAAATTTCTACCCAGTGCTGGAACACCGTTCTTTGATCACTCCTCCGCAGCTAGTTTAACTCTTGCAGCAATTATTTACGTTCATTCGTTGATAGCTGTTCACTGCAGAGATGCGTTTGTGTTATCGTTGTGTTTTCATTTTGTAAAGTGATAGCCAGGGCCGCGAGCGAAAGAGGGAAACGAATTTTTTTTCCACTCAACTAGTTCCGTAATCAAGATATAGTTGACTTGAACAGCCAGTAACAATGTACAGAAGTAATAGGAAACTGACGAAAACACTCAACTATTTTATCAAGATGAATGCTGTATATAGTCGCGTGCACGCCTCAATCCTTTCTAGAAACACCTACGTATGTAAGAGGAGATCGAAGTTTTGTTTCGCATCGTTTTGTTTTCTTTTTTGTTTATGGATGGAAGTTAGAAAGTGAATTATTGCGCAACGGCGCATAGTAGTACTACCAAGGTTTGACTCCGAAGCCACTTCGAAGTTCGAATGTGAAAGGGCCCGAAACTATTGTAACAAAAAGCGAAACAAACATAGAAGCAGTCGAATCACTGATCATCCTCCTAGGCTGTGTTCATTTTTTAACTGGCCGTACTGCGAGTTTTCCCAGTCTCTTTCTCGCACATGTACCTAGGTTCGTGGATACGGTTATCTCTCTTTGACACAAGCTTGCAGTACTGCCAGTGAATGAAGGAACAAAGCGATAGTCATCACTCACTGCGTATTCGAGCAAACAAGCATCAAAGATCATTTAACAATCCAGCCAACGGTTTCCCTGGCAGCATAAATTTAGTATCCGATGGCAATTCGCAGGTTGTTAAATGCCAGAATAGAATAGTATTATATATGAACGTGCCTCTATGTATACCTGCGTTGGGTTATAGCTTAGGAGTTAATTCTCCCGAAAGCTCGCGAGCCACCATAAGCTGACGAAATGTGGGGACGCCGCGCCGTCAGAATGTTCTCAAATGATGATGAAGTATCTATCTTTGTGTGATTCGAGGTGACAAAATCGTGAGAACGATGCCGGAGAAGGAAAAGGTATACAATGGTAGGCATAGTCGGATAGAATAGTAGGAGGGATTCAGGAATGCAAACGACGTGTCGTCTGTGAACCTTTCTCAAGCTCATCTCTACATCCTTGTTCCACAATACACGGGAAAGATTATAGTGAATCTACATCGGCCAAGATTTGCATACAAGATTGTACGAATGACCACCTCCATAGTTTTTTCCATATACACTATACATTTCTGGTGATACATATTCCGCTAATTGTGCGAATCTCCGAAAACGGGGTAAACTAGGATGCACGTCGCTGCGTCGCGTCGCAGCCCACACCAGATTCTAACGCTCTTACGTATAGATATATGTACCTACGTTACGAAGGAGAAGAAGAAGTTACGATACAAAAAGTTCTGCACAAAGCCTAATGTGGGGACACTTTCACAACTGTATTATTATTCTTCTCAGCTGTTCACGCCAGGATAAAAATATCGCGATAGAAATTCTATTGAATGAATACAAATGACCATTCGTGATTTGGCCGCACAATTCACGCTCTTCAAATTTTCAGAATTACGACTCCAGCTGAGAACGGAGACGTCGAATTGAAGACTTTGATTCCCTCTGTCCGCTGCGTAATGTGAGTAACAAATAAATGAATAAATTTTGATTCAGTTTCAGGACTACGACAACTTGAGATGCATATGCCGAAAATGTTTCGGAGGTTGGATAACTTCAAAAGTCCGATCATTTCTCGAATGCAGAAACCGAGAGTGAAAAATGCTTCGATCAGGTGAACTGAAGGTTTACGAGTGGCGAAGCGAGCAATTTTACAAGATTCATATCGGACGGATCGGATCAATTCTTGCGTGGCTCCAGAATATCTTTCTCTTTCAAGTATTTGAACCACTTCCAGGCATTCGCAGACTCGTTTTTCTCTCTCCATAAGCTGAAGAACGTACAATACGTATATACTAGAATTACGCCTTAGCTCACAATAATTACATAATGTGAAGACATACGTTTAATCGGATGTGAGTGAGAAGCCGTAACTGAGCTCAGTAATGACTGCTAAACTGACCGATAACGAACTTCGAGGCAGGGACTCGAACTATCTCCTCAAAAACGATTCCTCGATGCAAATGGTGCAGCCTTATCTGCTCTACGAGATGCGCGCGTTGACGTATAGCGTCAGGTAGGTATGGAGATGAACCAGACACGAGCTAGCCCGTTTGCAAATGCCGTCCTCGGTCCATTTCTTTTCACTCCCCGTGAGTTTGGTTCCACCACCACTGCGCCGTGACACAAAACGTGACTTATCGAGCCCCGAAGACTGAAGAGAACTTCGAGTAGGTATCTCTGTGCATGAGATTCGAGCATATCCATACTGGCTGTGTTGTGTCCCGCACGACACTTTAGTGTAGTGAGGGTAATTATTGTTATGAAATGAATTGTTGAGTCGTAGTTAGAAAATAATAGTATATTTACAAGTTTAGAAATAACGGATATCAGTTGAACTTATTTAATTATGATTAATAGATGTCGTCTTAGGTTTAGTAGATGGTTAGAGATTTAGATATTAGATGTGTTTGATGATTTAATAGTTTAGTTGTGATGATAGTTCGATTATTAGAGTTAGATAAATGATTTGTTAATTAGACTTGTTAGGTGCAAATGTTAAGACTTGATGAGTACTTTTAGTTTGTTAGTTAGATGTTGTCGATATGAAGTTCGTTGATGTACTTTTAGTTTGTTAGTTAGATGTTGTCGATATGAAGTTCGTTGATGTACTGCTTTTGGAAAGATATATCGAGTAAGAATTTGGAGTTTACCGGAAATGGTGGAAGGGCGTAGGAGAGTAGTTAAAGATATGTCCAAGGTGTTGATTGGTTAAAGAATGTGAAATTTTGTGATTGGATGAAAATTAGTACATAGAAAAGAGTAGGAGGCACAAAATTCAGGTATGCCAAAAGGTGTAAACAATACGCGACCCTACCGCGTCTCCGCGTCCTCGCTGTCCAATTTAAGGCATCCACATTTGGTGACCAACTGGCTGTCATAAAATGTATTACAGGAAATCCACGCGGAAAGTCCGTACGACCCCTTCGACTATTTTAGTAATTGTATGAAGAATATTTATATGACCGGGTCGTACTTTCTTTAGCGTGGCATTGTCTTGCCAGATGTGGGAATTTCCCTTGCTAGACCGCGAAGTCTACGTTGACCTGGCATAGGGTTTACCCCCCTGTCGTGGGTCCCGGTCGCAGTGAAATTGCGGTTATAAAAATATAAAATATTCTTAATTCTACGTTATTGATTTTACATTATTTAATTAGATTTATTCGAAATTGTGTGATACACAACAGGCTGGCTGGACACGGAAACGTAGAATTTTCAAATTGACCAGCTATACGCATATTTGTGAATAGAAAATGTTCAATTTTACCGGAAGATAACATGGATATCTAATTTCACAAGCGGGGTCCCTTCGCTCAGCGAATAATGTTAATGAGTCGATAATTCAAGAAGATGAATAACAATTCTCAACGTTATTAGTTTCATCCTTATTTTTCCACTCCCCTCAATTTCCGGCGCAACTGATCAGGTCCTCGAGATGCACGGCATCCCGAGAGTTAATTACAATTTCGTTGCCGGATATTCAAAGTGTTTTTAATAAGTTGAATCGAACCCGTATCCAGATCCCGGAGGGCGAGTTATTGGTGATTTTCGACTCTGAGAAGAGGCGGAAAACTTCAACACCGTGCCTGAACATTTTTTGAACAAATTTTGACCGAGTAGAATTGAATTTCGAAACACGAGGAATCTTGCCTTCCAATAACACGCGGGTCGTAGGTTTACGCTCGGCACCCAGCTTGTAATAAATCAAACGTGGAGGACGTAGCTACAAATTTGTGTGTGAAGAAAGTGGAATTTGGAAGCGTGGTTTTCGGTATATCTCCACCCAACGAGTGACTTCGATGCCACGGTTGAATCGCCACGGCGCGGCGGAACATTCGAAGTAAATGGAAACAGAGGAGTTAGAAGTCAGCCATACACCACAAATGTGCTGAATATGCATGGGTGTGTTCAGTGTTCACCGAATTAGGTTCCGGAACTTGCTCACCCCACGCCCAAGACTGCATCGACGAGTAACAGAGTAACAGAGACTTGCGACGGGGACAGGGACAGCAGAAGCGCACCACCGTCGAATAAGAGAATCCGACTTCGTGTGCGTCTCGTCGCGTCGCGTCGCATTCTCTTGTTATATGAATATGTATGTACAAATGTAGGTCCTCTCTCAACCATGTTAGACCATGAACACAAGCTGTCCGTTATATATGTCAAGTGCTTCGTTGGTTCACAGACCGATCCTCCTTGTTCCTTCCGGTCGCGCTTCTGCACCCCCCCCCCCCCCTTCGCCACACGTTATAACAACAGAACAATTCCCGACGCACGGCTACCTCCGTTTATAATTCGGCATACAACCATCGTTGAGAGTTGATTGTTCATGTGTGATTAGCCGAATTGAATAAATGTAGGTATTAGCTATTGTTGGCTGAAACTTTTCGACGATCCGCCACCGTAGATGCGATTTCCAAATCACCCGAAACACCGATTTTCTCACATCGGCACGATATCAGCCAAACATAACTTACAAATTCATTTCATGCGGCTAATTTTGAATAATCACATCGAGAGAGAGAGAGAGATATTGGTGTAGCCCCGCAGCACCAAGAAGGATCCTATAGGAAGCTACATAGTGCAGACTACTCGAGTATAATTGAATTTCTCTCGACGACGTTGAAACAATACTAGGTAGAGCTGGCATTAGGACGTGTACCCCCTGCATCTATTTCTACTACGACTGTAGTTTGTTGACGTTCCATCAGATACGCAGATAGAGGGAAACTCGTAACCAAACCGAAATTATTCGTCCTCTTTCGAAGACCATTTCATCCGATAAACTGTAATGAAATTTACTCGCTCTTCTGGTGGCTAATTGCCATTCACCGTTAGCAATGAACAAATACATGGATGTACCGACATCGATCCCGATCCCGATTCCAATTACACCGCATCAAAAAGTTGCCTCGACAATCTACGTAAAATTGGCTGGACAACGAGTCATTTTACGAAAAGAAACTAAATCCGGCCGAAATTTTGCCGCATGTGATTACCAATTTTCAGTAATACATATGGAATGATATACATTTGTGCAGCGAAGATCGAAGCAATCCGTTGTCCGGAAGATATTAGAGTGGAAACATCGACGTAGTATACCTATGTATACAACAAAATATCGTGCACGGAGGTAATTTCGAACGGATATCGCGTGCACGATCTAAGTTTCGGCATATGCCGCAGCAGACGACAACCAATGTCTAACTAAAGGCACACAATATACGAAGAAAATGGGTGAATAAAAAACAAAATGATAATAATGATAATAATGGTAATAAGACCGAGGGAACTGAATACTTCTTAGGGCAGCTCAATTTCGATGGAACCGCCAGGGATGGAAAAGTAAAATACGGGCTCCGTTGTATTTGTATCGTGGGAATAGCTATCCGACTGCATGATATATTTTCTTTTTCCCTGAGATCCTCACAGTCGAAGAATTTCTTAATAACAACGTTATCGGGTCCCACCTACGAGATCTCCTGCGGAAACTACCTGTTTCAACGGCTGTAGAGCTAATAATCGAAATCAAGCCAATTTAGAAGAAAACAAAGAGCGAAGGGGAGGAATCCAGTCGGAATTAGATCACCCAGTCATCTCAACAAAGTAACAAAAAAACAGAGACGGGGAAGGGGAAAGAAGGCAAAGCCGAATTCATAATTTCGTATCTTGTTACCGAAACTTTTAATGATAACAAAGGCGGGATTTCATAAACGTAAAAAAAAACCAAAAATGGAAACATGGATGGATATCGTTCTGCCGCCACAAGGCGAAGGATCTACTGCATGACCAATTTTCCTTTCAGGTTCATACCTCAAACCATGGCCGTATAGTATACCAACGTTTCTTCTGCCTCTCACGTTCCTCAAGAGTTTTTGAGAGTCGCCTTGGTGCTCCCGGTAAATCTCGTACCTACCTACCTACCTACCTTCCCGCCTACCTCGCTCCGTAAAGGTACACAGTCAAGTGAACTTCTGTACATATTTATTTACCCTGCGCACTGTCGTCTTAACAAAATCTCTTTTATACCTAAAGCCTACAGAAAGACATGAAACCGTGGAAAGAGACGCAACACACAACGCACTGCATCTCGTCTTCCCACGCTTCATATCTCACGCGTAGTACGATACGTATATGAACAATTGTCACCGATTAATATTCGGCGTAACTCCATGTATCGAATCCGCAAAGTGAAGTCACAATTTTCCGTGACGAAAAATTTTCATTTTTCGCCATTCCGGGATTCGCTGTGAGGTAGTGCATTTGCGTCGCGAGTAGAATTCGTCATTGATATATCGACCCGTTCCTTCCGTATATTGATGTCTTGCCACTTTCTTTCTTACCAGGTCATGTAGAATCATGCGGCATGAATTGCCTCATGGAATTCAGTTACTTTCCATACGTATGCACGCACGCGATATGCCGATCAATGTTTCTTTTTGTTGTCGCGGGGTAATATTTTCCGCGACTAATACATATATCCCACGAAGAAATACTGATTGCGAGCATCGCGCCTTATCAGCCAATCAATCAGCCTCGTCTATATGTTTATTTGCATTCGCGTAGAGGTCGCGTCAAGTCTGCGATATGTACCTATACATGTGCCTACTTACATACATCTACACACGTACTTGTCTTCTGATAAAACGTTCTCTATTTCAATCCATCATTTTCGCCCCACTGTAATACCGCCTCCGCATTCGCATTCATTCGCTTATATTATACGCTGCATAATATTTTCATCGACAACTCATCGATTACTCTAGCATATCTACGAGTTATTATCCTTACACGGTTATCGCCTCGGAAGAAGCTATTCATCGTGAGATCTCCGGGTCTATGAATGACATTTCCTCCTTTCCTTTATCCAATAATTGTCAATTCAAAGTCTACAGGCGCTTCATCGAGTTTTTCTCGCGGCAAGCCGCGCTCTCTCATCCGCGGGGACTGGATTAGGAAAATTGGCATGGAACGATTTCGGATCGAATTGTTCTTTCAACTTTTGTGGTAACGGAGTAGGCAGGTAACCATATTTCAGAATTTCTTGAATGGATCGCATTGACTCGACTATTTACAATTTTTGAATAGAATAGGTTGGCATTGGAGTAGGATATCAGACTAATCGGGTATTTACCGCCAAGGCGAGTGAGATCGGCATCGTGAAGGAGCCTCGAAATCGAAAGTCCTGCGAAATGAGATTGTGCCATGCGGAAGATAAGGTAGAAGAATGGGAATAGAGCTTACCGAAAAATCTCTGTTGAAATTTGATGATATCGGAGTATAAAAATCCAAAATAAAAAGGCACTAAACACGAAACACAAAATTCACAAACTGCACTCGTTGACCGCGCGTCTGATATCTCTGCGTATAATACTGTGATGAATTCACGGCGTGGACGCGTCCAAACTGCGTGAGAAATATTTGCCGAAAAATGAGAAAAGTAAGAAACAGGTGCACGCAAGTAGGAAGGGCAGAGGGGGGCGGGCGGGGAGGACGAGCGAGTGAACGAACTAACAAACGTATAATTCAAAAGTCGAGACAGAGCAGTCTCTTCATCGAGGCCCTGCCGGGTACTGGGCTCTGCCTGGCTATCGAACGTACTTCTCCGCGTCAGCCTATGAACGCGCGCGCCGCTTTCGAATCGTCCAATAGAATTCGACCGGATGTCACTGGCGCAGAACCTGGGGATAGGCTTACGGGAGAGTAACGCGTAAAATTCAAATTCCCCGATCCGCGCTGGGCCCGCGAGATGCCAGTTCGTTGCTGTAACCCGAAATCACTCAAACAATCCGATCTTCTCTTCGCGTCATTCGGCAATTACATGTCACATTGTTACATGCGTGGACGGAAAATGCAATTTACAGGCTGAACTGTGAACTGTGAGCCGATCCCCACATCCTGAGGTAGCTCGTACATAAATACGCTTCGCCCCGGCTAGGGCTCCTGGCGGACACGCGCGCATACACACGCGCTTGAGACATGTTGAGTTTGCCCTGACGTCATCAACGTCGGGTTGATTGCAGAATAAATTGGATTACGTTGCGATGCTATGCGTTCGACCTTATTAGTCGTTACCGGAAGGTATGTACATACCTGGGTACCTGCTACACTAGCTTGTTAGCGAACATTATTAAACAGTTATTGCCTATGTAATTATACTATTCCCACCTAATCAGTTCCTGCGTTTGACAAATGTTATTTATTGTTTAGTTCGCTTTTTCATAAACAACGGCTCGAATTTCAAGCCTCCAAATATTTGGCGCTCGTGATTTCGAAATTTGTTTTTCTTTGGGTCCACTTCCAAACACTTTCTAATTTGCACAGCAGCGATTCAGACAGGCGAAAAGATGAGGACTCTAATTGAGACGATAGCAATTGTACAAAGTTATAAAATGCGTTGAAAGAAGATAGTGAAATGAAAAAATTGCCTCCCGTATTTCGATACCTAATTTTTTCCGCCGATTGAGCAATCCGAGCATTACAAACACAACGGAGGAACAAACGATCTCGCAATTCCGTACAAATTTTGCTCCATAATGGTGTGAATTTTTCGGTGACCTTTCACTGAATGTTCCACGGCTCTTCTCCCCCGCCTTTCTATGTATTCGGCGGGTACGCACTTTTGATTACTTTACGCGGAAAAAAGAAAAACCCTGTGACCTCTCGTTCGGCCGGAAGATACTCTGCGCAATTCAAGCTACCACGGAGAAGAAATACTACACAAATGTTATATATATTTATGAACTTATCACGACATAGTCACCTGTGTAATGTATTCTTGAAAATTGTTCCAAATATTTGTAACTTGTGCCCGCGTTGAATATGAATATGCGAAACGACAAACTAGCATTACGTCAATCGAATCAATATATATTCAGCGTTTCGTGCTCGGAATGAAAATTCCCACGGAAAGGGACGGCCCCTCGCGTCTATATGCGTATAAATATAGGTAGAGGAAAATAGCACGTATTCTTTCGACTCTCTTTGCCTCCATGTTTTCACGCCAACATGAGACTCGGAAAAAACGCGTCGCAAGATTCTGGGAAACATTTATCGCCGGAAAAGAGGGAGAAAAAACGAGAACGGAAAAACGGAGAGCCCGTTCGAATGGTTCGTTAATAATTAGGTACAGGAGGAAGCATCCATACATGCGGTTCCGGCCACCGAAACGATCTGCGGTCGGAACTACGTCGTAAGACTTTACGGCATTTTTGGGCGGGTGTATCCCCGCGCATACACACATACTATACGCGCACTATATACCTGTACATACTATACTTCGGCGTGGGCGCGTGCCGCGTGCACAACTTAAGAATGCCAACGCGTGGGAGTTCTGTATTCAAGGGTCAGGGGGAGAGGGTCCTGGGGCCCTACGCAAAAAAAACACAAGCTTGTCACCTGGAAATTCAAGCTCACAGATGGGAAAAAAGAAAAACAAACTGATACCTGTGCACTAAACGTTCCTTTCACGTGCGGCGTGTACAATCCTTCTCACATATTTACACGCTCCGAGCGACAACGAGCGTTCTCATTACAGATCGACGTTCAAGTTTTTATTCGTCAGCGTAGGTATCATATCCTCCGCGCCACAGTTCTGAGGAAGGACGAATCGAATCAAAGTCGAAGCCCAGGAAATAAGACCAACTCACTGAAAATACGCGAACCCTCGGAAACAAGTTTTAAAATGACGTTCTAATTGTTATACAGATCGGAATGTTTGTACGCTAATCCATTTATCGGCCGTGCACGCGCGTCTATACTTCCGTCACGCATCATTTCCCGGATGATTCTCTCGGTGTTTATCACTCGTGAGGAAGGCAGGCAGGAACCCATTACCTTCATAATTTTGTCGTCTTCTCTCGCCGTGCCTGAGTGAAGATGAAGCTCAAGATTTCATGCACACAAGTACGATGAGAATCTACAGAACTTTCTCCGGAAAAGAGCGACTCTGAGAATCATTTTTCCAACCCTGAGATTCGATTTTGATCGATTTGATCCCATTGCATGTCAGATATTGATCAACGACGAAAAATCATTCTTATTTCGTCCTGATCTATGTAGCTGAGCGCAGAATTTCAAATTTCCAATCGCTATAGAACCTATTGAAAATCGGATCCAAAATCTTTCACAGTGCTCACAAAACTGTTTGATCACAACGATATATAACGATATTCAGGCTTACGAAATTCGGGAGGAAAATGAATCGTATATCGGATTTTGGGAACTGCGCAGTAATCGTAACAGGGAATAAAATTGGACCCACGCGGGTACACGCATCAGGTGTTTTTCAACAGTCGTTAGAGGGGTTAATTAAACTCGGCCACATTTCTTGGGAGGCAATCTCGTTTCCCAAGGTCAGAAGGTAGGCTCTCGGTGGAACGCGCTACCAAACACTTGCAGGTTACACCGCATAGGTGCGGGCTTACGAGGTGATAATTTGAAGTTTAACTTTTAACTCGAAACTCTCGTCATACTCGCGAGCCCACCCCCTTCCCTTTCCCTCTCGATCCACCTTCCCTTTCACCCTTTTCCCCTTTTCGCCTTGCCCAAGAACCACCGGCTACTACCGATCAGTCGTCGCTCTCAGAGGAAACAGAAGCTCCCCTACCCTGACCAATCCTCATACAGCCATACGGCCGTGATTAGCACAGTGGTGATGTTCCGGTACACACAAGTAGACAAGGTACCGAACCTCAGAGATGACGAGAGCGGGTCTAGAGGTTTGATTATTTGTGGTACTCGACCACCTACAACTCCAACATGTGGACCAACGCCCACTGCTGAATTAATGGGAGGTGAGTTTCACCATTTCCAGAGACGATTACACGAGCCAAACAAATTTGCCTCCCGTAGATAGGTACCATACGCAGAAAACCCTTGCGCGTCGTTTTGAACGACTCAACTTGTCCGATTGTCCGACACGACGAATTATAAATTTATGGTTTAGACGTATTGGAGACATAGTGAATAAATTTGAGAGATCCGCAGAGGTGAAGAATCGTTGGAGGATCCAAGGTGTTTGCGGAGTAAAGTTTAGATTACTCCACGTGTAACGAAATTCCAGAATTTGGTTCAACCGCGAGTGCAGTAGGTGTACCTGGTAAGCACCTAAGCATGTGCATAGTTAATGCGAAGTAATTCAACCGTCTATTAGCCGAGCCAACTATCCATGATTCGTAATCTAGTTTCAGTTCGTCTCCCGATGCCCTCGTACGTGCATTCGGTAAGTTTTAGTCACGGCAAAGTTCAAGATGCCATCTGTACGAAACCGCGGTCGCACAGTCTCGGAAAGGATATGAACTGTAACAAAGTTTTCTCATCACGAACAAGCCACACCGCAAAGCATCGATCGGCATTCGCCGAGTCGCGTCTACTTCGGTTTTGGCGGGAGACAAACAAAAATTCCCACGTTCGTTTCGAATCAGCAAGAGAAATCCAACGTCTGTATAGAGTTGCACGTACTTTCTCATCTTCCACGTATCCATGTCAGAGCACTGAATCAACAATCACGGTTAAACTATCCCTGCGATGAAGGGTCTGCTTTTTTTCGGGCGACGATCTTGTTATGTTCATCACTCAGAACTTTCCGCAGGTAACGATTCCGATTAGAATTGCGGTTGCTGACATTTTCGAGAAATTTCGGAATCTTCGACACTGGTCTCCGCAAAACCACCCCTGACGAATTGCTATCCGGAAAAACGAATGAGAGAAACGTTTCTCGAACATTTACGAGCTCTTCAGGCTATATAAGACACGAATTACGTATTGTAATGTCTCCGATGTGCGAGAAGTAAAAAAATGATCCGGATTAGAATAGTTTTTATATTCAGTTGAATAATAGAGTCAAAATTTCAGGCGTCGACTGATTCTCGCTCATTAATTATTGCTGCACAGAGAAACCACTGGCGAGTAAATAATTGACCCAGTGTATATCAATGATCGTACGGGTATGCTATATAGCCCAGGTGGCATTCATATCCATCGCTATTCAAATTCGTCGGAGATAGGATGTAGCAATGAAGCGGCCAACCACCGCAATCTCTGCCTCGCTCAGGTGCACATCACAGTACACAGTGCACTGCGGAGCTGTCTAACTGTGGCGTCGGCGGTAGTGATTGAAAGCGGAGTACCCTACTAATCAGCTGATTGTGAGTAGATGTCTGTACGAATCCGGAATGAGAAGCGTAGAATATGTAAGGGAATAAAAGAACAATTGTATCGATAGACATGAAATAGGTTCAATGATGTCTTGCCTCGCTAGTTTTCTCCCGAACGATAATGTTGTTGTCTAGTTTCTGGCCAGAAATCTTAGTTATAGTTCTCGAATATCGCTGTTCAACGATTTTCTTCGGCACCACGGGCTGGAAGCTCAATAAGTAGACAGACATACCGACCTATCTAGGAACTCCTTCGACTGGAGACAAACTGTGATAAACCGTTCAGCAAGTTCCAGCAGCCCGTTAAGTAGTATCTCGTGCAAGTTTCACAGAACGCCGAAACTATTGTAAATAGTAAAGTTTGCGTGCGAAGTCGGTGGCCGCGGGTATGAGTATGCGTATGCGTATGCGTATGTATATGTGTATGTGTATGGGTAGGCGGAAATAGTTAGAAGGATTCAATAGCTACTATAGCCGGGAGACTCTATTTAATCATAACTTTTCTTATCAACATTATACCTATACTAATCATTTTCATAGATCGATTCAATCACGAAAAGCACCACTCGCGCATCATACGACATGCCGAATGTCTGAGCCCTGAGGTCTTGAAGATATGAGGATCGTATACTTGTGTTTCAGGGGAGAATAATCGTGAAGAAAATGTAAAGCGATAAAAACGTGATATATTGTATTTGAAATTACATTTACACTTGTGTCGTAAATTTAGCAGCCTTCCGGAAATGGAGAACTCATTGGTGCATTTCGCGCGGGTTATTCAAGCTATTCAAGTTATAGTCGCTCGACGCGCATGCAGTCGCATGCGAGGAATAAGACACATGGGTCGAGAATTTGAGGAGAAGAACATTCAACGCGTCTTCGAGAGCTAGCGATTTGGGATTTCTGTGAATCAACCTGAGCCCACCGAACGAAAAAGATATACCTGATGTCGGTCTCTCCGCCAGTTTTCTTGCCGAGTATAACGCAACTCATATTCCCATCGAGAAATAAGATGTACATAATCTAAATTTATGCACACTGGGTCTCACCTCGTGAAATGAACGTTCCTGCAGCTTTTCCCCATGACGCCCCCTGCAGAGCTGCGGCCCGCTGGATAAAGCGGGCAAGAGAATGAGACGGAAGTTGCTCGCGGCGGATGACGGTGAACGGAAAAATGAGCATGTTGGTCTGGTATGAGGGAACGTTAGCATTAACAAGGAAATGAATTATCTTATTCCACACGGAACGCCAGTAACTCAGTTATGAAATTAACATAAACGGATCGATACGCCGCCATTTGTTAAAACATTTCTCCCATATTTCGCTCTCTGGAATTCGGGACAGAACTATGCTGTCTGCAATCCTAGACGTCTCTACTCGTTATTTGTTTGTAACTGCTGGAGCATACAGACACAGCTGCCGATACAATTACCAATACATATACTATAGTTGACGAAGAGAATTTTTCTCGACCACAGTTTGTTTTTCGGTGTGTTGTTTTTTGGGGTGTTTCAGTCTCGATGGAACACCACGTTCTCTGAATACAATTCTCCCCCACGAAATAGTAATTTCGGCCTCTGTACACGATTGAATTGTTGCGAACTTACCGTTGAATATCGAATTAGTTTTGTTCTTGTAAACTTAACTTAGTGCTGATGCACAATTAGTTATACCGAAAATTCATATCACCGTACCTTTGCACAGATCTGAGGATGGCCGGCCATGCTCCTGGCCGAAGCGTCATGAATGAAATTCCGTAAAACGAGATGACCGTTACACCCGTTATACTCTTTCTTTCTATAGTTGATAAAGGTGCGAGGGTTCAATTTCAAGCATACTTTGGTCTGCAGCCAAACGTAATTTGTCTTCAGTTCGTACCGCAAGGATCTTATTCCGGCTTCGCGGGAGAACCGAATCCGATTGGTGTGATTGGGTAAAATTTGAACTTTGCATTTACTGTTTAACTACGCTTGCAAACGGCGGCGTAGGAGGGGCGGAAAGGGGAGGGAAGGGGGCTTTCTCGATGCTAATGGACTTTCAAGTTCTGTAATAATAATCCTCTTAAATAGCTTTCCGAGCAAGTACTATATAGGTATAATAATATATTACCGCAACAAATTTCCCTCCACGTTATATGCTTACGCAACCCCGGGACAGAATAAACGGAATCTGTTATAATCCGTTCATTGTTTGTCGTGAATTGCATCAACCGCCGAACAAATCGCGGGAACATCGTGTAGCTAGAAAAATGTGTGACATTGCACAACTGGCGTGAAACATATTGTCTTCGATGGTAATCGAATCTGAAAGAGTTCAATCTCTCCTCTGCCTTCCCGCCCAGGGCGGCATATTTATCATTGTATCAACGAATTCTGCGGGTGTTGCGCTCGTGTCGAACGGCTATGCGATCCCGCTTCCTTGGGCCACGGCCAAGGCAGTGACACAAAAAAAAAGGGAAACGAATGAAACGTAATTGGCCCAAACATAAAATGGTCTCGCATGAAATGTACTCTTTAACGGCGGAGCCTTGGGAATGTGGATACAGTATCGTGCGCCTCGCGAGGAGAGAAGAGAGTCAGATACATTGTCATGTGAAAAGTACCTTCGTGAATGATCACTTGTATCAAACTCGAATTCGTCATAATTCGGAAATACGACGCGGATCATTCGCTTCGTTTCGCATTCCCACAGCAGTCACACTTTGAAACCTCGTGGATTCGAATCCAAGGATTCCAGAAGCCTTTACACCCAGGTAGCAGAAAATCCTCTTCGCCCTATGTCAGGCCTAGAGACGGCTCAAAGACGCCTAACAGTCTCCGAATGTCCGCTTTTGAGTCTCGACTGTAAAAGCGGACGTTCGGTGACTTTTGGACGTCTTTGAGTCGTCGCAGAGCCTAACAGAAGTCAGAGAGGATTTTGTGCCGACTAGGAATCGATCCAAGCTCAAGTTAATTTCTTAGGTCCACCAACGCAATATAGCTTTAATTTCCAGCTTCACTTCATCTCGTTTTACTTTGCCGTAATTAAACTTGCAATTAGTTCGCTCCCCAGATTCGTTCCACTTTCACGTATTCGGCAGCATAGTTTAGGTATACCTGTATCTTCCAGTCCCGAGTAAAATAAGTGCATAGCTAAAATCGTATCCACGCTTCTGGAATCAACGTCTTGAGATTAAAAGGCATATGTCGCGGTGTTCAGGCAAGAGCTGGACATTAGATTCTGCGATAGCTGTCGATGCTTTGAAAATTCGAGCCGTGAATCCCGCCCAAATGCAATTTTTCACGACAGTTCGGTGCGGGAAATGAGGTGATATTATTCTTCGGCATTGTGTAGCGTTAACGTTGCAATCTTCATTCTGATCTGCAGCTCGAAGTGACATGATCGCGTATATGTGTGTATTAAAATTAACGAGAACATGATAAATCAAGCTTCAACTGAAATATAAAATTCAACTAAGATTCCAATCTTCCACCTCCAATCTATGCTCCTTCCTTTCCACCTCTCTCTCTCTCTCTGTCTCTCTTGCCTTTTCCTTCGGTTCCCACGGTGGAATGAAAATCACCGGGAAATAAGTAAATCTGTTCGTTAGTAGGACAGCGTCTCATGTACGCACAGCGATCGTCTACGGTTGCAGCAGCGCGACAGAGTTGAGGTCAACGATTTGGGTCCAAGGCTGAGGTAAACTTCTACACGCGGGACGAGCGTATAACATAACCATCACGTATAATACCAAGCAACAGTACGCAAGACACTTAGGTAAATCGCATGCCTAACAGTAAAATGGTGTAAACGCCAAAATTACACGTCCTCTATTGCTTCTACGGGTGGCGCATACGCCTGTTTGCATTCAACGAATCAAAACAAACTACAGATGTTAGCCACAATGAAAACGTATCTGCAAGCACGTACACCGTTCACTTTCAGCATCGTAGAGATATTGAATAGTACTCCGCCTCCGCATTATACTTGGTACGCTGGTATGATTGTATACAGTTCACGGTATTCAACATATTTTATACGTCCTTTTGAGGCCAGAGAACCAAAAGGGCGTAGATTAGCTCCTACGCCCTTTTGCCGTTGAGCAGGCGATGTAAATTGATGCGTAAAATGAAACCATAACCATCATCAGATCAGCGAAGAGAATAAGTGCACGATCGAAAGTTGCGTATGAAAAGGAGGACAGGAGAAGGTCAGGAATATTCGTTATATTTTATCGAATTTATCGTCGTCTTTCGTCAAAATTTACGAGACTCGAAATTACCTGACAATCACTTTGTGCAGGCGGATATATTTTGTGTACCAGTGGTTGCGAATGCCTTCGATATCGTTTATCATCGGAGGCCCACAACGAGGTCCTGCAGTATACACGCCGGCCACATGCAGTAGGTTTTTCTCTTTCAATATCCCGATTTTCAGTTAATTTTTTCTCCAACGGAAGTCTCTGGCGGACCGAAACTTGCCTACACCAACTAGCGAAACTCCCGAATTGAGATAGATGGGCCGAGGCTGTTTGCTGACTGTATGTAACAGTCCCCAGTAGGTATGAGGTGTGGGGTAGAGGAGGAAGGTACTATCTGGCAATGGCATTCGAAAATCGTCAGAGTTTTATTTGTGCGAGAAAGCTCTGCCACGGTTTTATGCGGCAGCGAAAAGCTCCGTTTAGGTACGTTTATCAATGATTTATTAAGAAAAGTTTCTTCTCCGCAAGAAAAGCGCGATCGACCTACTATTTGCAAAACCTCACTCGGAAGTGCCCCCCCCCCCCCCCCCCCCGATCATCTCCGTGATTTTCTCTGATTACTTCAAATTATCGTTGATTCGAATATCATGATTAGAGATAGGTGCCTACCGCGGGAATGTTTCACACGATATCTATATAAAACTCAGTTGCAACAATTATTGGAAACAATTAGGTGAGTCATAGAAGCAGGCAAGATCAATTTACAGAATCTTTTTTTCGGGATTCATTTCTTGATAAATTTAGTCTTCTGCTCACAGCAATAACGTGGTTTGAAAATTACTTCCATAAATATGGATCGTGGTAGAGACGCGCGATTTTGATTAAAAAAAATTACAGAATGTAACTGACGCTATCGCATTTGTACCGTCAATCGAATACAATTTCAAAGAGGCCAAAGTACACGAAGCGAAGCATAATGAAAAAAAGAACGAACACGTTCAGTTTGCTCTCCATGACTAATAGGCAATGAGCCACTGCAATAGTAAGGAAAGCAAGCCAAATTAATCTGATACGGAACTGGGTCTAAGAAATTTTCGCTTTCCTTGAAACATTGAGAATTCGCAAACCGCTATGAAATAGACAACAGAAAGTAAAAGTTGGGAAAACTTGTGAACGACGGTCTAGAAGTATGTACATACGTACGTGGCTGCATGTAGAGAGATTTCGAGTGAACCTTGGCTGCGTTCCGAAATCAGCTGGCAGTACTATCAACGGTCTCGTATCTTCCTCGCTCTATTGAGTTTTCAGTAAGCTCTATCTCTCTCCCGTTGAAATTTCACCGCTGACAGCTAATTTCGTAACGCAGCCAAAGAAAAGGAAAAAATTAAAGAAAGACTGGGTTTACCAACGCGAGAGTAGAGCCCTGGCTTAAGGGATCTACGTTGCCTTCCCACCTTCCGACGACTCTGTATAGATATATATACGAGAGCTGCGAATGAATTAATTTTCCACCTGGCTACGAAATGCTCATAACACTGATGTGTATTTTAGTTTTATTTCTTCGCGTCTGTCATCACATACGATCACAAGATTTGAATGAAGTGAGAACAAGCCCGATCCGCTCGGTCTAATATGATTAACGTTGATTCCGTGGCCGCTGGTGTACATCAACGGTCCATAATTAATCCCGGAACCGTGGCGGTTGGGAAGAAAAACCGGTACTCATTCGAATATCGTTAGAAATCGGTTAAAACTCAACGGCCCGAAGCGACCCGCGTGCCCAGCGAACGTTAACTCGTTCCGATCCCTCCTCAATCCTCAACGCGCCACGCCGTAACGAAATCTCTTCAATAATCCATTCTTATGAATTTTCAAATGCAATAGCTGAACCTACTCCAGAGGCGTTCCACCGGGATCAATAACGATACAAGACTACGATACGAGATGCAATATCATAAAGGCTCGCGCTGGGATGTAAAGACGTAAACACCGCGGTCCCCGCGTGTCCGGAATACACAAAAGTACAAAGTATACCTATATATATACGTATGTGTACACGTGATGTGATACGTCTCTGTGTAGGTAGCGAGTACGCCGTACAGCTAGTACGTGTGTGATATAGAGATATATACCCATCATGCAGCCACGTAGGTACAATCTCATGGACACGTACTCGGATGCTTATGAGAAATGAGGCAACGACGTCGCATACTATCATTTCATCGATTGTTCGGTTATACCGGGGAATATGCCTCTCCTACATTTTGGAATAAGAGACAAAAAGCTGCGTGCCGCAGCCATGGCTAGAAGTTTACCTATTCGTGTAACATCACGCTTTCCTCTTCCAATACATCCTTGACCAATTTACGTGATTGGATGCAGTGAAACCTACACTGACCCCCTTTTTTCTTGATCATTCTCATCGATTTTCCCCAATCTTCACGAACGATTACATCTACTTACAATTGGTATTACGAGTAATATATTATTATTATTGATATGATAATTGTGTCTAATAGCCAGAGATTACATAGGACAGCTCCGAAAGGGACATGCAGCGCGGCGGCAGGCCAACTCGGCATTATGCTCGTTCCACATAGCTGGGTCGGGGCACCAGTTTCCGACCACCTCATTGTTTTCCCATACACCGATGTATGGATATAATTTAACACTTGTGGTCGACTAGGAGTCTCGGTCTGCGGGTCGTCGGCCACTAGTGCCTTCACCCTACGCGTTCTCATATAGACCTAATAATTCACGACAGAAAACAGTCAAGGACATTGAACTAATTGAGCAAACCCTCGTTAAGATGTTTCCCCTCTAATTTGTGAATATCAAATGAAGCTCGGTTAATTCTTAGGCATTCGTTTAAATTCAAACATTCGAACGAGCACCTCCCGTTGCAAACTTATCCGCAACAGCTCGAGTCTGACGCGAGTAGTTGGTGTATGTATGAGAGCGCGTCGAGTTTAAAGACTGTCTCCCGAAGGCGAAGTGCCTGAGGAAGGAAGACTGTGAGGAGACGCTGTATATTCTATTCAGAGGATGTTTGCACGAAGCAAGTACATACGGAGCAATTAATTGAGAAATTTGTTGGATTCTTAATCATCTTGGGGTTATTTACCTCGAATTCACTGGGTTTCGCACCCAGCCACGATACTTATGTTCATGTTTAATGAACCCTACCTTAATCTGCGGAATACCATGGAATAATGAAAGGTAATTATAAATTCTTGATCACACTACCGACCTCGGGTATTTCCTTTTCCCCTTCATACAGTCTGAACGCCACAGAGCTGTGGTAAATTAATTTCTGCCCCTCGTTCCACAAAACTCGGATGATGTAACGATAACCACTGAGTCGAAGAAAAATACTTATTGTTAGCCCTGAAAATTCACGGGGTTAACAATTACTGCTTTTATCGTTAATAATTGCTCACCTGGTCTACGAGAGCTGGGTTCGAAATAATGCTCCTACCCAATATTCATAATTGTGCGCCATTCTACACTGAATGCTATACTCGACACTGTCGTTACGTTAAGTATAATATGAGATGATAGCAAACTACGTACCCTAAACAGGATTCATGCCAGTCGACTCGCCGGAAGACAGTGTGACAGTGTGACAGTGTGACAGTAGTAATACTTCCACAAACAGAATTACATACAATTTGGAATTACACGTTTAGGCGAGCATGAAAATGAATCAGTGGGTGAAGTGCACGGCCGTTTTCAAATGAGAACATTTCGCGAGAGACTTATGTACGTAATCATCGAAATTCCTTGTTCACTCCAGCGTGAACATGTAAACAGTGGTCGTATAATATAACGGAACAAGTGTAGAGCATACCTTCTGCGGGTTGAAGCGATTAGCAAAGAGTTCGTTCGTTGCCCCGGTCGTTGCGGATGATGAAACCCACGTTAACTCATGTCCACGAAAGGAGAGATACATCCACTGATATCCGCCGACTCCCTCCGTGAGCTCACAAAGAATTTCTACCCTCAAAATTCCTTTATCTTAACTTCCCTGAAGAGATTTCCTTCAATCACATCATCACTGATCGTCGCGCGGATCAATTTAATTTTCTCGTTGATCTACACTAGCTTCATTTCTCTGTTATTGCTTTTTCATTTGGTCCACAGTTGTTTCCTTGTTTTGTAGATATTCGATTACTTCGCGTTATCATGGTGGAGGTGGCGGGTCGAGGTTTGAGAAAGATGAGATTGGTTGTAGGTAGCAAGCCAATAAAGTAGGGTAACAGATTGTTCACCATTGTGCAGAATTCGGGAGATGGAAGAATCGAGCGTTATCATATGGAGGAGGAGAAGTGGAGGAAGGGAAAAGGAAGCACAGAGGTACTCGCATATGAAAATATGCATCAGTTGATATTCACATATTCACTCATTGTCGGCGGGGAAGCTTCGGAAATCGATCGGCCATGAAACGCATAGAGAAATATAGTGAGGGAACGCAATTAGAGCCCTGACAATGTCGATCGTAATCAATATCTATCCGATTCGATTCAGTTTGCCTGCCAGACGAGCGTTCGAAGGACGTGGATATAACCGTTTGGATCCCGGGTTAGGAGGATAGCGGAAGCAAAAAAGTGTAACGGAAATAACGTTCCATTAAAGGTTTTTGCCAGTCGACTGTCCACGCTCGCTCTCTCGCGGGTCCTCCGTTATTCGCTGCTCGCTCTTTCCAGCCAGAATTTAGATTACGGAAACAATGGCCACGCGGACAAAACTCGCCCACGCATTTGTAGAAAACTGTCTGTTGTTTCCATCGATAATTCTTATTCCGTTCACCTTCCATGATTATTCGTCAGTCGCGATAACTATATAATCCATTTTCGGACGAACCTGAACGTTCCCGTGAAAATCGCTTACAAGTGCAATTGTTCGAGAGCAGGCCGAGCATCTGATATTGTTTGTCGTCATTTTCTTTTCCGTTACGTTAGCGTTGCAGATTCGAGGCTCATTTCAGACAGCGCATTACGATTAGAAAGAGCCGCGGTATATGAGGATTATAGATAGGCGGAGATGGAGAACGGGTAGAGCGCGAGGCTCGATAGAATGTAATTTATGAACATTATATAAAGACAGCGAGGAGAGTTATGGGTCCGGTAGAAGTTCTCCAAGACGCCATCTTTGTTCTTCCGTATCCTCTTTCCGCCTGGCCGTAGCACTTGGAAGAGACAAATTATTACCCGTCCGACTTTACGGTCCGCCTATCTCATTGTCAGAGACGTCTTGACCATGGCATTGCCTCCAGATCTGCGAGAACCACAATCGAATTCTTCGAGGCAGGATCGAGGTGGTATGATATGCGAAGTTTGTAACTATAGTGAGTTAGTAGCCTCCAGTGTCTGCGAGTGAGAAGATGGAATGTATTTAATTAAGAAAGGTGTTCTCCGATTTCCAGTCCAACCTTTGAACAGGTTCTGTTTAACGATAAACCGTGGAGACAGGTGCTTATCGGGTGTTGTGTATCTCGAATGCCAAAGTTGGAGCCTAGAGGATACGGAGTTTCATGTCTTTTTACGAGTTTTCACGCTCGCGACGAGCGCCAAGTCAGATAAACTTCGAGGAGCACCAACAGCATCAGATATGCCTATATTCTCGTAAGAGACACCCCTGAGATCGTATAAGAAGGATCGTGATATTAATTTTCTACAAGCGCGGAAATCCGACGGCGTCAGTCGAAAATTACATTTTGCGTTAAATATCTGAATATATTCCGGAGCAAATGTAATTTTATTCCTTCTGTTTGTTTCTCTTCTAAATCTCTAACAGCAGAATTAAGTGTTGCAAAGTACCGCATACATTTGATTACATGCATTCGTGACCGTGCTCCGAGGTTAGAATGGTAAAGAGTGCTCGGTAATTTTAGTAACCGTAGACGAAAGTAAACTTCACGCTTTTCATATTTTGGAGTAAAATTTGCCAAGTATAATTCTGTCGTGAATTCGTAATCCAACCGCCAGAGCACAATGCAGCGCTGTATACATTTATCCATACGTAAACCGCACGAGGAGAAGCTTTATTTGCGAAGCTGTAATACTTTAATGGAGCAATATAACCAGAAAAAATTGTCGAGAGCAGAGAGTGAAGATAAGACTTCGCCAGTGTCAGCTATATTATAGCTCGCCGTAGAAACGACCGAGACTGCAACAAGGACTGCGGCTCTATAGATACACGGGCAAATTGATGGGTCAGATAATCGTGCAATCGCTGGAAAACGTGAATCAACCGATTGAACGTAGCTACATTATGAAACTGAACCAGAGCTGAAACGTTGGGCCTTGGGCCCATCTTGCGCTCCTATCCTATCCCTCAATCTCCACGCTTAGTCAGGAGTCAATTGAATCGTCACTACACTGCGAATAAGTTTCGTGTTCAAAATTGACCATGAATCCTACGGTTTCTTTTACTCGTTTCACTTGCCTCGCGACAATTCATAATTTTCTTCCCCTTATCTTTTGGATATTTGTGAAAGTTTAACGTGCTTTTGAACTGGACATGTGAATTTGTGGCTGTGCCCACTCATTTGATAGTTCCCTCGATCCATCAGTGACGTTGTATGGCAAAACTATAGGTATGGAAATATAATACTTCCGTATAGTGAAGGCCAATGAGGAATTGTAAAGGTATCAAAAGGCCCGACAGGATGAACGCCTGAACTCCCTTCCGGTCCAATTTTGTTTTCAACGGGCATTCACCCGCTCTCCCGGCTCTCCGCGATTCCTACTGCTCTAACTGAATTTAACGTCACGAGCTATTAAATTGAATCCCGCGCGTTAATTGCAAATTAAACTTATCCTCAGAGTGAAACACCTTCAGCAGCGTACATACCTAATCTATCCTCATAGCAACTGTGTGTACACAATCTCCACCGTGGGAATACCTACTCGTACATCCATAATCAACTATACGTTCACCGTCTTGGGCCAGTATTCCTTGGCCATCGTAAATCTCCATGGATTATCACCTCCCTCTCTAATCCTTTTATCGGTGATTCCATAAGTCCTTTAGACACAATGTAATGGAGGAAAGTCTGAAATAAATTCTCCCAAATTAGGGATGAAAGAGAGAAATTCCTCTTATATCATATCACTTTATTTCAACTCAATTATTAACCCATCTTTATCCCACCGCGAGACAGCACCTAGTACCTACCGTAACTCGGAAGTGTGTCAGCGTTATAACTATTGTAATGCTATATTACTGAGAACCCCGAAGCACGTGTCTTGGTTGTATGGTACGAAACTCGGTCCCGGGTAGAGCCCTTGCTAATAAGAGTTGTGACAGTTATCAGAGCTTGAAATGTCCGTCGATTTTTCCAATGCTCTTCACACGCACGAATGTATGCGAGTTCGGAGTTGTGTTCGTTGGTTACGGAGGTTTCAGGGGTGGTGTGAATCATGCACATAGGTATGTATGTACCTACGCGGGACAGGAAAGCTCGACTCGCGCACTACGCCTACTGATTATACTTACTTCCCCGACTACGTAATACATAATTCTGCTTCACTCTCGCACCGCAGATGTGTACGAGGTACCGTTGACGTTCACAACGTCGAGACGATGCCCGAGACCTGCTTTATACGCCAACCTAACCTAACCTTATTCTGGTTAATATCGAAGCCTACGCATCGTTAGCGCAAAGAACCCGTCCATAGCGCAGTCTACATGTAATGCCGAAGACTCCATTGAACCCGAAACATGCCGGTTTGGTCCAACGATAGCGACGTAGTTTTTATTCCTGTAATTCTTTGATATTGCGCGATTTCAGATAGCCGAGCGAAGCTATGATTATCAGTTCCGGAAACGTCTGACAGATTCACGGATAGCTATGCTATGCAGGTTCCATTGATACGATTGGTAAACTTGGTAGCACGTGACCGGATAGCTCTCAGATCTACCAATCATCCCCGACTGTTCTGCGGTGACAACGCGACGCGCAGAGCCAGCTGTACGGCAGCTGCCAAAGTAATGATTGCATAGCTTTACCTAGTTGTCTAGAATCACGGAATGAACATAATCGCGGGAATAAAAACAACATCGTTATTTTTGGATCGAACAAGCACGATTTGGATTCAATGTATGCGGCATCTCAAGTAGGCTTGCGCTACGGACGACATTTTCGCATTGATGACGCGCAGGCTTTGATATTGATCAAAATAAGTGACATTTCCACAGGTCACGCTAGGCTGGGATCATGTAGGTCTGGTGTCGTCTCAATGCATGCATCAAGATCACGAAAAACAATAACCGCCGCTTCGTCTGCGCCTGACTGTTGCAAAAATGGCGTTACGAGCCCATTCTGAAAATTGCAGCCGAAAATCGCTTGAAAAACGAATTTTTCGTGAAACAGCTTACTGCCGTGTTACATTGGCTGTGGGCTGTTTACTCATAGGTCATCCTATTACGCCGTGTGCAGTGCAGGTAGCCCCGGCTGAAGTTATGCGACAAAAAAGTTATGTGAAGAAGTGTCAGAAAACAGGGAAAATAGTATTACAGGCGTCTACTTGAGGAGCCAAGAAAATTTTACGATCTTGGTAGGATTATTTCGGATCTATAAGAAGAACCCACTATACATATAGGTATGTATGTACAATAGCACAAAGCGTATACAATATACTTAGGTATAGGTACAGAATGTAGTGAGCGTCGTCATTCTGCTTGACGTCGTGGATTTTAAGTGAAGTAAAGTGAAGACTGGGTGAGATGCACCGAGCTACGACCGCAAAAATGTGATATGAAAGTTTTCCCTGTATCTACCGCCTGTATAGTTTTCAAGAGGATTCTGGTCGTATAAGCTTTAAATATATTTCAGCTACTTTGGATATATCCTCGCTGTATAGTTTACTACGCGCGTATGACGGAACTCGGAATATCTTATTCAACGATCTCGCAACTTGACTCGACTTCTTAAAACTCCCACACTAAATAAAATCGAGGACATTTAATTTGCATACATTTACCCTCCGCGCTTATTCCGCAGTGATCCAACTCCTGCACCCTGCACTCGTTCTAAATCCACTAGCCCCGAAACTTTCTGACCCAATTCCAAACCGGGCAACTGCATTGCGTGACGCAGGCCCCAGCCGCATTTCAAATCAAGTATTACCTTCGCTCCCCCCTATCTAGCTCTTTCGCACTTACCTCGTTTCATTTCGTGCTTTTCATTTTTCAACCGCTACAAGCTGTCCGTACACCGAATTACCAAACCCTTTTGTCAAAGCTCCAACGCCGGGCAATTCGCCACATACACAAGTCACGTCCATCTTATTTACAAAATAATGTATGATATACGGAGTATTCCAGAAGATTTCGGACAGTCGCGAACCCTGATCGCTGTCAATTTCAAAATGACATTGGTCTCATGCACTCTCAACCCACAAGAATACTTTCGAATTATTCCGGAATTTTCCGTCATCAGGATTAGGAGTTAGTAATTTATATAAATGAAAGCAATAGTGCCCTTCGCGGGCATGTCCTTTAGAGCATGTGGAGTAGCGCGAACATAGGCTTTTCCACGTTGGTCATGCCCAGACTCTGATAATAATCGAAACAAGTGACATGACCACGTTTGATGTGGGATTTGGTAAGGTGAGAGTATAAGGTGCTCTATGGTTGCAAGATCGTCGAGAGCGAAAACTTAACGTCTGCGGATATTTTTCAGACGTCTCTGTGCTGTCTGGCAAGTTTTCGGCACTGGGTAATGTTCATGTTCAATTTGATGAACACTTTAGCTAGGTAATTGAGCTGCAGGGCATCCACAGCCGAGCTACTGCCCTATGCCAGGCACTAGCTGGGATAACGTAGAATATATCATCCAAATCATTGACTATAGCAGAATATTTCATTTCCAAAAGTGAATATACCTATAACAGTATACTATAGCATATTATTGCGATAGGTTCACCGCGAATAGCTCGATATAACGAGACCGTTTCAAAGCGTAAAGATCACCGCCTGCTCCCGTTATGCGGAATTTCTGGAGCTTCTAATTCAAGCTGCACCAAGCGAAATGCCTACGAATTTAGTAACGAACGGTAGTAAAGGAGAAAGATCCTGTTGATCTTCGGAGATCGCGATCCAACCCGGAGGGATGAGGTGTTTCATTGAATCCTTTATACACATATTACACAGAGTCTTCCCACGAATAGAATGCCGAGTTAACAAAGTCGTAGCGCTCGTATCAGCCCCGGGGAGCTTCTGAACAGTTCTTTGAAAAACTTACCTGCTTCTCTTCTCTGACTCTCTGTACAAACCTGTGGTAGCTCGCCAAACCTCCACCGCCACGTTAGAAACCTATACCTGGTCCTTACATCCGTGCTCTGCGAAAGCTGCGCGGGCAAAGAAAATTCTTCCGTTAACCTACGCGTTATTATTAATATTATCCACCTAAATCCTCCAGCCTTCAGGCAAAAGTAAAGTCTCTCTCATATGATTCTCCCGAGGGAGTCCGACTCACCGTTATCGGGCTTATTGAAATACCTCGCATCAACCGGACGACACCCTCTGACCCCTCACACCGTTCTTACATCTTACATCCGCTCGACGTACTTACAACATATAGCATCAGCCTCGCCAGTGTAAATACACAGAGATATGCCTATTGAATGCATTATTATCACTATCAGTGCTACCATTATTATTGTTATTGCATGTTACATGAGAGGAAATAACAGCGAAACGCCGAGGTGAAGCCATCGGTGTTCGCGCTACGCGTGCTTTGTAGTAGACCACGGCATGGACTGATGCACAATGTTGATGTGAAGTTGACGTTTTCGGAATCTGAGAAATTCCTCTTCTAGCAACGATATACATATCACGATGACTAGTATCGCTTGAGCTTTTCGTGCATGAATCCTGCTTGTGCAGTGGCAGCTATGCTGCTTTGCTGTTAGGTATACTAGGCGCGAACAGGAAGGAAACCTCGTCAGTTTGTCTTGTAGTTTACTCATCAGCTCCTACTCAGCTCTCGGTATGAGCCCCACTCACATTCTCTCAACACTCGCTATCCTATCCTCGCTCTCAACTTCGATTGGCAACTTATTGTGGGTACATTTGCACCCCATCGCACATCACATTTTCGTGTTACATTTCCTCATCATAATACCGTTTCTTTGCCTCATCTCATTTCCATTTCGTACTGATCCTACACGTTTTCCCAGCTAACCTGGGCATCGCCCATTCTCCACTCCGTAGGTATGCTAACAAACCCACGTTACACTACCGCACTCACTACTCTCTCCTCTGTTGCCGCGAGTGCCGAAACATCCGGCATCGGTACGTTCAATTCTGTGTCTCATACTGTATCTGTTGCATCCCAGGATAATTCTCGTTGCTTGGTTTGGCAGTTTCTCTAAGAAGCGCAAGTCAGCTTTGCTTACGCCCGACGCACAATACTCTATGGCCAGTGCAATGACGGGCTTGTATACATACAACGCATCCCACGCGAGATAGCAAGGCTGAGAGTTAGAATTTAGTTTCTCCATGGTTATACCCAGCGATAGTTTAATGATCCTGCTAACTCAGATGAGCTTTTCATTATTAGTTCGCCCCGGGGAGAATCTATACCGTGCTATAGTCCCAACATAACAGAGTTAACCTGCCACAACTGTACAACTAATCACCGCCTAGTACCCTAACCCTCTAGTCGTTTGGTCACCTTCCGGGAGCAGGTGCAAGTACGGGGATACGTCTCTCCGCGTAACAGATTCAGGATAGTAGACAGCAAATAATTATTGTTTGATGTACCGTTTCGGAACTAGAACAAAGATTAGCAAGTAACGAACATCGGAAGGTCGGTCATGTTACCGAACTTGAAATTTACAGCTCTATGACCGGGTTTTTCTGCCGGAGGATCAGCGCCGGGTAATCCGATTCGCATACTATCGCATCTACCTCTGTCGTTTTATATTCTTGAAGTGTTGAATGAAGCACGAGTCATTTTTACCAGATGACGTTTCTCAACGCTATACACTCTTCGATTAGCTTTAGCTTTCAGCATCGCTAGTGTTGGTATAATTGTTCTATACAATGTAAAACCTACGATAAAATTCATATATTCTTTTAGTACAATAATGTATTGTTCGGCTTCTCACGATGCTACTAAAAAGCTACAGTAGCGGAACATAAGGGGGTTTTGTCATTACAGAAGCAACGCGGATCGCCATTAAGTCCCAATAATTCCAATATCGAACGGTAATTTAATAAAACTCCATATAAAAGCCCGGTGTTGATCGGAACGGAGAAAAGCGAGAAAGCTAGCTCGAAGCTTGCGCGAGCGGCTGGGAATGATGGCACGTCGCTCGTGGTCTTGGCAAGTGCCAGTCGCGTCGAGCAACACCTTGATTAATCTTTCACTCAATTCCATTATTTCTCCACCGACCACAATACTGCTTTTTTATAACTCCCCTATACCTCTTTCGCTCGCTTTTTATTTCTGTACCCTTCCGTTACATTCCATTGCTGTTGCATCTGCACTGTACGGTTACATTACATTCAATTGTCTAAAATATTTGTAATGATTATGTTCCCACTCACATTAGTAGAGGGGAAAGGGCGATGTCGGGCTGGAAGATGTGAAGATGAATAAAGATACGAATGAATTCGAATCTGCGAACGGTTATCCATGACATAAGTTAATGATTCGACTAGGAATTAATTTTTGAGATGAGGGTGTTCACAAATGAAGATCGCCGATATTCCTCTTGCCAAACAACCGGGTTTCTAATCTCGCGACGCACAGTCGACTAAAAGGGCTGAAAATCCGCGCATAATTAACCGTACGAAGCCCTTACATACGATTTATTCGAAATTAGGTAGGTACTCGAGCGTTTTTGTGGTCGCTGATTACGAATCTGAATTCAAAATTTGGAAATTCAAAATGGCGCGTCCAATATGACGGACCCAAATCCAAGAAGTTACTTGATTTTGGCACCACTCACGGCTCTGGGGTTTCTGAGATCGCTGATTACAAATCTGAACTCAGAGTTTAGAATTTCAGATTCCCAGATCCAATATGGCGAACTAAGATGTCGAAAAGTGAACTGATTGCGAGTTGTCACTCATCGTGGACCGGCACAGTAGCTATATGATCTAATTGGTCATTGGTCTTCGCTGGTTTTCGGGAAGAGAAATAATTCGTGTCTGTTAATGGAGATCATCGCAGAGTCTTGCGCTCCATGACGATATGAGGCACAAGGATATGGATGAAATTGCAGAATCCTGCGATTGCTGGGATTGTCGCAATAACCAGACGAACTGATACCAGATAAAAAATTTTATTCGGAGAGTTGTGACACTCGAGAATCACATCCTCGGCGAGGCGCGGATGCGGAAAGATGATGCCGATGTATAACCGTAGAACAAAGTCGACAAAGAGCATAGAACGGAACATGGCTGCGTTTGACGGAACCTTTAAGGCTGTAATTCCAGTTCGCTCGATCGAGACTAAAACGCCCAGAGCGAGGTCGAGGGCCTTTTGCCCGCCGGAATCCAAGCTCTGACTTTGATCAGTCGCCTCAGATAGTTACGTTCCCTCCAGACCAACCTTCGCCGCGGTGTCAAAGTCATTCGTAATTCCTATCAACCCGATTCGAGGATTCCGGATGGATATGTACGCGGGCTTGCAATCAGAGCTCTACGTGCCCGTATGTAGGCATATATGCCGCATTCTTTCAAATCGGTGAATTATCACCCTGTCTTGTGAAATACAGGCAGGTGGACGGATCGAACCGACATGAGCTATATCGAGTTTAATAGGCTATTCGCACAATGGAAGTACACAATTGATCGACTTCGAGGAGCATCGCTAGAAGCTCGCGATCCATCTTTATACGACGAACTGCAGTGAAAACGAGACTCTGATATAGCTTCTATTCGTGGGATGTACGGGCGCTAGGCTATACATTCCTGCAGCGATACCAACCTGCGCGTCACTCTGTCGTTGATTGACCATCGTGTGGGAGCCGCAAGCTGCAACTGTGCCTATAAAACCAGCTAGTAGCTGCCATATCTAGGTTCTATATAGCCAGTTGTATACAGAGCACATCGTTCAACGATCGGAAAATGTGTAAAGAGTCGTTCAGCCGTCGATCGCTTTCCATAGGGGATGCATTCAATGCGCGGATTGATCGGAAATAGTACGACACATGAAACCGCGCATTCAGTTTTCGATGATCATTGGAACTCATGGATTTGTAGGAATTATATGCCATATCTGTATAAGTAATAGATTAATCAAAATCTAAAATGTCAATGAACTTGGCAAAAATCCGAAGATAATTCTTGACTTGACGTGACATTAATGAATAATAAATTAAAAAATACTCCGGTACCAGCTCCCGTCGATAGAGCTGATGGCGTATAACTACGCACTAATGATGCAATACCAAATCTCACGGAATTATATCAACAGGGAAGTCGTATTTGGTCGAGGAGCTTATACCTAAACTTTAGGAAACGTGTAAACAGGAATCAAAATTCACCGAAGACCAAATCAGAAACGTTACAGGGAATCAATTAGTAATCAGTAAGTATAGTTATAGAATCAGTGGCGAGCGAAACTATACACAACCACTCGCTATGGGGGAAAAAAAATTGAGAGTGTTTCCAGCTCCTTCAACAGGTTTAAATTGCTATAACTGCTGAACCAAGTATTTCCCCATCGTGATGAAAACTCTAAGATTTCCGGCCTCTTTCGTAGAATTTTGTGATATTTTGTTTAATTCAAACAATCCAGGCCTACTTCCCGAAAAACGGGTGTTTGACCTACACTAGCATGAAAAACCTAAGCGGGTTGAAAATTTTCAAACAATTTTCTCCGAATAGTAAAATCAAATTCTGGAAAGGTTGTTCGAAATTTGTCGGTATGAGTCGTGAGAAATTTCGAGCCTCCGCAGCTCGAAATCTGACGAGAACCTAAAGTGGTGAAATTTTAATCCCGATTCCATTGAAACGGTAGGACGAAACACGGCAAACTATGATTGGGAGTGTATTTGAAGTAAAAGATAGAAAATGTTTTACCAAACGCATTTGGCATGGAAAATGACAAATGCCATTTCCATTTCAAATATCTATTTCAAATGGAACTATTTCAAATATTCCCCAGCCCTGGATACACGTGTGAATTTTTGCGATGGTACAATACTTAGTAAAAAAAATTGGCCGCATTAAAATGGTCGAGATTCGCGGACGAAATAAGGTGAGGTGGACTTCACCATGTATATATGTATTACCCCATGCGCCACTATAGTATCCTGCACCAATGTTCACACACAGAGATGCATTGCGTTCACACTTTGTCCTTTTATGTATACCTATCTGTGGAAGGGCGCGGAAAAATTCCGACTGATATCTGACTGTGAGCGGGGTGACTGCGCGACAGAACTGATATATTTTCGTCATGGGGGTAAGTATAATTTTTATCTCAATCACGTACGTATACCCAGCTGTACCGTATGTATTTGTTTGCCAATAGTGATTGATTGGTGAGGGAACCGCTAGAATTATTCAGCTGAACTTGATTCCGAACAAGACTGCCGTCTGAAGCGCGTTCTATAGAGACATAGAATTGTGTTAGGGGTAGAGTAGCAGAGGGGAAATTTCTATTATTTTACGTGGATAACATTTTTTGATGAATAAATGTATACCGGAATAAATATTATTTCACCTTTCATCCTTATACGTACTTTATAGATTATAAATAACTCCTACAAATTTCATTGCGCTATTAGGTGAAAACCTTACCAAATTTTCATCGTACTTGCCATTGGCTAGCATTATGATAACCTGCGGGTAGCAGTGTTGCCTCCCCCTTGTAAGACTAGGGACATCCAGGTCAGGCGTAAACTTTAAGGGTTACTACTAAAATTTGCATATTGCTCCGCGACCCAACCCGGGACTCACCTCTTAGGAACTTCTGAACGAGATATAGTATAAGGACGGTATATTCCCATGTCTGTTTATTAATAGCGAATTCAAGATGGCGACCAAGGGTATAGTCGGAACCACGTATATGGCATAAATTGATTCATTCGTATACAGCTATATGGCTGGATGAGAAAAACGTTCAGAAATTAGAATACATATAGAAAGCAGAATCGTTTTTGAATTACATGAAGCATATGTATCGATCAGTGTACACGCCCCATAATCTTATGGGAAGAAATATGTATACAGGGTGATTTGGATCTACCGCCGATCGGATGACAGGTGGATAATTCCTTGTCGAAAATGAAAAATAAAATTCTATACATAAAAGTCTAAAACTCCGAGGCTCAAGTTATCGAAGATTCAAGTGAGCCAATCCGCGGGCTTGCCCTCCTGCAGTCTAGACCGTTTTGGTTTTATCACTCGGTACTTATTCGTCACAGCATTTAAAATCAGCAGTTTAGTTCTGTTCGCACGGGCTATGGTAAGACATTTCTAATTAAAAATATCGCCTTTTTTTTTCATTGTTAATTTTGATGAATTTGAACCACCGAGCATCCCATTTTCGTTCTTAATTGCTGAATATCCGAGAAGAAATCTTGAATTGTTCAATTTTTCTTTTGGCCAGTTCTCTATCTTTCAGTATATGCGAAATTTGACATTTTATTCATGGATTTTTAAGGATACATGTTACAGTATACAAATAGTGAGGTCCTACAGAATTTCAATTGTAACTAAACCATCAAAGTATTCCCCGTTTTGAACGCGCCACGGTACCATTTGAGTTTGATTCTCGCGCTGGATGATTCGTGGTCAAGATGGCAGTGACGAGTTATATCCGTTCCATAAACGAACCGAAGGAACGGATGTGGTAGCGCCTCTACAGTCGAATCTTTTCGTGAATAAGGCTTACGACAAACACGTTGTCGAATTGGTAAGTGAAATGATTTTTCAATTATTTGATATATTACGACAAGCGATGAAATTGAAACTCTATCGAATAACGCGAATGCCAGTAATGCAGAACACTTCTGAACCAGTGGTTTATAATTTTTCACAACGATTCAAACAAAATGTTGACAAAACAACAGCTCGAAAAATACACCCGTTGCCAGTGCGTGCGGCACATGTTAAAAATGTCTACAAGCAAATTTTCCAGTCCTCATTCAATCTTCTGAACTCAATTATTCCGTGAAGTCATATCAATCGTACTGTTCAAAGTTGCAGAGTCATATGAGAACCAGAAATCTAAATCCAGAGTGAATTTGTCAACTCGAAATCTCAGGGTAAACGTCAGAGCCCGGCCAGGCTAACGACTGTGCTTCTCTTCGTCTTCTGTAACAAATAATACGTAAATTGATTTAATTCACAGCTACCGCCAATAGGCTTGTAATATTGATGACAATTTCAGTTGGCGTGAAGATTTTGATTAAATTATTTCCGCGGTGAGAAAATTCAAAACTTCAACTTTTCTCGGGAATTTCACACGTCGCCCAGATTAGGTTATGGCAGGCTGTTGCTGTCGCTGTCGTCTCCGATATTTGAAGATCACGAATAGCCTCTTTCTCATATTAGCTTCTCTTCGTCTTTTCTACTTTTATTATTATTATGATAAATAAATCAGACTGACGCTAGAAAATCATGAAAAATAATATCAACCGCATCCAAACGCTTTCACAAAAGATGCACTTCTCACTAATATTTTGTGACAATCAAATTGTTATTCTTGCAAACATGCCGATGTTTTAAGATGCTGTTCCAGCATCCCATAGAAAATGAACTGGAAAATAGAATCTCTCATTTATTTATATAGTAAGCCAAGATGCAGATCTTCGTGAAGACCCTGACGGGCAAAACCATCACCCTTGAGGTGGAGGCGTCCGATACGATCGAAAATGTCAAAGCTAAGATCCAGGACAAAGAAGGAATTCCTCCTGACCAACAGCGATTGATCTTTGCCGGCAAACAGCTCGAGGATGGCCGTACTCTTTCAGACTACAACATCCAAAAAGGTAGGAAATCTGCTGAAAGTATCTTTCTCATTCATAAAATCCTGAATTCGGCCATTTTCTATCTTCGGTCAATATCTTTCGCTGTGTTCCTCAATATAATTTATATTGTTTGTCAATATTCAACAGAATCAACGCTTCACTTGGTACTGAGGCTTCGAGGTGGTGTGATTGAGCCGACGCTCCGTATCTTGGCGCAGAAATATAACTGCGATAAAATGATATGCCGTAAATGTTACGCGCGTCTACATCCGCGCGCGACTAATTGCCGTAAGAAGAAGTGCGGTCATACCAACAATATCCGCCCCAAGAAGAAGCTGAAGTAGATATTTTGCAGAATATTTATATCACTCGGCACACTGGAAATTGTGGAATCTTACTCGCTTCATTCATTCAAATGCTTATCTCGTGCCTGTGATGTATTTCAAACATCTTTTTTCGATTCCAATAAAATCTAAATGAACAAACATACTAGTGTCAAACTTGTATTTCCCACATTCCTCAGAAAATTAGAGCTAGTTACCATCTCTGAGTAAAGATTAACTCAAATTGGCACGTTCAGCTACTAACTTCTTTGTTTGATACTTGATTGTTTGATAATACTGGTAGAATAAATGATTAATAATGTTGGAAGGCAGACGTCACTGAATTAAATGAATCGGTGCACTAATTTTCGTTTTCTATTAGGAAATTAACAAATGATCTTATGAAAATCAATAAGCACTCATTTTTGGACAAGAAAGCCCTTGTTCAATTAAGAGGTAATCGACCAATCTAATTTATCACCTCTATTTTTAGCACTTGTTAAAAACAGAGCCAGCCGTTAGTTTTGGAAGAAAAACCTACTGAAGAATAATTAGTTTTAGTTTTGCAATTCATTTTTCCAATCGGCTATATATTTCAGTCAAATATCAATGACGAATAGACAACTATTCTGAATACGTTTTATATCATTTACAGTACATGGTGAAACTCCCGAGCTCTGGGGTCATGAATTTTTTCATAATCCATACTACTTCGTTGTTCGTAGTTGTTCTTGGACGTAATTTTCATAGAGAACCATATCAGCAGGGTTTGGAGCTGAGCCACCATTCTAGAATTAGAAACAATACATGAACGTTATTGTGATATATTTTGGTTTGATAGAAATTTGGGATTAGGTTCTGATTTTTTAATTCATGAATCGTGATATTCACGACTAATCGTCATAATGATGCTCTAATCTTCTAGTTTCAGTACATGTGCGCTATAATTAGTAATAAATTCATGTTGCTTCACTCGTACCTTCGCCCTTTTCACGTACTGTTCGTAAATACTGATGCTCGCTTCTTTGACAACTGGTAGAGAAACTTTAGGGTTCGTCGTTTCCAGAAACGCATTTTGAAGTAATTTAGATCGCATTTTCGAGTGATCTGCTGAATATATTGCGTTACGGCCTATCAGGACATATCTGGAAACATCAAACGAGGAAATTAACTGAGCTATCAATGATTGAAGCACGTTGGTGATGATAGACGTCAGTACCTACTAATATTTAGTAATTCGAGTTGCCCAGACAAAATGACAAAAGATATCTGTTTTTTCAATAGCTCACCTTTTGTACAAAAGGATGTCCGCTCTCTTTGGACTCTCTGGTTGAGTTCCATAAACTTCTCTCATCGATGGGAACAGAGACTCGAATGAAACTAGTTCAAAACTATCTTTAGAACCAGTTAATTGAGAGTCGTTGATATTATGATGACTCTCATCATCGTCAGAGCTTGAATCCATACTCGAACTAAATAAATAAAGAATAACCATTGTTTTATTCAACATCAGTCCAACAAAAAACAGAATAGATACTCACCTAGCGCTTGATGCTGCGCTACTAGTACTGCTTTGACCAGTCATAGATGGATTTTTCATGCTAGAATTTTTATTACCAGTTTCTTGTCTTCTTCCGGGCCTAACTCTTACGGCAAATGGACTGAAGTTTGTTGTAAAATGTGGCATGAAATCTCTGACCGAATGGCTTATGTTATACGCATGGACATCGATCAGCACAGATAACTCGTGAGGCCTGAAAGATTGGGATATACGATGTGAACTCATTCAATGAACCACGAGAAAATTAATATGTTGAATTCTTTGAATGTGGTGCAATCTTACCGATGATAATCGTAGTATACATCTATCATTTCTTCTTGAGTATGCTGTACTTGAATCATTTCAGAACACGATTTCGTAACTTCGTTTAAAGCATAGGGAAGACATTTTAGAACGTTTTTGTCCCACCATTGAGTCAACACTTTCGTTTTGCGAGTATATTTACAGGCTGGCTTGTGATGGAGGTAATAATCCGTCACATATTCCCATAACGGAGGCTTTCCTTCTTCTGGTACAAACAATCCTGACAAATGAAAAAAATTAAAAGAAATTTATCGATTTGGAAGAACGTAGATGCTAGTTTTTCCAACGAACTAGGTCAGCCCTTCAAATCCTCATCCCTCACCTAAAAACAGATTCATTGTATGCTGCTTCTCCTGATCGCTGAATGTATTGCTGTAATATCTGCTCAATGTCTGCATTATATCATTGCCTTGACTCGTCCACGGTGCAGTTTTCCTGTAAACGATAATAATTCATGAAAAGCTGCATTCATATTCCTGAGAACGTTACTCCGATAGGCTCCTTCAAAGATTTCTTAAGGCAATGTCCCCTCACCTATATGTTTTTATCCTGTGTACCAATTGAGATCCGCCGTACTGTAGAGCCAGAGTATCTCCGTGATCTTCGTACAACTCTTCCAGCAGTCGTACACAATCTGAATCGAATTCTAATTTCGGTGTCTCCAGCACCCCCAAGGCACACAATTGAAAGCCTAAAGCGCATTTCCCGAGAGCGAATTGAGCTGTGTTCGTTCTGTCCAAGCAATCCACGCAGTTTGTTCGAATGATACCAGTTTGGGCCATCCCTTTTCTCGCAAAACATCGTTTCACTTTACTTTCTACAGAATCAGTTTCTTGGGCTTCTACCGGCTTTGAATTCCCATCGTTATGGATGGTCAGCCGACCAGCCGAACCAAATCTTGATAAACTAGAGCTGCATAGCGCAGTTCTCGAATCGTTTCTCACCATTCCTGAGAGAGTCGAATTGGAATTGTTTCTATGTGGTTTTTTATTGCCGTTTGTGGTTGAGAACAAGTTTCGCTGACTATAGTACGGATTTTGTGATTGAAAAATACCCGTCTTCAGTACCGCACTGTGCGCTATGTTAGCTAATCGACCCATAACTTTAGCTTCCTTGCTGTTGGATAAATATGAAATAATTATAAGTTGATACAAAATTGATAGAGTGCCTATTAAATGAATATTTGGGTTGCAGACATTCTCATGATTTCATCACATCTTTTTAATACGACTTTACCCCTTATTCATACGAGCCATATCAAAGCTTATGTATTGTATCAGATGATCCGGTGGTAGAAATTGGTTCAAGTATCTCACAGCCATGCTCAGTTCTTCACTCAGTGTGCTTTCGTGTTTTTTCTTTTCCCTCTTTTTCACAAGATTCAAAATTATGATCGGCGATCCATATCTCTTTAACAGTTGATTGAAATGCGCACCTGCAATTGACGATTGACAGAAAATGATAACTAATCAACATTGTATTTGAAAAAATTTCATACTTGAAAAGAATTCGTTTATTGGAACGGATATCGAGGCTCAAAATCCTGTACCTGCAGTTTCGACGTAAGGATCGGTTAAGTCACAAGTGATTGTTGGTTTGGGAACCATTTTGCTAACATCTTGACTCCAATGGCCAGGAACTGATCCCCGCATTTGTACAAAAGAGCTGAAATGTCCGTTGCTGAAAGAACTTATTCCTGAATCGTGTACAATCTGTTCTGTTTCTACTTCATTAGCAACGTCACCCTAATTTGACGGTAAAATAAAAAAATTGTAAATTTTCCAACTATTTTAGTTCGTGAATGACCTCCAATTTCGTCACTTACGTCAAAATTCGCACCTCTCTTCAGAAATCTGGTACCTGCATACTTGGTGCTTCTTCTCGCAATGATAGTGACGTACATAGACCTTCCAAATATGCTGATATTCGACTGTCCGATAAAACCGTGTGTTATGTACAAGATCCAGTCTGGATGTAGATATTTTTCTACAGGAAGGAGCAGGTGCGAATTCCATACAAAACGACGATTTGGATTACTCCTCACTCCGTAATCGATATTTCTTTCCCCATATCTATTGAAGATGGAAGGAAATATTTATCGACGAATTGATTATGGCTCGTTAAAATGAATTCTCATACTCGCTGTTTTGAGAGTTTCTTCTATAAGCCCACATGTCAAAAAAATCGTCAGAATCTTCGACGTCATTATTTTCATTCTTGGGTTCTTCTTCATTGAGACCTGGAATATCTGACTTAATGTGTCTAGGCGGCGCCATGTTGATTTGTAAAGTTTGCGTTAAATCGTATGAGTAACTGAAGTAGAAATTGCTGCTAAGATCGATGCTTTGAAACATTTTCACGTATCTTTGTTCATCGGGGTGAAAAAGACGAACGGTATCGTTTGGAATGTAAATCATGGCCGTGTCTTCATTTTTGTATAACGTATGATGACCAATAACAGCAACACGGCGACGTTTGGTAACCAGGATTATGTAGTAGCCTTCCAAAAAGCGAACAAATCCTAACGAAAAAGAAATATTTCGAGTGGATTTGATCAAAGTCAAACACAAGCCAAGATGATAAATAAATTCATTTGACAGACAGATCTCAAAACATATCACCTCATAATGATATCTCATCCTAAGCAGCGAAGCTACTATCAACCCCAATCAAAGTCGAAAATAGAATCAATTGATTATAAAAAAAACGATACATGAGTTGGCGCAATGAGATAGAGAATTTGGTTCATTTGTGCTCATTATAAACAAAATTTCCATTTTCGTCACTCTCATCAAACCGAAGTCTACGTTTTCTAGGGCGAAGCAGTTATTAGAAGAGTCAGAGGGAGCAGATGTCTAAGAAATTTCCATTCCTGTGATTCAGAATCACAAATAGATGATCAATAAAGGAAATAAAGGATATTAGTAAAATGGTATCATGCAGATTAATAAATTGTCAGGTGAATGTGATTACATAGACCGAAGCGTAAATACTTGGAAGTGCATTCAGCATGTATAAACCAGAGAGGATAATGATTATTATTTATAAATAATAATGTGTTATCACGAGAGTGTACTCATTGTGATTTGAGCCTACTAAGCCTTACCAAGAAGAGCAAAAGCTGGTACTAGCCTTGGAAAAGTGTCTCTTTCCCATATTGTCTTCCATGTGAATCGTGTTTGGGTCGGTTTGTGGTTTGATGCTTGTGCTTCTTGTTTCTGCGGCTCTTCGTTAGTAGCCTCGCAGGTTGAGCGATCGTTATTAATTTTGCCTTACATAGTTAGCGAGCAAACGTAAATAAACTTGGTCTCTCATGCGCACTTAAATGAACCATCATTATCCCCCAATAAAGAACAAAAGATCATCAACACAAAATGAAATATGCTCAAATATTTTCTCGATCGTACACATGGACTCAAAACTTTACGATCAAAATTGAGAATCGCTCCGATTTTATGAAAACCAGTGATTGTCAAAGATCCAAGATTATATACGAATCTAAAATAACTATGCAAAAGTAAAAACAAATCATTCTCCGTAAAGTAATACGCAAGTCTTAAGCAATACTTTCATGCAATTAGGTGTTTGTTGGGCATTTGACTTTAAAGGATGATAAAGAGTGTTGTGGTATAGATTCGTCTACCTACGTAATTACGCATCTATCATCCGCTACCATCCAATCCAAGGTTTTTTTTTCATTTTCTATGTACATGTTTTTGTAAAAAAGTGATTTACCAACTATTCCAAATGCTGAAACAATACGGGCGACTCCGCTGGTGTTACTACGCTGTCCGATTCGGGTTCGATTACCTACATCGATCATATTTACCAGATCCTTTATTTCTCCATTGGTATATTCCGTCTTGTCGTCAACAAGGATCAACTCTCTAGGCTCCATTCTATGGATTTTCAATACTCGGAATCTCGTCTGCATTATATTCGAGCCAATTAAATAGAAATGCTGGAAAAACGTGGGTAGATTTATTCAAATAATTGATAGTCACGTATCTTTGTTGTCATTTTACGCCAGATATTAGCAGGCGTCAAAGTTTGAGGTTACATTTACTTACAGACTTCGTTTCGTACAATGCGATCTTTTGTATTGAGGAAATAATTGGGTGAAACATTACGTTTGGTTTCACTGGTTCCTCCATCGCGATGGAAGTTAAAAACTACAAAATTAAATTCCATTTGTAACTTAATTGGAAATTTCTTCGAGAATGACAAACTGTCACTCTAGACTTACAACTGGTAGAAACTGCCGAATCAATGAATAATACTGTTCGTTTGTATACTTGAGACCTTAGGCCATCGCCTCAGTATCTTCTCTCCATATTTATCTCCAACTTGCCGGCCATCAAAGTGGTTCAAACCAAATACTTCTAACAATGAAGAGAATGGAATACGCCCCTTTGAATGAAAATACTTGAAACCTAACTTGACATAACCTAAATCTCGTCAAGAATGTATTGACTTCAGATGATGATACGTAATTATCAACTAAAGATCATAGGTAGACGTTCCAAAGGTATCACGACGATGAAACTTAGGGCGAAAGATGTTTTAGAGGGTGGAGAGAACAAAAAAGTTTGAAACAATGATTTATTTCACAAATATCTATCCTGGTGAATGTTTATTTATATTATTTTTTACAGTATGGAGTATAACGTTGTAATTTATACAAAGCGCCATAATTATGATATTCTATACAAGTCTATTTATTTGAACATCAGACGAAATTATTTCTTAGGGACACTGAGATCGTAGATTAATTTGGAACCGCTGGCAAGACCGACGACTATAAGCGCTGTGGTTATTCCAAAAAGAACCTTGTCTCCGGAACCTCCTTTGAGCCAGACAGGAAGGCTGTTGTTCGCCTTGAAATAGAAAAGGAGAAAATCCGGGTACATTATTGATCGAAACGATCCAAATATTCTGTAGATTTTTTTTGAGAGATGGAAATTACCTGGAACTTCTCCATCTTTTTAAGAAGGTCAGGAGATACCGTGGAGAAAAATTTCTCCGATTTTGTAGCCGCCGCTACTTTAACCGGCTTCATATCTGGAGTAGCATACATTATTTTTGGTGGCTCCACACGATCCAGTCGATTAGGAGACTGAAATCAGATTATTCATGTTTTTACCATTCATCTATTTTGATAATTATAATCGTATGACATAGAAACATGAATTTTATTAACAGAACCGCTGGAGGTTTTCATTTCTCATTGAATCGTCTCTTATCGGAATTTTGGCATGAATATTCTGAGGCTTCGAATTGTAATCATATTTGATTATCTAATTTGAGACATTTGCGGTAAGAGAAATCCAATAGACAAATCGGCGAGAAGGTCTGTTATGTGAGCAATTAGATTTAGATAGAATAGGTTGTGTTTGATATTCTCATTTCATAGTCGTTAAAATTTAAAGTTGAAATCGAAAATGATTGCCAATTATTGATTGCTAGAAATTTTCCAAGCCCTGAGAGATGAGAATGTTGAAAAAATCGTTGTTTGAATCAACTTCGTACAGTCAGGAATGTTTCGTAATCCTTCCGCGGGTTAGTGAAAAAATGGAGTCGTCTGCTGCTCCAAGAGCGATATTCGTTTGTTTCAGACGATATTCAAGATTGACATTTGACGCATGGATACTACGACGTATCACGGGCCATCCCGTCGAAATAATTGTCAAGAATTTGTTGGATTCACTCACAAGAGGATAAAATGGTTGCGGGTGTGTTGATTCTGCAATTCGACCTGTGAACGAGTTGAACTGGTAATATGGCATCTTGGACACTGCAAATTCTGTACTACCGCGCCACCTGGCTAGCCGCTCCACACCGGATGTTACTACGCGTAACAATGCACACCATAGAAATAGTACTCAGAGCGCCAACATTCCAATTTCAAACTATCCGAGATGATTGCAGAGATAGTGGATGTATCAGCTTATCATTTTTTGGTCAAAAATCGTTGCCGAATCGATTTTTGAGGCGTACCTGACGCGATTGGAGTATTGCTGCGAAACAAATGACGATCGATATTTGAATTTGATCGATTAATGTAGCACGCAGAAATTCAGATAATTAGTCTGTTGTCTTTGCTAGAGTATAAATTAACGAAACACTTTGAATTTTTGGACTATTGAAGATGTCACAAGGGTGAAGCAATTGCTTATAATAAATGGATCATTACCGTCCGGTTCACACATCTCTACGTTATACTCGAAACGGTTAACTAGATATAAAGTATCTCATGAATGAGTAAAGGGTATCAATAATTAGAGAATAAATTCGGACCTCCACCGAGAAATAGCATTTCATCGGCATTCATTTCTGGAAATATGTACATTCATATAATCTTTTGAATAAAAATGTATGTTGCGCTGCAATATTCAATATTATTGACAGGTCCGATGCAATGACACGGTGTAACAGAGATCAGCGCCAGAACCATCAACATTTGGCTGGCACGAAATCATTTTACGAATTGTACTTCCGCACACATATGCATTAGTAATATATCATGCAATATGCATAGATTTATAATCTGCATGTGTTTCGACCGGTTCGGAGTACAGACTAAAGTTGGTATAGATAATACTTGATTGTTGTAATTATTAGAGGCACACGAATTAACAAACATATGATTGAATACCCTTCGATGCTACTTTCTTTTGGATATACGTAACATGCACGTGTATAAGGGAATATAGGATGAAAGGCTTGTTGATTCATTTTGGAAGATTGTGACCAACCATTAACGGAACTGATAAGACACGAGTTAGGCAACTATTAACATCTACGTGTTTGTATATACAGCATTGATTTTAGTCCTAGCAACGTAACGAAATATATTAAGCTTCGCATCCTTGTTAAAGGACTTGGTTATTTTCTTGGATCGATGCATTTCGATTATCTTCACCGCGAGTAGAAATGGCGCCGAGTATAACTCGTCGCCTTCATTGTTGACGATCAGTCGTTACGTGAAACTGTGTTTCCCATACAGGATTATTTGTAAATAATGCAACGGAGACTTTCGACAAACTCCCACAAATGTGATTCCTAGTTTCCTAATTATAATCGATACAAGAGTGTCGCATATATTAACATTAGACGTCAGCAGATCCCTCTGCAAGGGGACAAGTACAATATTATTATTCATGCGGTGAGTGAAGGTCAAAGTTCCCAGCCTTCAAACAAAAACAATGGCTGCTGCAGAAGAGGGGACAGAAACGCGAGGAAACAGTGAAGACGACCTCAAGATATTCGAAACACTTTGTATTTCGTCACCCCGAAAGGTTCCTACGTTTTATAAAATGCACTCACAGTTTCAAAGTTGCGAAGAGCACTGCACTTCATTTCTTGCTTATATCATTGGAAAGACTAGCCGCAGTTTTAATTTCCCTCGTGGAAATAGCTACTGCTATGAATTCATAGGGAAATTCGGACTTTTCATAGTTTTTCGCAAAAAATTGTAGAATGTCCTGGTTTTCATTTGACGTTTTAGATTGTCATGGTTCATCATTTAATACTGTAGAGCTTCGTAATTTTTCCTCGATGGAAAATTGTAAATTCTTATAGTTATTGTAAAAATCTCGTTGTTTTTGCTGATCAAATTTAAAAAAAATACTACAATTTCTTATAATAAACTGTGCAAAGTTCGAGTACCCCTATAAATTCGTAGAGATGCGTAGAATTATTCGTCGGTATATATCAGCAGGGTTCTTTTCGATTTACAATACCATTAAACGAATGTTTAGAAGTCACACAAATTATGATTCCCACTTATCAGATTTTGATTCCTCAAATGCACATTATATAGAATATAGATTGCACAAGGTGTATCATTCATATTGTTACATATTCATTGCAGTGTGCTTTGTTGACCTTTTCGGTTTTCTTTCCAATTCGGGAAGCACGATAATTTACTGTTGGGGTGCAGATAATTGAATTGTCCTACCAATTGCTACTGGTCAATAATTATTACAATATTCGACTGATAATCAATTGCCGACTACCAGGCAGAACATAACACAACGCGAGCAGAAATGTATTGACCTGCAGGTGTGCAAAGGGCAGGTTACCATAGTACTGGAAATAATCGATCTCACTTCTCGGGTTATTCCCCTTCAAGCTCATACCCTGCACTGTTTTTCGTTTCCTTCCGTACTGCAAACGGCAACAATACATATTCTAATGACATCGATCGGAACTGAATTGCGTTCTTCATCGCAGTGCACAGATCTTCCACGAACGTGGGGCTTGCAGCTCCGCGTCCCATAGATATGCTCACCAATTATATTTTCGGAAGATCCTCTGAAGGATTTGATCCGGCGTTAGTTTGGAACGAACCGAATGTCAGGATTCTATCCACGGAATATCCTGGAGAGGATAATCGGATCCCAGATTATGTTGGGGAAATATAGACAATTCAAGAATTGATCGTGAGAAACAGACAAAGAATATATTGCGAGGTATATTCTGCAGATATGATAATAGCTTTCCGATAGATTTCTCATGTTCGGTGAATTTTAAGTAGGGCATTCCTGCAAGCTAATATATTTGACGTAACTGTATAACAATAACAACAATCCACGTTCCATGAAATAGTTGCTGATTTATTTATAGTCTGGTAACATGGCGTGGCCATAGCCACAAAGTCCTCTTCGTGCATAGCACGAGTTTGGTCACGAAGCCACGATCAGAGAGATATATGGTATACTCCGACGATCTTGCCCAGCTCTAGTCCTCGGGAAACCCTGTTTCGATCAGAAACGTACGCCTCTTGAAGCCGCCTGCATCGTTTTTATTTACCGAAAAATATGCACACGGATTATAATCGGAAATTTCATTTTCGTTTAACCTGTCACAGCTGTGAACTTAAAAATTGAGCTCCTGGTCTATGCGAATTAATGTGTCAACGTCTTATATTTAATTTTTCTCACACCATTCAAAGTTTACAAATGTTCAACGAATATACCGACATATAGTATAGTATGCGGGAATTTTCACGTGTATAAGGCGCCTAAAATGACTGGGAGAAGAATCTCAGTTGTGTGATCAATATAAAACTATTATTATTCACTCACATTGCTTCTCAAAATTCATTACCAGTTCGTATCGAAAGAAACAAAGTAACTCGGTCCGTCGTGATCATTTTGCAAATGTCCTCTACAGGCAGCGTAGCCTCACTTCGGTAGCCAATATTGAATGAAATAATAGAACTCAATTGACGGGAAGCATATTCGAACCGTCAGTACTTCGAGGGCTTTCCGTCCGTACCAATTATACTCATACATTTCTAAAGTTGAACGACTATTTAATAAAAAGTTTGACCGAATTTCATCGACTGGCGAAGCGTGTATGTTAGGTTGCATGTACACGGGCGTCGAAAAATTAGTTTACACGCTCAACTTACTTCGAGTTGAACGAAAGTCAGAGTTGAATTGAAGTGATTCATTGGCTGCGTGATTTCAGTCTATTACATAGACTTGAACGTAAAATGCAATCGTCACGTTACTCAGGGGGTGAGTGGTCGACGTCTGATTCTCTATGATCGCCGCCAGAAATTCAGTTTTTTTTTAGAACAAAAATTCCTTGTCCACTTCAATTGTCAACGGAATAAAACAATTATTCCAAATAAATGACGACAGATGCAGGAATCCGACGACGCGATGACGCATGACGTTACCACGACCCTTAGGAGCGAGCTCGCTGCGCTAGAGTATAAACGGGATCGTCTCACGTCCGAGGTGAGTCCTTCGTTAATTGGAGAGAATTGTTTCGTCAATTGAGGTAATTGTGCTGCAAATTTGTTGGTATTGCACGACAGTTGCACGAGATGAAGACCGCAGTGCGATCCCGCGACCAGAGGGTGGTTGAGCTACAGGTCGAAGCTGACCAATTAAGGGAGCAGGCAGCGAGACAGAATGCAGTAATTTCGAGTTTGAAAAAACGGATACAAGTTCGTATACTAGAGAGTAGCATAGTTGATTGATTTTTTTGACTGCGCTATTAGTAATCGTCGCGAAGTATAGAGTTTTACATCCAAAGTAATTTCGTCTCTACACAGGAACTCGAAGAGAGAGAAAGAACTCTGTATGCGACCCAAGGGAGGAGCGAAATCACTATTCAGAGCTTACAACGAGACTCCAAGTATCACGAGGACAAAGTCCGCGAATACGAGAAGAAGATTCGGCAACTTGAACACAATATAACCGAAGAAATTCAACTCAAGGAAAGAGCGCGTCTCAATTTACAGGCAAGATACACATTTTTTATCTGTGTACATAATTTATATATATTGTATACGAATTCCGTTGCCCTTCCGACACGATTAGCTATACCATGCGATATCGTTGCGTGCTACAAAATATAATATTTTAGCTTAGCTTATAGAGGCTACGATCGATGAACTATAACCAGAAAGATTCAGGAGAAGTGAGGCAGAGATGGAAATAATTGGCATGAAAGGAAAAACTGGAATTGAAATAGACTGCAGAAATAATACCGTAAAAATGTTATAACTCGAGTTTCGTTGATCATATACAAAGTAACCCGTTCAACGAATTTTGCAGGACTTTGTGCGGAGGCTTGCTCATGCATTGAGCGTGGAATATTGCGACAGTAGTCACCATAGTCCTGACGTTGTCATCCACAAGGCGGAGGAGTTGGTCCAAGAGGTGAATCGTCTGAGGACAAAGAGTACCAGTGCCGAATCCCATGTAAATAACGTTGAAGCAGAACTTAGGAGCTGTAGAGATTCCCTGGACCGAGCAAACATCGAAAACGACCAGCTTCAGAGACAGGCCGCGTCTCACCTCCTAGATTTGGATCGACTCCGACAGGTTTGAATACCACCGGGATATATCTCCAGGGAGAGATTTGGGTGAATTCAGAGAGCCTTTTGTATGTTTTAGGAAAAGGAATGCGTCGAAATGCAGTATAGGGTTGCCGAGAGAGATTTGAATGAGCTTAGAGATAAACTGGTCAACGCTAACAGGAATATAAACAGCGCGACTGGAAACATTTCTAACCAGGAAGCTCTGATTTGTCAACTCCGAGGTTATTCATGCAATATTCCATCGACTGCACCACAAGTTCGTACAGAAATAGTCGATAATCTTTCACCTGATTTCAGAGGACTTAAAAATCCGAGAAGAAAAAGCTCAGAGAGTTCAAAACGAGCTAAGACACCTTCTCGAAACTATGGCAATCCTAGTCAGCAGTCCGAACAGATTCGTTGAAACGCATGAAAACGCTATCAAAGATCAAATCAGGGAGATTCTTACGGAAAACAAAGATCAGCAGTTGGTAAGGACGATCTTCATTCCACTTTCGAACGCCAATCGTGGTGAAAATTGCACGAATGGAACTCTACGATCATTACTTCGTAGGCATCCTAGCAAAGAGACACAGAATCATTGCTTACGTTTCAATGTTTCAGAAAATTCAGGCACTGAGAGACAAATTGAGCGTGGCACATGAGACTACAAATCGCCAGACGGAAATGACGGAATCCACGATGCTCCAAGTGCGCTCACTCGAAGAAGAACGTGCAGTTCTTGAGAATAAAATCCACAAGCTTGAGTCTGAGCTTTCGAGTTGCGAACTTTCAAGAGAGTCCCTTCGCAGAGACAAACAAACCGTAAGGAGTTTTGCCATAGATTAGGAAATCCGAAGATCAGTGTATTGAACAAGTTCACGCATTTATTTTATTCAAATGACTATAATTTCTGTAAACGACACGCAGTTCATGGCATTTCTCGATCGTCTTGGAAAAGCCCTGCAAATGGATGAAATCTCGCAGGAAATCGGAATCGATCTCCATACGGAATCTCTTCTGGTACGCGCCGAACAACTCGCCAAGCTGGAATGTGACAAGATGGTAGACAAGGTGAGGTCTCATTCCAACACGATAAAGCAATTACCAGCTTCCTGACACAGGTTCGCACCTTGACATGAAAAGAAAAAGAGAAAAGGAAAAGAGACAAAAAATGAATAAATCAAATCGCTCAGATACGGTGTATATACCCACCTAACTATGTACTTACATGAATATTGTGAGTGTGTGTGTGTGCTCTTAGCTATTGTGCTGCGGCTACACGACTTTTCCAAGGATTCGTCGGGAGCGCTCCTTCCACGAACTGCCTTGTCTGAAAGAAGTAAGCTCTCTGTAGATGATTTAGGTACGAAAAACAAGAACGAAAACATTTCCAAATTCCACCATGCCTACGTCGCATCATTATACACCCCGCGAGCCGCGCTATCCACCAATTACAATTATAGACACAGCTCTGTTTCGTTATTACTTAGCTCACACTTTCGTCGGATTGTAGATCCTCGAGATTTTTTATTCATCTTAGATCCTAGCTTACAATTAGTTGCAAGACTCCTGTTTATCAATAATCATTCTTTCGTACACATAGATTCATCGATGCCTACACTGTTGGAGGATTTGTGATAGATTCAACGCATTTCACTTGTTTGCGTGTTCTATTCGGCCCATTCAAAAATTTCTGTGAATCCAACAGAAAGGTATAATAAAAGGTATATACTCACGGATCGGGTTGATATTTTTCAACACAAGAACGATAACACGTTAAACGTATCAATTGAGCACAAAGTTTGTGTCATTGAAGCTTCATTTCTCAGTCAGATCGATTTGTTCTTAATATTAACGTCGGCTCGTTGAAAAGGAGTAAGAATAATTAGAGAAATATAAGTTTTCCGACAGTGTAGGGTACCTCGGATACAAGCGAAAAGAAGGAAATCGACGAGAACTCTGCTTTTTTCTCAATCAAATTCAATGAAGATCAGTTCCTGTCTTTCTTAGAACCAAAGAGAAAATAGATCAGCCAATTCATTCCGCACATTATTCTGTAGGTTGCCTTCAGATCTAATTCATAATCATCCAGGTTCATCATCCCTTTGAACATTCCGCCAATATATTATGACCATTCTAGACATCGGTGGTTTATCAATTGCAACGTCGTATAAGAACATTGAGAGAACAGCTGCAACGAAGAGACTTGCATCTGGATCTTCTGCGGAGGAAATTATCGCTCCAAGAGGACAGTGTGCGTATGAAAAACATGCTGCAATCTGAAAAGGACGAAGCCAACCTCAGGTGACGAGTTTAATGATATTTCAAATGATTTTCGTAGTATGATACTTTCCTTCGCCACATTACTTTACTGGCGATTGTTCATATTGCATGAACGCACGTATTATTCCTACTTATAATCGTGAGATAATTTACTCGGACCTCCGACCTCGTCATTCCTAAACGTATAAGATTGACGTGAAAGAATTTTCCTCATTAATTTTTATCTTGGTATAGAGTGAAGAAGCTAATGAAGCAAATCGACAGACTCCAGATCCAGCTGACGGAGGAAAAGTCAAGGAATAGGGAGATCAGCGCGCAGTTAACCGAAGCTGCTGATTACAAGGTGCATGAGTTAATCACGTAACAGATAATCATCTAAATTGAATGAGGCTTGAATAAAAACTATGCGGCGGAAGGCGGGTCAGCAATATTCCACGTCGCCCCACAAATTTAGGAAACCCTGAAATTATTTTGTCCTGCGTCGAAACATCAAACTTATACTTTCCATTTTGCGCAGTTCGCATGTGATGCCGTATACTACCTTCGTGCGGCACTCAAACACTTCGGTCGCTCTAATACTTCCGAATGAACGATTTTGTACGCGGATAGGGGGAAAGAAATACTAATTTTCTTATAACGTCAAGCCGTACGCTCTTTATCTCATCGTATCGATGATGTAATGTAATTTGCTCAACAGATAGCGGCTCTGGAACGAAGCAGAAAAATCGAAGAGCTGCAAAAGCGACTGGTGGAAAGTGAAATGCTTCGAACTAGGTACAACAGAAAACTGACAATGTTGAAAGACCAAATGCGCACCACAACGGAAACGGCGGATCAAGAAAGATCGATAAATGATCACTCGCTTCAACTTCTCAGAGATGAACTTGCTCAAGTTAAACAAAACTTGGCTGATGTCACGAGGAGAGAGTCACAGGTAGAATGAATAACAGTCCGAGTAGCCGATGGACGATGATTTGAGAATGTATTGTAGTGTATTGTCTACATTCAAATGGTCGTTTTCTCCATACTCTCTATACCTATATTCGCAGTTACAAAGCTTCCGAGTATCAGTGGCCAAGTTAGCTTCCGAACCGATCTGCACACCCGACTACGAGATCATTTCACGTCTGCAAAAAATAATCTCTGCACATCGCGACTTCACGATGCTTTCAAGGAGATACGACGAACCCTTGGAAGCAAGTCCGTCTAGATGCACCAGGTGAGTCGGGGAACAGTCATATCGTGTTACTACGCCATGGGGGCATGAGCGACATTTCACGATCTTCGGCCAAAGAGGCGTGAAAATTTTGTTTGTTCTTGCATTTATCAAGGAACATAGAAGTACGCCCAGAACATCGAAGTCTGACAATTGGCTGACTGAAGCCAAAGGGTCGTATGTCACCGCGAATACGACCTTTTGGTTCGAAGAATTGTGTTGCTTGTATCATTCCTAATGCCAGCAGCTAGTATCAACCGAATTTTGTTCGATACGACCGCGACCGGTCAGCGATAAGAATGAGAAGAAAATTTTATTTCTAAAAACCGGCAGGTATCGTCGTATCGGAATAGCAGTCACATATGACTTTTCGGTTTTACAGTGGTCGATTTACAGATTCGTTGTTCCGGACGTATCTTCATGTTTTCGGGGGCATGCGAAGAAAAAACTTAAATACATGTCAGTTTGGCATTACAATTGTACCTTTGGCGCTTACGCCATACATAAGTTGTTACTTTTCTAAAGATTCGTTTCAACTTCATTATTTTAACTCTGACTCGTTTCTTCGACTGAAGATACTATATCTAATGATATAAGGTCAACTTATGACTCTCCTTCGTCGTAATATCAAATATCAGGTTTTGCTTTTTGTGTGAGTGTTATATATACATTTGTTTATCGATAACTCAGTATACATCCGGTGCACCCCGGACATCCACCGAGATCACCGGGTTCACGATGCACGAGATACGACGACAGCGGATACACGGATCCACCGGACCTTCACGACATCGACGATGATTACAACAAGAGACCAATTCGGAGTAGTCTTCTCCCTTGACACCGGTCGAAATTTTAAGTTTCCTAACACTCAATTTTTGATTGATTTAAACAGTTTTCAAGAACAATGTCGACGATGAGGTGACCACTGATCATTGATAACCGCAGCGAGAAGCGAAATGAGGAAAATATTCGAAACATGAAGCATTCAAACATGTTTATGCAGCATGATTTCTTCGACGGGCAACAAAAGATTATGCAGACCTCCAAGTTCGGAAAATATTTACAGGAAAATAATTGGGAATGTTTTCGAATGCCTGAAGAGTGTTTCTATCAAATATAACTTTTTCTGTCAGACGTAAATAATGTATCGGGTTTTCCTCACTCGCTGCTGTTATCGACAAAAGCTGGCGCATGGCTCATAGTCAGAACCGAAGAACAATGCAATCGCGTGTACTGATTCAACAACGTAACTCGAATAGCGTTATACGAAACTCTGCAAATGCGCAATATGTAGAAGTACACTCCGATGCTGAGCGCGTGTTCTCTCTGAACATAAGTAGGCGTATTCAACTAAAAATTAATCTATGAGAAATGCGAAATGTCTCACAGGTCTCGTTGCAACGGATCGAATTATATGTAACAAAAAAGAATCGAATCCGCAATCAGACATCATTAACTTATAACGCTGTGTAACAGAATTTGTTATGTATCTCCGCGCTGTCGTGCAGCACAATTAGTACAATCTACCGAATTGGGTGAGAACATCCGATACGCGAATTATGAACATCGCAATTGGATACTGCCAAAAAAATAATGATGCACGTTGGACGTTAGGCAGGAACTCTTTGTTTCCGTTTCCCATCAATTGTAAGAAAATTTTGGTAGTAGCAGTAGAAAGACAACTGAAGTTGACGAGCGGCGTATAAAATTGTTAATCAGACGAAATAAGAGAAGGAATAATAATGTGTCCAATGGCAGCTGTGCCGAGTGCCGATTGTTTCTGAATTTCCAAAGAATATCAAAGCTTCCATATATCTATGACAAAAATATTTACAAAAAAAAAGGAACAAAATTTCTAATAATAACGATAAGATAAAGGAGAGATAGCTGGTATAACGATTATATAATGGGGGTCCTTTGTAAACTGCTTATTTACGGTTTGTAAACGAGCATGTTTTACAAGAATTTAAGTGTTCAAATAATACAACATGTACACAATATACACACCTATTCAAATTTTGTAAACATACCACACCGCTGTGAATCCATACTATGACACAATTACATACATACACATACATGCAATTTATCAGCTCATTACTGGCACACGCGTAGTCCTACTCCATGCCTGATTCACTTCAGTATACTGAATACAAATACATTATATATACGAGTAAACCAATGCTCAAGTACGATGATCGTCCAATGTTCTAATAAATACCTTACCTTCCTCTAATGTAAGCATTACGGATGTTAACATATCATTATGACGTCGATATCATTATACTCATCCAACGATCAACTCTCTTTTTTCGTCACCACACAATTAACGTACGAATATTCTCATGATCACGCGGTCCCCAATATAGAACAATGTATCCGGTTGATGTTCGCATGGTTCGTGTTTGCTCAGAATATATCGTCACCCAGGGGGAAAACGATGATAAATTATAGGTGCTTGTGGTGGAGATTGTGAAAATTTTGGTGATATTTGCTGCATTTTGTAGCCATGTGCGAGTCGCATGGCCGTAGTCCTGGAGACAGGGGTAGTTTCTTACGTACCGGAATGACACGGCGTTACGCATCATTCGACGTGAAACACTGTACGTCGGAACGTAGGAGGCGGGTAGCGTATTAGGCGTAAACCTCGGCGAGTGGAACAACTGCATTCCATAGCGCAGCGTCCAGATGCACCTATCTGCAATGGCGCCACCGCGCCGGCTTGAAGGGCAGTTCAGCTTCGTTCAAAGAGCAATAGCCGATGGGAGATCATAAGAGTAGGTTAAATCGGTAGACACTAGGCATCTGATTAATGCTCTGGAATCAGGTCTCCGGTACAGAATAGCACCAAAATGAGTCAGAGCAATCATGCTTCTCCATGCATCGTTGGACGAGCAAGGTATGCGATGTGCATGAGTTCCTTGGCAAACGATCGGGGGAAACGATATCTGGCGAAGTAAGCATATTCCACGTACCGTATTGCTCTTCACTAGATATTGCGATAAATCTCGAAGTCACAGATATATATAGATACACAACGATATAAAATATCCGTGGTTTTGATATACACCTATCGAGTGGGATGACAGAAATGGCCCACCACAATACACGAGATGATGATCCAAGACGTACGACGGACGTCCTCAAGATTCCACGACATCCCGGGGATATCCGTTGTACGTCTTAGGATGTCTCGTATCATGTGGACCGATGAATTTCAAAATATTTGTGAAACAGGCGTATTTATTCCCACTCTGTGATCGTTCTGGAAGATACTTGATTAGCTCGTGGACCCACCGAGGCCGCGACGACCCTAACAATCAATCAAAATTATAGAGAAATTGCAGCGCAACGTACGGTAGATTCACAAAGTAGGTTAATTCTACCGTAGAATCTCGTTAGCTTCAGGCTTGCAATTGCATCTGTGCACTCCACACGAAAGTGTATGGATCATCCAATCACTGGATTGCAAACTCCACCAAATGGTTATATGATTCGCGTTTCATGTAATTCGATTTCTCTCAAGGGTCGAGGACATTAAAGAGAATTTTGAAGTTGTCTGCATCGTCTCCCGTAGTTCGTCCGGTGCCATAAGTTCTGTATGAAAATCGAGAAAACAAGCACTCGCGGTTTAATTCTGAAAATATAACCTTGCGTTAACTTTCCGCAAAGATAATAAATTGAACTTGAAATTTTCCTCCAAGAGAGTGGCTAGATATCGGTGTTTTCTCGGAGGTTCAAGAGTTCAGAACATAATTATACGAGCCAAATTAAACGTTACGTCTGTTTTCCGGGATAGAATCTACTGCGTTTACGAACCAACGACATTATCTCATCGCCCGATTACCACCTATTGCGCGGTCTACTATAAGAACGGTCGTTCCACGGCCGGGTTTTCACTTGACAAGTTAAACAAAAGTTGGTCCTTCGGAGCTCCGACTCAACGTTATTCGACCACCATGTCCATCAAACACTTGATTCTTCTCGCTGCACTGGCAGTGAATATATTCGTCAGTGCTCAAAGTGACACATACCGTGTTGAACTGCTCGAGCCCCAAGGATTTCGTGTATATCGTTTCGATAAGTACCACAGTCTGCGAGCTATCTCCTTCGATGGATCTATCAACCAGGCACTGGGCGGTGAGAAACGTTTGGGATACGATTGCCCAACGGCACCTTTATATTGTTAGAGCTATTCGGTGTGACTGATCCACTTACGTACCTATCCCCACATTCATTGATGGCACGCCTGTGCCTCGCTAAGAGAATCTGGTTGCAATCCGCATCAGGGTAGAAAAAAAAAAAATTACGATGACAGAGTTCGCCCAGATTCACTCGAATTTGGATACCCAACATTGCTGTAACTTCGTCATTAGCCTAACGAGTCCGAATGTCGCTATTAGTTTGTGAATTCGTTACAATTGAATTGTGAGATTGATGATAAGCAGCTTCAAATCTAATTTGTTATTCAAAATTTCATTTTCACATCAACGTCAATTACGCTTTTCTCATTGTTGAAATATTTCGTATAAGGTTCCGGCACTGCAGGCGAAACTATAGTGGGCTACTTCCATCGACGCAGCGACGGCTGGTGGGTCTACCAAAATACTGCCACTTACCTACAACCTGGAGACACTCTGTACTACAATGTATTTGAAACCACTGAAATGTCTGTTATGCTGTATAATTTCGAGTTTCGAGTACCAGTCATCGTTCCACCAGTTCCTGCCTAAAACGCTATTAAAATTATATACATATGGGATGTCGAAGATAAGAAAAATATCCTGCACTTCGTTAGTTGAGAATCTGTTTCATATGAGCTACATACATATTCATTCAAGCATTATATCACAGATATACGTGCAGTATGTTTCAGATTATCTCCTACTGTTAATTGAATATATTATATTTATAATACGTCGAGTCGGGTTCGCAAACATCTTCTTCAAATCTTCAAAACTACAGAGTTTAGTCTGCGTAACTTGAACTTGGAAGATATTCCTGAAATTGTAAATTTTTCACTTCATGTCTGGATTTACAGTCGCTCTTGATGTAATAAACATTTAAGAAAACGAGAATGAAATTTTCATCATACAAAGAGTGAAGCTTACAAACTATCCCACGTTCAAACCAAATATTGGCAATTCCTCCTTCTGATGTATAACAAAGATTATATGAATATTCGGAATGTGTACGAGTTTCGTTTCGACACTCAACCTGAAGTGGATATACTATGACTGCGATTGTTTTCACTCAACCCGGTCAGCAATCACGGTTTAGCAGTCAGGAAAATTTTAAATAAACGGTAATAAAACGGAAAGTTTTTGGGCGCCAGGTACTCTGATAGTACCGATACAATTTCAAATACACATTATTGGGTCCAATACAAGAACTGAGACAAACATACTATGGTTGCGATCACAATGATAATGCCAGCGGTATGAATATCGAGAGGATGCAATCCGTCACTTGACTAGCTGTCGCGATTCCTCCCAACGTCCACATAAGAACGCGTTGATATCCGGCAAAAACCAGAGTCACACGAATAACCCCGGCGAGAAAAGAAGTTACCATTAAGCTGATCAGAACGATTTCAATCGAGTCGACGTTAAATGTACAAATCTTATTGGGACACATGGGATAGCTCAGGTAGAGGGACGGGATTGAGAAACGAGAAGGAGAATTATTGTGTTAAGATATATATAGGGTTTATTGTGACTGGTTAAATAATGAACGCCAATAACACAAAAAGTCAATTCAGAAGAAGAAATCAATCACATTACGATAATTCGGAATATGTAAATCATAGGGTGAAATATTCAAATCATATTTTCGATCATCAAATAAAAATAATTCGAGGGTAATTAAAATACGGTATAATTAAAAATAAGAACCACTGAATCTGAGGAACACTGCAAGATGCGGTACGGAGCGAAGACGTCGAGGAGAGTGGGAGCGGGGGGCGTCTTTTGGAACAATATTCGGATTTACATCTCCACGCAGGTGCTACGCGCGCACAATCACGCGAAGCTGACGAATTCAAATAGCGGCGCAAACGACACGCGCATACTACAATCAAACACAAAAGGGGGGCGGGATGGTAGTTAGCTTGCTCTACATTAGAAAAGGGGAACGGCAAAATTTGCGTTGCAAAATATGAGACAATGTAATAATCACTTGCAAATAACACACAATGATAAAATATTATCAGAAAATAATATTACAGCTATAACGTAGCCGGCAATGAATAGCTCAATTTCCCTCAAGGAATTATTTTCCAGGTCTTAAAACTATATCATCTTATTTTAATTAGATTCCGTAATAACCGAATATTCCCAAGATGTTCTGTGATTAGTATTTTTCGATAATAAAACTAACAAGAAGGGACTATTTCACTATTAACCCGCAAACAAAGCGATGATGCGGTACAGAACACGGGGAGAAGGGAAATTCCCGGGGCTCAAATCGACCGGAGATCGAGAGGTAGGGGCGCGGTAGGATGATCACGCTACTTTAGAAAACCGTAAATTATCAATTAATTCGGCCAAAAACTTGACAAAACTTGTCTTAACAAGTAATAATCAATTACAGCACAACAATGTGATCCTTCATAAACACAAACATCCGTTAAAACGAGATAGCGTCTCTTTGACCGTAATTATGACACAATACTTTTCAACAATAAAGAATCTCTAATAAACGTTATAGGGAGACGGATTATAAGTTGCGAACGCTCACCTTACTTAACAATCCGTAAATTCACGGAACGGGACACAATTACAATCAAGAATAATTCTTCAACGTAAGAAAAGGGCACAATTAAAAAGGGGTACAATCAATGAGCATACATGTTGACGTGGACGGGACGAAAAGCGGACGAGATCTGAAAAGTCAAGTTTCGTTGTCCTGGGGAGCGCTAATTTTCAAATGAGGAGGGAGAGTCGAGATTATCGGTAGTTTGTGGAGCACTGAATTTATCACATTATTTCACCATTGTAGGGTTCGTAATCCATGATGGGCTCCACCTTTTCTGTAGCACAATTAAAATTTATCGTGATTTACCGATAAAGTGGCTGTTAATTAATTCAGGGACTAGTATTACTCCAACCACATACGTCGAATTATCGACTTTCTTTATACCCCTATTGTTCTCCACATTTTTATCACTATCCCATAGGTTTCGACTGTAGTAGTCGCTCCCTTTTCTCATGTCGCGGGGGCGGGGGGGGGGGGGGGGGGGGGAGGATTCTTTCCTCCCATCATCGTTGGGTCGTGAGCATTTGCCTGCTCTGGCTGAGCTTCTCCGCGTCCACTACTCGAGCGGTCAGGGTAACGGTAGCGTATTTCCGTCTCCGGCCTCCAGTACAATATTTAGAGCATTGAAACAATAAAAGAGGGACCACCATGATTAATAAAAATACTTAATGACTAAAAATATTCCCTGGAAAATTGAGCTTTCTTTTTCTTTAAAATTAATATAGACCTCTCGTCAAGGGGAGAAAATTAGGCAATCAATCCGCGGACACGTCGTTTCTGTCTGCGGGAGGCGGCGTTCACACGTGCGACAACGCGCCACGTTCAATACCTACGGGTAATCGGGTTTTCTTTCTTATTCGATCGTTGATACGATTTGTAACATCTTTCTTTGGGATATAGAAACATTCGTGAGTTGTTTCTTTGTGTATAAGGGATCCCCTAATATTCGAATGGAACGATAGAAAAGGTATGGTGGGTGAGCTAAAAAGCAGGCATTTGCTACGATTGTTCCTCCCAAAATGAAATATTTCTCGAAGTTCAAGAACATAGCCGATGTGGAGTTTATCGGAGGCTCGAGAGTTCAAAGCAGAGGCCAATTTAATAGGTATTTTTGACACTTATCATCGAATTCCCAATCATTCCGAGGGACCACGTTCGTTTTTTTTTCTTTTGTTATGTCGGTTAAACTTTCAAAATAGTCTTGTGATTTCGGTATCTGCTCTTCAATTGATAAGCCGACCGCATACTGAACTTCAGCGTCCGTAACTACCGAAGCATGGTAGTTGAACACGAAACACAAAAACGGATTTCCATGCCTATGCTGCAAAAATAATGTATGCAAGTGTTACGGCTCGAATGATGTCTTCAGCACTAATCTTCCGCTAGCTCTGCCTTTCGTACGTGCCGAAAACATCATCCCCGCGCAGACACCTAGCTTACTGGCATGCCTCACAAATTACTATTCATGGTAGATCTCTCCATCTTTGCAGACCGTATTCGAACCACCATTCTTGCTATAAATTTCTTCCCGTGATTATTCACGTAGCTGCAAATGATAAACGCTGTTTACACAAAACGTGATAGTTATCAGTGCATAACCCGGCGAGATAACGTGCGGTGAAATGAGGGTATCAAGATCTGCGTTTCTGAAACTTCAATTTACTGCAGGGATGCACGCCGGCGACTATGCGTTGTGGAAGGTGTGGAGATCTCTATACCCGAAATTTCCTTGGCCAAAATTGAATCTTGCGAGTGCGCATGAAACTACAATTTTTGTTTCAGTCTGAAGAAAAATGGCTGAAGTCAACGACCTTACAGGACCGTTTGAACAGCGTAGTAATTCTCCATGTAGTACATAACGAGTCACGCAAAATTTGAAGACTGATAAAATTATAATGAATTCATATTTAGAAACCGTGTGAAAGGTTCCACCTTCGCAGTTGTTAAATAATACGCTGAATAAAATTAACCCCGTCTTCGTACCCCCCCCCCCCCCCCCCTGCCGCTGCCGCTCCACATTCGAAATTATCAGAAATCGCTGGCCTTGGCTAGGATAATGAGCAGAAATTCATATTTACTCGCTTGAGATATAATTTACGGCGCAAAAAAGATTATTCAATAATTTATTGGGGTTACGGAGAAACTTATAATAATAGCGTTGGCAACTCACTTCTCATCAGTACGTACAGAGTCACCGCTTCTACCAGTCACCATGGTCCTCGTAATCGGTAACGCCTTGCCGGCCATGCAGCTCATGTGCCATTTCGTCGTCAATGTCACCACCTTACGTAAGAATACCGTGTCAATTAGTGTATCCAGATACGAAAATGTGTCGAATCTTATTGAACAAATTTTGACTAGTCGTTATTTATTGAAATTTTACAACTTAACTCCAGCCGTCAACCTGTTGCCATCGTCGATCCAAACCATACCATTTCCGGAAGGCTATGTACCATATTATGACATCGGAGTCGCCTGGAAAGTTCATAACACTCCCGTCATACATAGTATAGAAGCTAGAAATTACTGCGCACACGAAGGTGCCCAGCTGGCAGTGGCTGACACCTTCAAGAAAGTGCAGTACCTGCTGGGGATCATGCCAGCTTCCGAACAATGGATGCACGCGGGAATTATTCGTGTCACCAATCGGTGGATGAACCTGAACACGGGCAAGTACTGTCTCGATAAGTAATCGTGTACGCATGGAAAGTCGATTATGTAACTAACTAATTTCGCCCGCTTTCTGTGTGTCGCAGGATTGACCGAGACATCGTTACCCTGGGCATCGGGTGAACCATCTAGAAATGCTGACTGTCTGTTCGTGCATCGTTTGATCGGAGGACTGGAAGATTGGGGCTGCATCAATAAACATCATTTCGTATGCCAGGTTCCAATTCGTTCGACTAACTACGTGATACCGGCTAAGTAAGGAGCAGCTCTAACGGTTGAGAAACGGCTGTCGAAGATTGCACTCGTAATCGATCATTATCTGCACTAACGCTATTAAATCGAACTTCAACCGAAAGAGTTTCTCCATGATAGTTTTCTCTGTATCGATTATACAATAGATGAATATTAATAATATTATTATTCTCCTGACCACAAAACTGTGCTTGTCCTTTATTAACCCTTCAATATCATAGTATTTCATTCCATACAAATTCCACAAAATATTATTCGAAAAATGAACTTGCGTGTTTGAATCCACCGCTCATTCTGTCGACGCCATAAACATTTTGGAAATCGATCTATTGATCTGACAATACCAAAAAGTTGACTCTGTATTAAAACCATTAGCCAGCCTTCTTCCTTCGTTAATGAAATACACTAGATGATTTAAACAAATGTCAATGGTCTTGGTTCTCCTGTGTAACCTGTTCAAGAGTATTGCGTTGCAGTTCCAAAGTTCGAATTGAAAACTAACATTGTTATTTCTTTTTTTTTTTTTTTTTATATTCATCGTTTTCAGTTGAGATCGAGATGAATGTGAGAACATGAAGATCAAAGGCTGGCCCATATAGTCATGAGCAAACCGCTTGTTTTCCAATGTAGCCCCTGAATGAGAAGCTGACGAAGAGTAATAGCATCCAGCTATCCGGCTTCATATGATCCTGAGCCAAATGATTCCTGCCGACGCGTATGATCCTGCGGCGGCACTATCCGGTGCCACATTAACCTTCGGTTATGGTAACCCAAGGCAATACATCACACGATGATAACTCACTGTTCTACGGAATACAATTACGCTGTGGATGAATGCAGTGATGTTTATTAATAGTATCTGTTGCGGAGGGGTCGATATTATCTAGTTATAAGAAGTTGTTATTCAATCAATCGCCGTACAGACATTTGATGGTCAACCCTTCATGCGAACTCGCATGTGCAGATGTTTGTGATATGACATAATCTGTTTGTTGATGTCCTTCAATTGATTGGTCTATGGTCTTGTACCTATATGTATAGTTTTGCCTCCAGTCATTGAGCTGTCGTCATTTGAATACATTCTCGTGTATGTCGACGTCTAGATTGCGAGGATGTCATTACACGGTACAGAAATGAAAAGCATAAGACCGTTTCAGAACGATTTGTATACACTATGGAGGTGCAGTGTACCTGAGTGAGCAGCCGCGGGAGTTCCTGCGTTACGTTATAATTTCACCAATACATTCTGGCATTGTTGATGAAATGACATGGTTTTATAGAGGTAAAAAATTGGTGATTCATTTGCAGGAGCGGTCGTTAAGGATCGAGGACAACAGTCATGTGGAAGCCTGGTTCAATGCACCAACATCATTCCAATCGAAGTTAGGAAAAAATTGCAGCGCATCATGCAATGGGATCGATCGAAGCACGTTGTATAGATTTCTACTTTACCTCCGACAACTGGTCGTATGATCAATAGCTTCCGCGAGAGTAGTATTAGGAAAATATCGGCAGTATGTTCCATTGTACGATTCATTTGTATCCAAAAAGTCGTCAATTATACAATACAATTTGTAGATTATTAGTCGAACAATTACTGCATAGCTCGATGTCGGGCTTATCAGAGGTTCAAGAGTTCGAGGCAAAGATTAAATTCGGTGGTATTTTTAGCACTTTTAATCGAATCTCTTATCAATCCAGACCAACACAACAATCCATTACACGCTACGCAGGCTGTAGTATAAGAGCAATCTTCTTCATATCCGTTCATCACTCGACGAGTTGAACTCATACTGGTCTCTCGGCATTTCTGCAATCCATTATTCGCATTTCAAGCTATAATTCTCCATCTTGATCACCATGTCGATGAAACACTTGGTACTCTTCACGGCATTGGTAGCGAATATCTTTGTAATTGTTCGAAGCGGAAACGATGAACACCGTGTTGAACGAATCGATCCCATTGGTTTTCGCGTGATGATAAAGCCGCACGAGCACAACAATTATCATTCCCTCTCGTTCAGCGGGTCTAAAGGTAAGAAATACTTCCAACAACGCCACCTGGTATATTAACCACATACATGGACAATTTTCTGACAACATCATGCTCATTCGTGTCCCTGGAGAACGATTTTCTGCATTCAGGATTTTCGAATTGAAAACTGTATCCATGTTGTATACACACTTTATTCACATGTATTTGGAAACAGCAATCACGAATGCACAACTTGTGCGTTAACGAATTGATTTCAAGCTCCGTGAGCCTGCTTTGTTTCCGAAAATGTAACATTTCCATCAAGGCCCAATACGCTTTACCAATTGAAAAAAATATATCCCAACCAGGTGCTGGCTCTACGGATGATATCATAGGAGAATTCGTTCTACGGAGCGATGGCTGGTGGATCTACGAGAATACCACTGTTCCTCTGAATCCTGGGGACACGCTTACCTATTCTGCCTTCCAACCGACCCCACCCGAATTATGCGTCACGAGGCCACGTTACGCGTATTTCGTGCAATACGAAGCAACACGAATTGATGCCTAATACGACATTCATCCCCAAAGAAGGCAGTGGGCGGAGAAAGATTTCGCTCATCGTGAAATGAACCGTGTGTACGGAATAGTTATACCAGGAATATAGTTAGAAAATTAGTTTTCTTTTATAAAAAATAACATTGTAGCAATGAAATCCACGCGGAAGGCAATCTCAGCTACCTATTTTGAGTGAAGCGGGGACTCGACTCTTCTTCAATATTGCCACTCCATTGTGCTCAATCCTTCCCAGACGTAATAATCCTCCCGCAAGTAATAAAGCTTATTTCTGAAACAAAGACAACATTTTTCATCTCGTCAGCCATTCGAAAGTCGAGACATTTTTTTGTATCCATTCAACTATACCGATACAATGTATATCATAGCATCTCCCGCTAGAACGAAAATGTTCTCGGAATGTTGGCAGCATGACTGCAGATTCCGCATGCGAATCTCCGATACCTCGCCGAGGGCTTCATTTGACGAGTGGTCACATTCAGTGGGTCCGCCAACCGTGGCTCCGGATGTAAGAAACATTCTAGAGACGAACACCTCTATTGCCTAATGACAGCAATATATCATCATTCATCAGAGTAATTCGGCGTCATCAGCTCCATTGTATCTGAAACGGAATTTCAAGTCAGGAAACTATGATCACTGATTTTACCTGCTAACAGCGCTCAAAATATATGGCGCCACTCGATCTTCATTGAATAGAATATTGAAAAATGCGATGTTAATAATTCTTTACGAGGATTCTTGCAAAGAAAGAAACGTGGCGCTGTTTGTTCGAAAATTCACCGTAATTACCTCGTAAGCTCACGAAATGAATATCAGGCCGCGTACTGTTCTTGAGAATGTTGAATGCGTTTTGGCGCCACGCCGGCTGTTCTTCTCTATTAGAACGAATATTCCGTAACTCGTCTCCCATGCCTGCAGCACAAAACCACGTGATTGATCGCTTCTGTTGGATCCAGCCAATCCTATCACTGTGTTTCCATTTCACGTCGCACTGTGTCGGGTCGTGCCTCTTGTTGAAAGGCGCCCTATAATGCAGCCCAACTTGAGCTTTTGAAAGATATCATTAATCGATTCTGAAGAGTCCCATCAAAAAAGCGGCCAGACATGTGCGCAGACCTCATCAATGGTTTCTGCAAGGTTCTGGAATTCGAGGCACAATTATAAAACCATTTAGAGTGCTGCGTCTGTTGTTTCGGCATCACATCCACGGCTGTTCCAAACCAACAACATGATTTGCCGTCTTATCTATCATGCCGTCCAGTATAAAAATGGATTCTTCGTGGCCTGTTATTCACTTCACGAGTTAAACGTGAGCCGGTCTCTTCGCGGTCTTGTTGTTATACCATTCTGATTTCAAGCTACAGTCGATCACAATGTCAACGAAACTCTTGGCGGTTCTCATGATTTTTGCAATTAATGTTCTCGTAAGTGCTGATGAAAATTACGGATATACCATTGAACTACTCGATCCCACCGGATTTCGTGTCCTTCATCCGGAAAATACCCACAATGGTCACCCCACTTCGTTCTATGGACGGATAAACCGCGTCTCGGGAGGTAACAAATATTCTAGTCACAAACAACAATGACACTGACTCGTGTATGCGCTATTGTCTGGAAATACGCATATTCGTGATTTATGATCTACAGGAAGCATTCATTTATGCATCACCATGCTCCCGAATTACAGCAATCGCATAAATGCACAACGTGTAATACGAATCCAACTTCAGATTGGGAGCAAGCAATTCGTTTTGTTCTCGAAAATGTTACGTCCGCGCGATCGCCACTCTTGGTTTTTCTAATTGAAAACAATGTTTCCCAGCTGATGGGGTCCAGCTTCGCGGACACTTTGAACAACGGAGCGACGGCTGGTGGGTTTATCAGAATACCGCCGCTACTCTGTATCCAGGAGACTCGCTTTTCTACGATGTAACCGAAGACTCCGGATGGTGCGGTGTGGTATATGCTCTCCACTTTCACGTCCCATTAGACGCCCCACGAGTCGCTGTTTAACCTGATATTTGTACCTATGTGAGCCGATGAATGAGAGAATATGTCAGTTATCGGAAAACGTATACTCGCTTAGAAATATACCCAAGGATACAGTTAGAAATTTAATTTAATCCGCAATATCTAGAATTAGGAATCGAATAATCAAAAGATATACCCATACCTACCCAGATGCCTTAAGTAAGGTAAGATTATGATATCTGAACCTTCGGGACCAGAGACCCTTTTTGATCATCGGCTGTTTTCATAAATATTGTAATAAGGATTGTTTTGAATAACATAATAAAGATTATTGTTATCGTCATTCGTGATGTGAAAATAATGGTATCTATTTTATTTGAAATTCAATGTGGAACCATGATATTACATTCTACAGTTTTCAGTCACATTTCATTAAGTATACGACCTGGTCTTACGAATTTTGAACAATTGTTGAGAATCATTTCAAAAATCCTGAGTTACCTCTTCCGGAGATAATTGATCGCCTGTAATGGATTCCGTGCTGAGAATCTGGCCTTCAACTTGACATGTTATGCGGAATTCCCTTCGGCGCCTGTTCGATTCTATGAAAATACTCTCCTAACTCCTCTATTAGCATGTTTATTCTCTTCGGAATATCCCGCCTGAATCACTGCCACGATGAATTGCGGTTACAAAACTCATATTTTCTCCCGTAAGAGATAAACTAGGAGCTGTGAACTGAGCTGCAGGATTTGAAACGAATTGTATCTAGCCCTACCCAGTTTCACCGAAAAACTGCTCACGGCTGCGGAGTGTACTCGGCACAGTCTTAACTACCTGGAGTTCCGAATGAAATGGATATTATTTCGTGAAAGAGCGCGACAGAACCCGTTCATGAACATGATCCATGATATTTCGTTAGGATTGTTATTCCGGGATAGAAGCTCCATAATCCAGAACGAAATTTCAGGCATTCGAAGATCATTTTCACAATGAAATGTCTCTTCGTGGTTTGTATATTACAATTCACGGCGGTGCACAGAATCAATTACTGCACGTCCACGTAGGCATACCTAACATTGCAAATGGAACATGCTTCAAAGTATTGATATTATTGTCCGGAATTTTATTTTTCGAGAGAGCACCTAAAATTCTCTCTTCCTTCGACTATCCGCACATAGGAGAGGTGTGACGCACGAGGGCTTTCTGTATAGCTTATGCGGTAGTATTCCTATACGTTTTCTATTTCTCCAGGCCGGAAAAATTGGAATAAACCTACAGAAAAAAACTCTTGCGTATCACACTTCTCCTATGGTGGATAGCAGAAAGGTATTATTTTGTTTTTTTCCGTGTGATAGCGTCGACAACGGTTTTCCCTGCGTGATACAATTTGCAGATGCTGAAAACATGTTGTATGATTCATGTAACTTCAAATAACCAACGCTGCTTATACAAAACGTTGCATCTCTCCGGTAATCACCGGGTCAGATTACGTGTGACGGCATAAGGTTATCATAAATTGTACTTCAGAAACTCCGACTGGCTGAAATTATTGTCAACATCAAGCTAGGTTTAGTCGCATAGCAAGAAACAACGTAAGACGAATGATACGACAGTTCAGTCGGGTTACGCAGAAATTTAGATAGCGCACGTCGGCGTCGGCCAATATTTGTTTCCCATTAGTACGTAGAGAGCCGCCGTCTCTAGTCGACATGGTCGCCGTAATCGGTTTCGCCCTCCCTGCCATGCAGCTCATGTGCCATTTGGTCGCCAATGGCACCAGTTCAAGTAAGAATACCGTGTTAAGTGTGCTGTAGGGAAGGAACATGTATCAAATCTGGAAAGATGTTCACCATTATTTTTTGATAAAACCAGATTGCAATGCAATTTCAGTTGCCGACCTGTCACCATCCCAGATCCAGAACAAGCCACTTCCGGATGGCTACGTCTCATATCCTGACATCGGTGCTGCCTTCAAGGTCCACGATGTACCTGTGAAATATACTATAGACGCGAGGAATCGCTGCGCTCAAGAAGGTGCCCAGCTGGCGGTGGCTGACACCTTCAAGAAATTGGGGTACTTGATACAGCTGATGCCATCCTCCGAACAATGGATGCACGCTGGCATGATTCGTATCGACGATAGATGGATCAACATTAACACGGGTGAGTTCCGTTTCGATCAAAATTCGTGCAAAAATGGAGAGTCGATGATGTAACCCGCATGCTTTCTTCCTGATGCAGGATTGATCGTACCGTCGATACCTTGGGGACTGGGTGAACCTTCGAGAAACGCTGAACGTTCGTACCTTCATCGTACCAACAAAGGGCTGGAAGATTGGAACAACATCAACATACACCATTACGCATGCGAGTTGCCAATACTTTCGAATGACTATGTGATAGTGGCGAATTAGGGAGCTCATAAAGATTATGGCCATGGGACGAACTGGAGCTTCCTCGACATCATTAGAGTTACAATAAGATCCCCGGGGATTACTTTTGCAAGTCAGTTTTGGAATCCTGGAAGAGACTTCTCCAAGATGTCTGACTTGAAGAGTCTGCTTCAAGAAATGAAAAAAGACTTCCATTGTGAGTCTTTATCGACTGCTCATAATGAATGTGTTCTCACCACTCGGTCTAACTCTTGTTTTCTGTATCAACCTTGTTTTTCGGTACATCTCATTAGTTGTATCTCCGAAATCGAAACACCTGTTTGTTCGGTGACTTTGTTTTAAGCGGCCCTCCAACCGCCATGTAAGAAACAGCTAACGGTTTAAGTTGTCGATAAATTGTGAGTAGATAACTTTTGTCGAATGCCATATCCGTAATCACATTTCTGAATACTATACACTTTAGTTTTTTGATAAGTGATCGTGTATACGTAATATTCAAAAACACAGCTCTTCAACAAAACCAAGCTCATAAACTTGACACACTACAACTCTTGATTAGGTTTCCTAATCTGATGTAGCCTGAAGATGGCTGGCTGGGCCCAGCCGAAATGTCGTTTTTGTAAATAAAACAACAATTTTCACACTTGAATCTCGCCAACCACTTTTTCGACATACGGTTGTGACGATATGAATTCAATGACGACAGGTGTAGAAATAATTATTCATTTTTAACCAATGACGTTGAGATGAACGAGTTGCTAGTGAAAAGTAATCCACGATCTATTCTTGGCACATCTTTTATCTGTGGCGCAATGGAGTCGCAAAGATGTGCTACGATTGTGAACTTCTATGTAGATGTATGGATAGGTAACGTCGTGTGAACGGATAGGCATCTGAGGACGAAGGATGGAAAATGTAGAATCAAGTGGGGTGCAAGAGGCGAGAGCAGCTCGCGGCCTCGACGCACACCCTTACGCACACTTATAGATCATCATAGTGGCCAAGTTCACGGTTAACAAGATTCGTCCACCTCTCCGCGCGTCTTTCCTCTTGCCCGTAACTACGCCTACGAAGCCAGACTGCCACAAACCTCGACAGGCCTTTCACCTCGTCTTATTTTTACAAGAAGTTTCTGCACGAGACTTGCCGGCTTGCCTTATTTCAACCCCCCACCTTCTCATTTGCCCATTACCTTCCTCTTACTTACTTGCGGACCTGTTTACCACCACCTCGACAAGTTCGGAATCTTATGAGGAATCTTATGACGTCAACGACTAGCTGTTTCGCTGCGGAGTTGCCTGAGTTATTACAAGAAGTTAGGATGTATCGACAGGTTCCTCGTCACTTGTTGCACTCCACGGCTGTACGCCCAAGTTACAATTTTCACCACACTGCCAGGTTGGCTACGAGCCGAAAGGCTATAAGCCTAAGGATTAAGAGAAAAAGAAAAAACCACACTGCCAGATGAAGTATTAAGTTCTTTCACTTCGGAAAACCCAGCTCACGATCTCTGGGTTCTCCATTACTTTGTTTCCGTGAGGTTGTTTGCTTGTTCGTGAAATATCGTGAGATTTTGGCACTTGAACATAGAAATTCTCTATATCTCACATACGCAAGAGAGGAGAAAGTATACATCTTCGCATGCGTTGTACGTTCGTACTTCCTAAGTAGCAAGAGATCTCTTTGATACGACCGCGACGACGCGTGTGCTACATTCGAGTGACACAACGTTAATTGGATCTGAATATTTCAGTGCTTTCAAGTCATCCAATTAATTGGTCGAATTGAAATTTATTCGTAGGGAAGTAGCACATATTTGGTAATCGCGTTATAAAATTATCAAAATCTGGTCACTGAAACTTTCAATTTGCTGAACTCAATGCGGTCAATTCCATTCTTCAAAGGTGCTCCTCCTTTACTATCTGTATCCGTGAATTGGACGCCGGATGCATTATGATAGTAAATTACCGTTTTCGTGTCATTTTTTCCTAGCATTCGTCTACAGCTTGCGTCAGTGCGGCGAGACTGCGATTCCTTTCCGTTTTTCCGTGAAGTGCACAATGTCAAGTGAGATAATGACCGCTATTTTCTTGGCATTGTCTGTTGTTAAGATACGAGAAGATCTACTGCGCACTGTTGTTACAAAAGTCGCACGGACTCCTTTTCCTGGGAACCGGGCGAAGGATGACTTATTTATCCATTTTGAGCTTCTCACGTTGCAGCGGCAGTGGCGTTCACAAATCCTTGCAAAACGGTGAGTTAATTCTTTAACCTAGCCAGCTCTATGCACAGAATATGAGGAAATTAATCATGCATCACCCAAGATCACACTAACAATAAGCCCGCAGTAGCACGATGAACAAAGGATCAGACAGGAAATACGAAAGAGCGTTAGACACATATAGGTGTGCCTGTTTATTTGTAATTCACGTACCACGATTTATTCATCAACTTTCATAAAGCACTTATCACCTGCCAAGCCGATATTACATCTGATACAGATATCTACGACCGAAGAAGCGGTTTCATTCGTGCTGCTAGAAGCAATCTAGTTAGCCTCTCAGTTTCATTCTATTTGGAAGTAGGTATTGCCCGAGTTGAATCGCATGTGGTTTGTAGCGGATGTGGTTCATTGTCGCAATCGGTTGCAGTACGTTTTGAATGCGACGCGGACGGTTTAAACATTGTGTTCGCAGAGATTTGCCGCTGCACGACACAGAATAGCCTTTTATTGAAACTCTTCTTGCTATTATTCGGATCATTCTCAGCCAATTAATAGTTTCTGACTGGACCTGCTTTTGTTGTTAAGGCATCGGCATCTGTTTCAATGGTGGATGGTCCCTTGCGACCGGGTGACACACAAATGACACGTGCAAAGTATGCTGACTGTGGAGAAGAGTGAGAAGGAAGAACATAACGAATGAAAGAAATTCAAATATATATAGCCTAAAGTCCCAGACTTCGTCCTCGGAGGGGAACAGCTTTCTCTGTAAGTTCGACTGAGCATTGTCGGCCGAGTGCTTTCACTCGTGAGTCGTGAATCCGGCCATGGACCACATGTGTTCCACACTCAGAGTCGAACCTCTCTGTACGCGTGGGAATATATCTAAGTCGGTTCCTGGATCCCTACCTATGACCTTAAGAGTTGATCTACATTTCGTGTTGAATTCAGTTGCCCCCTGAATTTGGACATAACGCTGCAATCACGAGGTTTCGAATGCTTAATTGGTCTCAACGTGAATCAATATGCCACTATCTAATCCAGCAGCGAAAGACTTTAAGTATCGAAAGGTAGATTTCATGATTCAAACGAATTGGATAAACGAAGAAGAAATAAATGGGACTTCATTCGCTGGACGGAGGGTTGAATCTTGTTGCATACTAGATATATAGGTTCCTACACAAATTTGAATTCAATTATTTCCAGCCGGAATGATTACTTGGGAGGACGGCATTCTTCAGATCAATTATTTCTAGTTGGAGTTTCCCATCGTTACTCAATTCTGTCAAGGATCCATTAAAATTCTAGTCCGTGAAGAGGGGTCAGCAGACTCGCGCTTCCCTCTTGAATTTCGGCTAGTTGTGATCGCACGGCGAAGTGACAGCAGGTATCGCGCAATGACCGATGCCCCTCTGAAGGTCTAGGATCCTTTCACTTACTGGAAGCCGCCTCCACGACGCATGTGGAGTAGTCTATACCAACGCGACCAAATGATTACTCTCTAATACAGGAGATGAAGGATGTGACCTGGAGAAATAATACTTTGGTACAACTGTCGTTAATGATTTGGTACTGTGAGAGTTATATAATTGGTTGAATTGGTTTGACATGCTGCAACGTCTCCGGCTTCAATCGGGCAGAACAGTTGTATTTAGTTTGGTCCTGAAATGCCTCTTCCATTCGACGCATCTGCTGACAGAAGGTCCTGAATATACCGGATTCGATTAAAACGAAATTTGATGGAAACCACATATTTCGGGAGCGATTCTTTGTTTTCCTATGTAGTGATGAATCATAGCGACTTGAGATAAATTCTGTCGACTCTCGTCAATGATCGCCACGCGGCTCCTAGTTGACTGTAAGGTAACGCGCAAAATACTAATTTAGCGAATCAGTCGGGTCCAGTGCGTGAACGATATTTGGCGACCGGTTGTATGCGGCACAATCCAACGCCTCGTACTACCAACTGAGGCTAGGATTCCACACCGATAAAAAACCATATTCAGTATCAATTTCCCCATTAGGGTTGTGATTCCAACGAGATTCTTATAGTTTGCGGTCAGCATCGCTTATTTGAAAAGATTTTGAAACGACTGAAGCAACCAAATTTCTGCACACTCATACGCGGTAAAATCTTCGATTTTCGCTTTTATTCATGAGCGGATGTACAATACTAAACTGAAAAAAAGTATCTAGCCCGAGTCATTTGACTGATAAATGAAATTGAAACAATCAGATGGTCCGAAGTGGTGTAGTACAAGTCACCCTACTCTTCCCTACAAAACATTATTGTTATTCTCGCCGATTCTGGTAACTTATCACATCTCCACTGATATCAGTAGCTCCATGCAAATTTTACACTCCAGAGGCATGTGACTGGTATCATCAGTCTTTCTGTTACTCAACGGCGTGTCTCTCCGGGAAGAACCGCATGAAATAACGCCTGACGAAGTTCGCGCCAGGCGATCGGCATCCGCGCTGTAAGACTTCAATTGAAAACAGTTGACTGCAATTATTTTTACCAGAAATCCGTGTCTATCCGAATTATACAATATACCTGAAGTTAGATAAGAGAGATCGTCGGCATCGAGGTAGGTAGGTATGGAACACACACACACAAAACGTAACAACAATATGCCTCTTGTATTGTTGGCCATGGCTAAGAATTTCGTGCATTCTCCATAAAACTAGTTCCACTCGTTCATGTAAAACCTACGTTACATTCAGCAAAATATATTCAGATGAGATACCGGCAATATAACTTACGGCTTCTTTTCATACAAACATAACATAATTGGTGCGCCTCCCCCGCCCCGCCGCCCCACACGCGCACACACACACACACACACACACACACACTAACAATTAGTAACGTTTGGTGAAATCCCCGCTCCGCCTGAGAGAGTTGCGCAATACTCGAACGACGTCTTAAACATGACTTCGAAGAGCGTCAGCGAAGAATCGCTTGCAATCAGTACAGAGAAAACCAACGTTGCTAGCCAACATGGCTCCCGTGATCGCATATACTCTGCCTGCCATGCAACTCGTGTGCAATTTGGTCGCCTTGGGCAATGTCACCAGTTCAAGTGAGAAGACCGTGTCCAGTTTATGAAAATAAATTGAAAATTCATCGAATCTGAAACAGGCTCACATCGCCTCTTCGTCAAACTTTACAATTTAGTTCCAGTTGTCGAAGAGCCACCGCCGCAGTACCAGCCCCCGCCATTTCCGGAAGACTACGTGATGCATGCTGATATCGGGCTTGCCTATAAACTTTACAAGCAACCAGTGACGCCCATAGAAGCGAGGAATCTATGCGCACGAGAAAATGCTCAGTTAGCAGTAATTGATTCCTTTCGGAAGGTTGAATTGATCAAGCAGCATATGCTATCCGACCAAGGGGTGCACGCTGGCATCATCCGATTCGCTGGTACATGGGTCAACCTCAACACGGGTAAGCTTCGTGTTGACATAGACACATTCTGAGAGTCGACGATGTAACCGATGATTTCGTTCATGCAGGTTTATCTGTACCATCAATACCTTGGAACGTAGCTGAGCCTTCTAGCGGTTTCGACTGTGCGTCACTGTATCAAAGCAACGGTGGACTAGGAGACTACGCCTGCATCAGAAAAGAGCATTACGTATGCGAGTTGCCAATTCCTGTGAACATTGTGATACCGGCCAATTAAGGAGCTCGAGGAGCGAACCGTAGAAGCACTCATGTCCAAATGCGACAACGTTTGAACAGGGCCCCGCCTTGGATCCTTACGGGTCTCGTCGGGATCACTTTCATGTCAATTATTGCAGTGCAGAGTTTTACAACTGTCATTCCGTGAACTGTCTCTTCTCTCTCTGGAGCACAAGCTGTGCGATGAACTCTTAGAAAATGCACAGTTTTCTTCCGCTTCCGTCAACGTCTGCCACGAGCAAAAGACTCGAGCAGAACCTGCGTATGGTCGCATTGACTATATGACATTGATTATATACATCATACTTATGAATATCTATATGTACCTACTTATCTGTATTTACTTTCTGAATCTTTCGGCTGCGTCTGTTCATGCGCATGGCGTTATTCTAATATAATCATTATGTTGGTATGTGCAGAAATTCTGTGTAACTCACTGACATACTTCGACCTCTGCTTCGATTGGGATTCGAACAAAGTCTAGCATGTAATGAAAGCCACACTGAGAAATAAGATTGTATCGCCTAATACAGATGATAAAATAGAAGCATATCGCATGTATCTACTTATGCTCACATAATGCAAACGGTTCAATAATAACAACGTATACACTGCCTTTCTTTGAAAACTGTCTATTTTAGTTTACTCACAGCAATTGTAGAGTCAAACAGCACAGTAGTGAAAATATCATTCCTACTTTGTTTGATTGAACTATGCTCTTGATTCGTCGAGTTTCACATAGAAGAGGTCACCATCTTCGTAGAATTATCGTATCTCTCCAGAGATTCATGAGCAATATAACGCGTGACGACATGAGAAATCCGGGATATAAGTTTCTGAGCCTCCAATAGAGAGAGAGAGCTCCGGCGATCATTGGCTGCTTGATTATTATCAAACGGAATATGTCTCAAGTAAGATAGAAAAGTTCATTGGGGTCATGCTGGAGTTCGAATTGCGTCGACGAATAGATTTCTTTTGTCATTAGTAGGAAAAGAACCATCAAGGCCCCCGTGATCGGTTATACGCTCTGGCTACTACAATAAAGCTCGTATGGCATGAGTTCGCCTTGTGCGAAGTTACCAGTACGAGTAAAAATACTGTGTCAATTCATCACAAGACCAAGATGTTATGTCGATCTTGAATGAATTTGTACCACTATTTAATGGAATGCTGCAATCAGGATCCAGCGGTCGACCAGTTATTATCGCTCCGGCTGGCTATGTCGCATATCCTTGTGCTGGCATATCCTATTATAGGAGATTCGGCAATAGAATTATCACCTGTGCTAGTTCAAAACGCAGCATCTCATTCACATTATGTCCAATATTCCCGTACCCACCTTTAGCATGGGGATCAAATCCGTCCGCGCCGCGCTGCTTCAAAATCTGCTTATTTTCACCAATGAAGACTGACGTTGGGAAGCTTACCTTAGCACGGTTTTTTTTTTAGACAGAATCAATGAGCATCCGATCACGAACCATGTATTATAATACGACAGCGACTATACTCTCGCAATGTCGGTCCATACGCGTGGGAGTGTAGAGGCAGATAGGTACGGAGGTGAATAAAACAAGATGATGCACCTATAAAGAGGCATGCTATTTATACCTGGATGAAACCCGTTGCACGAGGGACGAGGCCTTCGGCGTTGGTCGTCGCAACGAGTTCTAGTGTTTCCTCGAAGGAGATGCTCGAAGACCTCGTGAAACGCCGATGGAAGTACCTTCCGGTCGTCGCAGGGTCATTGGCGTTGTCACACACGTTACGCTCGTGCGAAATTCAAGTCTCATTGCAAATATCTCGACAACTACACGGGACGACCACGCAAGACTACTATGCGAAAGTTTTTGAACATTGTGTTATACAAACATACGAAGACACGTTGGCGATGACGAGAGGAGACGTCGTATCACATGATGATTACGTTATTCAAGTGGCCAAAAAAAACAGCAATTCGATTTTCCGATCTCTCAATAAAATTTGCATTCTGATTAGTAACCGCGCGTGATCATGTTACATTCCAGTTGTAACGACATCGCCACGCGCCGGTGCATGTGTTCTAATGTGTTCCAGTATCATAAACGATGGGAAAACTGTTTCATGTTTGAATGTAGAGGATCTGGTTGAGGATGAGATGGATTGACTTATGCTTTGAATAGGATTGTAATAATGAGGTATTTCGATGATGAAGCGCACTGTATGTGCATAAAGATAACTACACGCTTTATTCAAAATCGTACTCGACTCCGACTGGTTCGACAGGGAAATCAATTGACTTGAGTTAAGAGCAGGTATTATTGTTCATCAGCTGTGAACAGAGAGCCGGGCGAACTAGCCGTGTACGTGGAATAGTAGTCGCTTGCAGTTACCAAATAGTTTCAGTAGATGAGAAGCGCATTTCATATACGCAAGAAAACACGCAATAGAACAGCTGTGTGCCGAAAGCGCGTTGTAACTATCAAACTGTGGATACAATACGAACAACAAATAACGGGGAATCAACGATGAACTTTCACTCTTTTATCGTAATCCACCTATAGGATACAACTTTTAATTTCTTCTCTTTTACACACTGGAACGATATGGGGGTCTGCAGAAAATATATTTTGCGTCCGGTAAAACGAACTAGACAATGATACTTGTCAGGAAATTTCTAACTGGAACTGTGGAGAATAGATTGCCCCGAGTTCGATTCTAACGCGAACGAGAATATCAAATGCCTCAAATAGTTGTACCAAATATTTGTCGTAATTGTCCCGAATATCATTTACAATCTCATGAATTTGCTCGGAATACCACGGATGTAAAACCATTACTATGTCAATCTAGTTCGAGTACCGCGAGCTTTGGAATTTGAACAGCGAAGTTACTGGCGACGAAATTGTAATTTTCTTCGGTTGAAAATCCACCCGCCCTTACATACTAATTGGTTTCCGCCGTCAATTCAGGCTTGACGAAGGGACGGAAGGCCGCCCCAATTGGCGAGTTGTTAAACCGTCCCTATAACAGGATGCGAGCATCTAACCGGAAGTCATGAAAGCGTGGTAAGGACGGAATATATCTTCGGTAATTGGTGTTAGACGATACGACATCTCATTCTCCTGTCCTCCTTTCCTCCTATGCTGTCCCTCATACCATGCTCCGTATTCTGTTTTTCTTTGCTTTTCTCTGTTTCTCCCCTCTATTTCTCGAGCCTTACTCGCCAGGCTCTGACTGCATGGTTGGTTGGCTGTCCCCATCGGAGCAAAGAGCTACACGGGTAATCCAAAGTCAAGGGTGTTCTGCATCGATGGGTCACCGCGCACTATTAAGCCTTACTATCTCTGGAGGAATGTCTCTTCGCTATTTACATTAGAATACCTGAAGAACCAATCGACGCATGTGCGATTACACTCCATGATGTTGTATAGACAAACTTAATCGTATTCTTCCAATTGAACAATTTTATCCAACTTGCCTAACTGGTGATCAGTTCATCAGTTGAATTTTAGAAGGGGATTACAATATGAATGAGAGTTCTGGAAGTCATGCGGAGAGCTTCGAATCGGTCAGAATGAATGTGAGCGGGTGCAATCTACTATCTCCATTCATTTCGATACAACAATTTCGTACAATATTCGTTCGTCCGTACGCGGCGCCCATACGCTCAATTCATAACAGACAATTTCCGCACGGAGAACTGCAGTATTTCCGGTACCATTTGAACCAATTCTATTCCATTAGAATCGGCGAGCTGAAGAGCGAGAAGTCGGTAGCTGACTCTTTCGAATCATAAATTTACTTCATTCAAATTACGATCAGCTGTTCACGAAGTGACTAATGCTTTGGCACGGGAGAGAGAAGATTACGTGGAATTCAACGCGCGTGACATGAGTTCGTTGTGATGAACGACATGCCGTTTGCAATTTATTATACAAATTGTTGACGTTATGCGCGTCGATCTGATCTCTACGGAAAATGAATACCGGGCAAATCCTCGAATACGTTTCAGTCGGTGTTCGTAATAGTGCGCGTAGCTCGAGCTATCCTGCTGGATTGCAGCCCGGTTCCATCCGTGGTAAGTGCTCCGCTCTCTCAACAGACTCTGCTATGCAAGTTTGATCAATCCATGCGAATTAAACTAGTCCGTAGTGCATAGCATATAAAAATGAATGGAATGCAATTTCTTGATGGCGCAGTAAGTTAAGGGAGAGGAAATTTCAGAAGCAGTCTCTTAGATTCTACTAGCTTGACATTCTATTTTGCTTGTACATAAACTTCATCCAGTTTCTCTTGTCCCCCAATCACATGAAACAGAATTATACAATGTACGTATACGTATGTTATACACGGTGAACGTACGTCATCGTTATGAAAACATCAAAGATGTGCTAATTGTAAGATCATAGAATTTCCAGACATCCCTGTGGCCCTCTCGCCATTCAAAGCCCGCCATTCAGCATGAGAATCCAGGAGCTAAGAAACGGGGAATAAAAACTAACAGCTTTTGTAGATTTCTGTTTGAGCAAGAATCCTTGGCAATTCGATCTTCTACGCGGCACAATTCCTTTCCGTCTATTACTTTACCACTGTCACCCTCCATGCCAGTCGATTCTCCCTGATTTGTGCGTCAGTTGTTTGTGATCTTTCCGGTCCGCAGCGGAAAGAAACACTGCAAATCGTAGAATCAGGAGAATCCACCAGACTAGTCGGACAAGTGTCGCACAATGAATGCAGCTAAATAATTCACTCCCAAGAAAAGTTCTTCTTCCTTCGAGCATACAGTAACAAACACCAGAAAGTAAACACTTAACAGCAACACTTCAACTCGGTTATGGGATCCTTAGCTGAATTGCCAAATGACTCGAGAACCGTTACCCATATCTATTCAACGAAAACCAGAATTAGCAAAGATGACTGCTAAATTGTTGTAATCTCTGTATTCCGCTTTGTCATCAGTTGATTTCAGCAGGCTTCTCGCGCGGATACGGATATGTAATCAGGTTCCACGTGGTTTCGCATTGTCCTGAATGATTCGTCGTTTCCGCGCCTGGAGCTGTATGATAAGTATCGATGAGTTTGTTATTCAAGCATTGAATAGTTATCACATTATCCACATGGTTATGACCTACTACTAGTAGATGGAAAATATTGACAGTATCATACAGGCCGGTAAATACACGAACGTATTCCTGATACAGCGAATACCACATGCTGCTGTCGACCCGAATAAAATAGATAGGTATGGATAAAAAGTGACAAAACACAGATAGAAACAAATACGATCCGGGTAAGAATGTTGGATAGGATTTATCTGTTTCTACCTGTGTTTTGTCGATTCCTATTCATATATATCCGGCATTTTTATTAGCGGATGATCGTCGTTGTTATATTTTTCAGGTGAGCCTTTTCAAATTCCGTGTGTCCATGATCGTTACGCATTTGTGGCATTCGGGAGATTATTGGCCATCTTCGTCAATTCGTCGATTTTGGTATATAATTCGAGTCAAAACGACCGAGTTTCAATGTCCACACAAACGGTGACGTTGTGATTCTACATCGTTATCGCCGTAGTGCTCACAGCCTCACGCCCCACAGGATGTTTGGCATAGTATGATATGGGAAGAAAAATGGAAATATCTTGACTAACAGTAAGATACGTGGGTCGGGTGGAGTTATTACAGGAATGGGAGAGCATCAGCGAATAGTCGCTTGCAAGTAACACGAAACGAAACATCGTTGCGAACCAGCATGGCCCCCGCGATCGCCTATACTCTGCCTGGCATGCAAGTCGTGTGCAATTTGGTTGTCCTGAGCAATCTTTCCAGTCCAAGTAAGAATACCGTGTTGAGTGTATAAAAAACGCGAGTGAGCCACTTCTGGAACATATTTGAACTGTCATGGGCTTCATGGAATCTTATCATTCAGTTCCAGCTGTAGATCATTCGCTACCGCAAGACGAAAGCAAGCCCGTTCCGGAAGGCTACGTGGCATATCCTGGCATCGGGCTTGCCTACAAGGTTTACAATGAAACTGTGACGTATATGGAAAACAGGGATCGGTGTACACAAGAAGGTGCTAAGGTGGCAGTGATTGACTCCATGAAGAAGGTTGAATACTTGAAGAGCCAAATACTATTCACCGACGGTTACCTGTACGCTGGCATTATCCGTATAGACAATGAGTGGGTCAACTTCAACACGGGTATGTATCCATGTTGATCTAGACTGGCGCATGTGCTCGAAGTTGATGATATAACCGATTCCCTATTCCCGATACAGGATCATTGGTATCGGCCGTGCCATGGAATTCGGGTCGGCCTATTGCTGGGACCGGAAACGGAAGAGACTGTGCGTACCTCTATACTTCCGACGAAGGACTGTCAGATTATTCCTGCAGCTCTAACCACTATTACGCATGCGAGGTCCCGATTATTCCACGTGACTATATGATAAAAGCTAATTGAAGAACTCGAGTGACTGTGGCGGTTGAGGGTCAAACCGGAGCTCGTGCTCAAACCGTGAATCTGCAAACGCCATGAATGAGAGCTCGCCGATTTACACAAAATGGTCGACTCCGGGTTCACAGCTGTCCGTTCCAGAAACTGCGCACATCGATTGAACAATTTATAAATATTTTTCCCTCAGATGCGATTAGCTTCATTTGCCCCGTTAGGCCAGTACTTATCAACGATGAAAAAAAGGCCTCGCACACTTTTGTACCGGGTCTTTTTTTACTCGTTGTCTGTCTCGGCGTCTTGATCAATGCAATATGTTTCTTTTTAACTTTTCATCCTGTCTTCGGCGATGAGCTTAACAATATTTCAATATTATTCTATACGGAATTCCACGTGAAGTGACGGGGATGGAGAAGAAGTTGCGTCCAACGTACCATCGGGGAGCAGTACACGTCTCCCAATCGCAATTGTGCCCTCACTTCGATTGAAAGTCGATAGTGACGAATCACACGTACACCTCATGAGATGTTCGTCGAGTTTGACTGTAATCTGCATAATGATATCATCTGATTCAAAGTTCGATGGATAATTCCGATCTTAAGTAGAATGGTTGCCGATGTAAATTATCCCCTTCGGGCTCGAATATACTATATCCATACCTTTGATATTACACACATTTTGGCTTTAGTAGATATTTAATACATACCTATGTGTATATGATATGTGTGCTTTAAAGTTTGCGCATGGCCCTGGAACCTATAGTACATACATCTCCTCACCAATTCTTGTCTCAAACTCCTGTAATTCTCATAGATTATGCTCGTAGGATTATACACCTCGGAGGTAGACACTGGGGAATTATACTCAGGGATTACTGTACCCGTGGAATTCAGCTGGCATAGGTATATGTATACGCTTGACTGCCAGGTATCTATTGTTGATTGTATTATATATACAAGCTCAAGATCAAAATCCTAATCCGGTCCCCATTAGTTTTTCCATCACGCCGACACATCGCAATCTCTTGTATGCAGTGTCCGTCGAAAACTCTCGTCAACGATCCTTCAACATATAGCACGATATTAGTCTACCCTCGTCGTTCTGGAAGTGTATACGAATGACGCACGCGATATAGCGAAACGATAGAAACGATTGTATGTTCCAAGTTCAAAAATGCATAGCTACTGTATCCGAGAGACTTTCGACAAAAAATCTTCAGATTTTAACACCAAATAGCCAGCAAGATGACCTGTCTTTACTATAGCGACTCACTTCATCGTGGCTCTGTATATACGCTCACAATCAGGTTTTACTCGGTGCAATAGGTTCGACGTTCAAGTACCGCTACTGCTGCGGAGCGTGAGTAAAAGAATTATGTAGTCGCACACACAGGGACTTTTCTTCGTGTCGTGGAAACCGGGTCCTGTTGTTTCCCAGTCTAAATCATTACGGGCCACTCAACGGAAGCGCGCAATCCTTTCGTATCATATTTTTCATCATTATCTGTGTACCTGGCATATGAAACCTGTAGAATTAGCAGACCGTTCGAATTTCTTGACTGAGATGAATTATACAAACGGTGTAATAATCAGCTAAGATTTACATGATATGCTACGCATCAACTTTGGTTGGATCCCACGGTTTTTTTCTAAATCAAATTTTCGACCTTGGGCAGTTGGGCCTGAACGGAGAACGGAATGGATCGGACCGTGAATAAACTGAAATCGAAATGGTTTTATACTCGCGTCAGTCACTCATATAACGGGTCATTGACCAATATCGACTTCGGATGCACGATCAAGTTTACATCCGTCTGTATACGCGCGGCATCCCGACAAAAGGCTGTGGTGTTGTCATTAACATAGGTACAAAAGTGCCGCGTAGCTGCGCGTTCAGGGGCCTCTGCGTGAGTAGTAATTAAACACGATGACGGTATAGCGCGGGACGGATTATATTGCGAAGTCGGCTTTGTCCTCTTGTTAACCTTTCATCTAGATTTAGCGGTCCAGGTTGGAACCTAAAATGAGAGAAACGTGAGACCTCTGTAGCTCACCGCCCATGGACTCTTACTCCGTAGAACCTAATGAATTGACACATGAAAGTCCGTCGCCTTATCGTGAAGAAGAAAGTAATAGCTTCGCTTCGACAAGTATTATATTGCAGCACGTTCTATCATTTTACGTCATTTTTTTGAATAATACATTCACGACCTTTTTGCTTCGGAATATGACACACAGAGATCAAATGAAGCCCTCAAAGGATCGGATGAAATTGTGATATCGTAAAAGTTTGAAATTTGAGTGGTCCGCTCGTCTGGAATTATGACATATGTAACAGTGTGACGTGAGTCACCCATCGATCACAAGAAATTGCGTAATTTGTTTCTAAGAATAAGTATGAAGCGTTCGTGCAATCAAGACAAATTCTCGTTCACTTGGCTTCATTGAATCTTTCCAAGCATCTCGCAAAAAGCTAGAAACGATGAAGCGTCCCTGTAAACTCGAGGAATGAAACACAGAACGAGCTTTCGAAATGTTTCTCCCTTTCAGCGAATTATATTCTGTATGTGCACGCGCATACCGCTGGATTTTGGTGGAAATAGGAATCGTGGGTAAAATGATAAAATAATAAAATAATAAAATAAATTGTTTCGAGGATTTATATGTGTCAAGGAGGCTCACATCTAATTAAACGTTTCGTTACCTCCGTGAATTTGAATAATAACTCATAGGTGGCTTTTACCGCCTACGTGCGTAACTTAATGCTTCTTCAACACTCACTCGCAATTCCTCGCTGCGGAAGCAATAATTAACGATGATAATAATCATGCTTTGCTTTAGACGCGTAGGTATAAACAAGATTCAGCGAACTAGATTATAGTTAATTTCATTAAATCCTCCATTTTCTTTTTATAGGTACATTCGTTACAGCTACGAAGAATAAGAAAATAATTGTCGACTCCTATGTGAACATAATATAGTAAGAACAAACGGCAATCTACGTTGATAAACTCCATCCTTCGTCTCCAAACGTTCCTAATTGGTAGCTGTGGTGGAATTAATTAGTTAGACAAAGAGCTGGCCCGTCGCGGTCGTTTCGGGATATTTCATGCAACGTTTAAACAAAGACGAAGAATCCAACGCTAAACATGATATTGTTCTATCGCACCGACGAATGCGATGTAGCAAAGAAATATAATATCTGGCATATGTCCCCGATAACAGTCCTTATTTATCACCGTCATGTATGGATCGTCAAGGTTTAAAGACGATGCCCCAGACCCACTTTACCCCAGCCTAGCCTAGCCTGTAGAAGTGTCACTTATTTTGATTAATATCAAAGCCTACATATGCATCGTTAACGCAAAAAAGCCGTACATAGCGCGATTCTACATGTAATGCCGAACATATTTAACCAAAGACGACGATAACGACGCAGGTTTTATTTTCGTAAATATTTTTGTTTCGTGGATTCTAGATAGCCAGGTGAAGGCGGTAAATCTATGATCCTCGTATCTCCGGAGATAGGTTCGCGTGTTGCGTTGTAGGTTTGGTACGACGCGACTGGACAGTCAGAGATGATCGGTAGATTCGAAAGCTCGTAGTGCATCGATCGTACCAATGGAACCTGCGGAGCTTTCTGTCAGGCGGTCTCGGACCTAATGATCATAGCTATTTCAAATCGCGAAACCAGCATGCATTGGGCTCAATGTGTTCGCGTCATGTAGAATGTGACCATATCGGACTATCAATCAAAATAAGTGCAGATATTCCACAGGTTGGGCTAGGCTGGGGTAAAGCAGGTCCGGGTCTTCGTCTTAACAGAAAACATAATAAGAATGAGTCAATGAAATGAAACCAATTGATATATCATGGATGCCGAATTATTGACGACTTATGCATCGAAACGCGAAAGACTATCCGAAAGTGCTAACTATTGTTGTGAGAACACTTCGTTTTACTATTAAGTAAAACAAAAGTTCAAAGAGATATCCGTTAACGCCTGCTTCGTTGAGCAAACATCTCAGTCCTCGACTCTGCCGTAGTTATACCCAACGTCTCTTACGTATATACCTGTCGTTAATATGAAAGATCTAAATAGTGCGTGGCGAGCGAAGTGATCTCCACTTTGGCAACGTGTGCGGCGAGGATCCATGGTACAAGTATATGTATACATCAACATGGTGTAGTACACTGGAGCACGGGTCTCTGTAGTCCCGGAGCTATTATAGGAAGATGTGTCGCGACAGCAGGTATCTACTTCACGTCCCATCGCTATGACTTTTTTTTCTCCTTTTTCATTTCTTCATTTTACTTCGCGTTCTTACCCGGCAACGGCAATTCGCCAAGATCTAGGACATCGATAAACATTCAATCGAGGATTGTTCCAATGCTGGTCCATATCGGTGGCGCGGGCAGGTATCTACGTCCCACTGCGTCCCATTGGTATCGAGTCGGCTGTAACGTCGCTCTGTCGCACGTGGATCAAATACATATACCAGAATCGCCTATTATAGTCCTGGCAGGTAGCTACTACCACAGGCCATGGCCATACTACACGGCTACGGACGCCACATTAACTGCTAAAGATCTGTACGACAGGTATCGGAGATACGGAAGGCGGAGATGAACTGATTTGGCTAACGGACGCGAGACAGGTACGAAGATTTCAGATAAGAGAATATCTATGTCAGAGTCATCCCGTTCGTATGGTTCAATATAATAACGTAATACAGTTCCTATTTTACTTACTTACATTACACATATGAATATCGAACATCCACTGACGGCATAAGCTTCTCCGACTGCAAATTAATCGTCGAATACTATATACGAAACGCATGCAGCGTATACTGCACCTGATGATAGTGAATCTGTGCTCCGTAGTCCGTACGTTCCGCTGAGATTCTATTAGGCCACTGCGGAAGATTAATAGGAAGTAATAACACCGGTTCCACTCGTTTATTGATTCTATACTGGAAAGTATCGCTCTGTGCTAACTACGAGCTTGACCTACCGCCGTTTTATTGTTTCAGAATCTGCCAATCATCTGTGAAACCGTTAATGCGTCTATGAATGACAAAAAAGTGTCGTGTACCGTGAATACAAGTACGGTGAACGAGGATGAAAATCATGGGACAAGAAAATATGATATGCGCTGGAGAGTTATTCCCTGGTATGGCGAAAATAACAGCCCAGAAGGTAGCGGACGAAGCGATGAAGCCGAGGAAGGATATTCAAAAGCATCGCAAACGATTTCCTGGCTGGTTGCTGCGAGCTCGTAGAGCCGTGAACTCGTGTTGCCTCGCGCATGCCCTTGCCGCAACATTCTGTACATGCATAGATGTATACAATATACATACATGTATACGCGTGACCTCCGTGTGGCACTGATGTTAGTGTTGCATCCCGAGGCACGGGACTGCATATAAGCTGGCTTCCCGCCTGCGCTGGTATTTTTATGTATAATGTAACAGAGTACACTATATGCTTGTACATGCAACGAATAAATGTATTCATGCCTGCATGCATACAAGAAATGACGTGTACGTATATACATATACATATACATGCTCACAGCTTATTACATTCCCTATACATTTTCACATATTTCACGGGCTTGCCGAGCATATCTATACGGATACAGAAAGGTAATGGCACCGGCGATGATATCACCCGGAATGGCTGTATGTTTGCCTCCTGCGCTTACAGCTATTCCTTTCCGTATAGGAGAAGTTATATTCACGAAGCTATTACAATCTTGAGATTACTTTTTGGGATGACCCGCCAATTTATATTGGTTAGATACTCGAATTCAAAATTGAATATTATGCGACAGGATTCTCCCAACCTCTTTCGGGACTACTCTCCATATTTGTAATAGACATTCGTGTTATTCCCACAGTATTTGGAAAAACGATCGCGTCGTTAGGGGTATAATGGGAAACGTTAGAGCCGTCGCGTGCAGCTATGTAATGGTTGAGGATGCGCAAACGCAGGATACATATTCAATTGCGCTTAGTCCTGCCACTAAGAATGTGAAGATCGCCTCAACCAGAGGATAGGCCGGTAAGCGGGTTCTTCCACGCACCCTACCGACGCTGGCCTTCGGGAACAGAAATGAATCGAACGCCAAACGACTTTGTCAACCTAAAGAGCCGTAGGGTTGACGATGTCAACGACACTCCACGCGATTACATTCTGGCCTGCGGTCGAACCTTCTCCAGACAAGATAGAGTCGTTGCCATTGATATTCTATTGAAAGAATATCGGATGTGGAAGGAGGAAAAGAACTCAGAATATAGAAAGATGCCCATACGACATGGGAATGGAGAATAGTTCTTATATCGTGGATTTCCTTGAGTTTCAGAACACTTGATAGACCCAATCGGTTTTTCACCGGTAGAACATTGCGCACGACACACAGAGAGTAGCACAGAGATGAATACAAGATTTGCGAGTAGTAACTCGAAGGCATGGGATTTGTATTAACGATAACTGGCATGCCTGCCACCTATTTCGATGGCTTTCTGGAATAAGGAGATACGGGCGTGGATCTGAGGGCACGAAGTCGTATGAAATTGTTCAGCAATCCGTACGTGCGACCAGGAGTGAAGGAAATCGCAGGGCAACCTCGACCATGCGTTGGACTTGACAACGCCTGAGATATCTGGACGTATCTATGCACGTAGGTACATACGTCACCCTGTGAAATTGGCTCATAATTTATTGACATTATACAAAGCCCAAGGCAGTTCCTGGCAGAACGTTCTATTATGTATTATCATACTCGTTGTTGTTACAGGTGTTATCTAGTATCCACGCCAACCCCATAGAGCATTCACGGAGGAAAAACTGAAAACACGGTCACGAGACTGATACATGTATCTCAACGGATGCGAATACTATGTGTAAGTGAACGTTCACGATCGCTTATGATGTCGTTTAGATAAGCTCTGGCAGCCATTTCTAGCCTCATGGAGTCATAACGTTGGTGCACCGCATCCCCGAGGTAAGAACTTGACGTATATTGTCTAGGTATGTGTGAATATTTATCACCTTTCGTTTCCGTTTCCGGGCCACGGGCCCGCGAGAATGTAAAATCGTATAAGAATATTTTCCTTTAAACATAAATGTCTGGACAGGAGAAGGGGGGTCCTTCCTCTCCTTCGGAATGTGTATTCATGCTACATGATTCTCACGAAGTTACATCTCCGCCGCGAGTAAATATTACCGTGGGAGGAACAGCTCCTTGACAATTCGAATCCTTCGGCAGATGTCGAGAATTGCGACGGACAGTCGGCTGCCATTCCAATTCATCCACCCGAATTAGGTCTACAAATTTAAATATAATTAGGTGTACATAGACTGACTTTTTTTTTTATTAAGGGGGGGGGGGGGGGGTATATGAGCAGGTATGACGGTTTCAAGAAGGAATAAAAGTCCCTGGGACGTGAGCATTGGTTTGAAATCTAGAATTCACCTTGGAGATAGTATATAAAAAGCAGACATTACGTAGTCTGGGGAAATAGTCTGCGGAGACGAGAAGAAGAAATTTGCATTCGTATAGGTAGCCCGCGGACAATCCGTGAAGTAATTGAAATCATGTTGGAAAAAATAAATTGAAACTGCGGAGAAAGAAGAGCGAATAGTCGCGTAAGAAAAGAAATAAAGTGGTAGCCGCTAGAACGACAAAAAGAAACAAACGCCCCGCACAAAGTTTTCCGGGCGAAAATGAAAAACTTGAACTCGTTTATATGCATTACATCACATAGATATATATATAGGCTAAGTTTTTTCCTTTTCAAATAAACTACTCTACCGATTTACAATTGGAGAAAAAAAAATTTGTACAAGGAGATGATTATTATGACCGGAAAATTTCTCGATCCCAACTTTGTCAGACACACTTTCGAGCACTCTCCCGTAATTCCTGTTAAACTTTTCAAACTTTGAATCCAGTTTTATGAGGTAGCGGGTGTCGGGTGCCGAGTGAAATAAACTTCACCAACAATTCAGCTCGTTAGTAACTTCGCATTTTTTGATACACCCTGCTGCGCGTGTATGTCAAGGTTTCACAGCCTCTCGTGCACTCGCATGAATCCGTAGTCACTTTTCTTTACTTTTGTGTTCCGCCTGTGGTTCACGAGATCGGGCCGTGTTGGTGGAATTTTTGATCTGGATTACTGGACGACTTTTCTGGAATTTGTGGGCAGCCACAACATCTGATACTGGTACACATCGCTACCAGTAAATCGAAGAATCAATCCGGACTGGTGTCTATAATTCATGAAATACCGAAATATTTGAAATGATATATAAGACGTGAGTCTGCTCCAACTATGCACGTACAAAATTGAAGAAAAGGTATAGCCGTGTCTGATGTAGGTATTTATGAGTTCTGAGACATGTTCAGATTGTTCAATCAGGCAATTCAATTTGAATTCAGGTTTGCTGAAATCTGCGAAATCTTCCATGTCGGCTGACTGTGTTTAATTAATGATATGCCACGTGATAATTTTCGGTAATTTTTCCACGTGAGTGAATTCCGAATGAACGGGAGTCTCGAATGAATTTGTATGTGAGTAACTTGCCCGGGTTTAAAACGAAAGTCAAGATGATACTTGATATTGTCTGTACAGTAACTGAACTGGCGATGTTGGTATAACGCATCTGACAAACCTCAGTTTAATTGTACGAGCGCTGAAACAAGGAAAAGTAGATAGATAAGTCGGCGCGGTGCCAAGTCAAAATTAATATAACCGTCAGATTGAATTACGTGTGTTCGTTCACAGTTTGAAACCGTAATGAACGTGTGAAAATAAGAAAAGTATTAAACTGGTCAAACAGCGGCAATTTCAAAATTTTAGAATTGAGAACATTTCCGATGGAAGTCCGAGGTCGCTGATTGGCAAATGAAGATAAAGTCAAAGCTTACTGCAGTTCAGCAAGTTTCCGAGTGCACTTCGATTATTATCCTCGCTAATAAAACAGCTCTATGGTCTTCAGTACGTCGACTTGACTTTCGAAGTAAAGTACCTATCGAGCACCCCGATGCGTTCTCTCTACTCGATCTCACTTCGTGCCAAAGCTACGGTGAATCGTGACTCGAAGTGGAACTGAAAGTGTTCACTGACTCGCAGATACGTTGAGCTTCATTTTTCCGCTCCCTCATGACCCCTTTCAAGTTAGGGATATCTTTTAGGAAATCTTATTGCTAGTTAGTCGGAAGTCGAATAATCAATCACATTTTCATGAATTCTGTTTCAATTTCTGTCAAAGCGAAGTTTTGCTAAAAAAACAAAATTTGCCCCGAATGATCGAGGTTTTTCTATCAGAAATTTTTATCTCAATTTATGGATGAGAATAATGAGAGCCAAAGTTGAAGGAAAAAAAGAACTAATAGAAACTGTGTATAAACTCAGATCTGACTAGATATTTTCTCGCTAAGGAAAAAGTGGTTGCGTCGGAATTTGAATAGTTACACGGCATCAGCACGTCGACGGTCGTGAACTTGACCTCTTCGCAAATTACTAGGTGCACCGATACCTCCGAGCACGAAATGCCGCGAGCGAGCCAGCGAGCCAAGTTTTGAGAGTGGCTGGAAACGCGAGATTGAATATTACCAATCTCCATTGGCATTTGCTTCGAGAAAGTCTCGAGTGTGTGCCTATTCTCCTGTGGATTCTACATTGAACTTTCACCTGTGTTTGTTTCTAACACGTTTATTTTTTTCTCGCATCATGAGCTCCTTCATTATAAATTCATATTTCTATTCATCACACCGGGCAGTTGGACACGCCGTGATATACAGCGCGAGGCATCATGCCTCACAATCAGTTAAAAATGATTAAAATAGCAGAAATATATTTTTCATATCGATTTCTCAAACCCGCAAATTTCTGTTGAAAAACTAATATTGCCATTAGATGTCTCCCTCAAAACGCTACAACTTGTATTCAACTCATTCGGCCGTACGACGCTTGCTATTGGAGATATCCATTTGTAACACGTCGCATACCCCACCCTGTATATTTTACATCGCTACAAATTGTCGAATGTAACTTATCCACGGAACCATGCTTTCTACACTCCTTTTCAAATGGAACCTTCCTAATAGTAGGACCATGTGATATACATCATCTGGTGCTCACGGACGATAACTTCAATGGTCACAAACTGCGTGATTCCATTCGCTGTGGGATATCTTTCACCGTGATCCATCATCCAGGATGTTTCACGAAGAAAATTTACCACGTTCGTTTCTGAAGCAAAAATTTACATTCACGCAACAAAATGACGAAGAATGGTATCAGCTGTTTTGCTTACGCGCGATCGTTTTAACAAAAAAACTGTAGAAACAAATTTTAAGAAAACATCGCCGACAAATGCCATTTTTCGTGCCGGTCACGTGCGGCAAAGTAGCTGATGTAATTTTTTCTAACTTCTTACGTCAACATTATGAACCTCACAGACGTTCGAATAGCAACAATCTATATCTGTCTCACTCGCGTCGTTTTAAGACCCAACATCTCAGGATGATCGATACGGGATGCTCCTAAAGATAACGAACCGTACTGCAACCGGGAATCTCATCTGTGGGCAATCGTCTGTTCAACAATTAATTCTTGAGAAAATATCGGCGGACTGCGACTGCGGAGGTATATTTCTACAACGAGCGCGAAGGAGGGTGAGAAGAAAACGTCTGAAGGGCAAGGCTCGAAGTGGTAGTTCAATCGTCATGTCATGCCAACTAAAGCTTGTTTTCGTTTTCGTTTTCCTGAGATAGCGCGCAGCTCTATAATTACAGTCGATGTATAACCTGAACATAAATTACCTCGCTGAATGAACTTGTACGCTGTTTGGGTGATTCAAAGAGCGACTCAGATCACAATCGGCAAGGTATAATTAAAACCAAATTGTCAAGGAAATTAGCTGGTTCTTTCAACATAGGAGACAAATGTGTTCCAAAAGAAGTAATCCAACAATGCCATGTATCCTTCGGGTTTGTTTCATATTCTCAGATAATGACATGTTATTCTTTCGTCGCTCCACGCAGAAGATGTCAATTTATGTGAAGCCTGAATACTAAATAAGAAAAAGATATCAGGGTCACGTAGGGCATACACGCGCAGTTGTTCTGATATTCCATCTAGCATTGAAGAGAGCATGGCAATCCTGCGTGTAGGTAATACTGAATTCATTTTCCAGACAGATTGTTTTACAATTAGAGTCCGTTAATCGTGCTTCACCAAGGCAAGGGTCGTGCGTATTGATTGGGAACTGATATCGTGATTGGGAACTATGGGTTATCGCGAAAGGTTATCTTACGGTGGTTATGGATTCGCGATAAGTTTGGCTGGCGTTACTACTTTTCAAAGTTCAGATACCCCATAGCCAGGCTAACAGTCGCATCGCGTCACCATGTCGGAGAATCGAGTTACTTGGCTGTTTTTGATCATTCTAGTAACCTCCGGCGTACGTTACGGTGAGTAGATTGCAAAGGGAGGAAAATAAAAATGGATCGAAATCCATACATTCTCCACACACGGTAGTTTATACGAAACTTCATCCCTTAAAGTACGAATAAGTTCCCCCAACCGGCGTTATCTGCGGTCAAAGCGAATTTTGTATGGCTCAATTCTCATTTGTTCAACATGTAACGGATTCTTTCTTCTGACTCTCGGTGTTCGTCAAGAATTTGTTGTTTTTTCTTTTATTTGAAATAATGATTACCTTCTTGGATACATGAGGTGCGTCGACACCATTGGTTTTATTACCATTAGTTAACAAAATACAATATTACACTATAATTATAATTCATGTTATTCTCACTTTTACTTCTCTTTCCTCTTCCTTCTTCTCCATGTCCCTCTACTCTTTCCCTTCTCGTTTTCTCTCCACCTTTTTCAACCATTCAAACCATTCAATCTCTGGACCTCTTTCACTCATTAAGTCCTCTATCCTTTCATCCCTTCTTGAGCAGTTACATTCTTTCATTACATGAACTCCTGTCTCCCTCTTCTCTCCACATAATCTGCGTATCTTTTCCTCCTCTTTCATCCAATATCTACTTGCTTTCCATTCGATACCTATAGCCTGAATCTCGTGATTGTTTTTATTCTCTGCCCCTTAAGAATTTGTTGTTATATCGATTAGTGTTATATTGACAGTGTTTTCGACAATGGATACGGTATCGCATCGCAATCGAGAACCTTGATCGAAACACACTCTGTGATTTTATTCTATATTCAAGTACAACGATTTTCGTTCCGCACTATACGAATGAATTTGTCTAGGTACGTCGTTGGAATGTTACGTCTGTACTTCAATCGAGGATTCGGCATGCACTTCGTCATTGTCGGGTATTCGTAGGTCTACATGTTCACGGGACGAAATCGCAGGAACAACTTCTAACCCAAGTGGATCGACAACGTCTTCGGAATCTGTAACCACAATTACAACTATCGCCGATTCTATTTCCACAACGCTAATGACAGAAACGACCGTGTCATCGGTGGATCCATCTTCTGAAAGTACATCACCGGACGCGACATCTACTGAACTTACGTCCCATGTTACGGAAATCGGGCAAATCGATACATCAAAAATTTCTCCTGGAATTGAAACCACCACGGAGTCCATGTCGCCAGGGGAGACTACGTCGCGAAAAACGGAGTCAGGTGATGCTGAAGGTACGATATTAAAATCTCCCCATACCCCACTCTTATCGAATTTACAATCAGCGATAATTCAGACCGGTCGTTTTCGCTATCGCAGTTTTACTGTTGTTTAAAAATATGGTAACCATGGTTCTACATTATCATTCGAAGCCTTCACGAGTCTGGTGAGTTTTTCGCACCAGGCACGAGGAACGAGCCACAATCGTCGGCAAAGTTTGCGGGAGAACTATGTGCGCGAAGAAACTGATTTGAACAAATTATTTACCATATTTGTCTCTCATCATGGCAGCCTATTATTCAAATTTATTACAGAGGCTGAACCACCGTCTCACCCAGAATCGGAACTTTTGAGGCGTTTCTTGAATCCGGAAAACAACGAGCCGAAAGTACGAATGGCCAGAAATGCAGTTGTAGAATTCGCCTGCTACACAATGACTTTAATTAGTAAGTTTACAAATATTAGTCTGCGAGCGATAATTCACCCCATTCTACATACAGAGCCGTGAAAACTAACTTGAAGATTCGTAGCTAAGAAATTCATAGAGAAATTTATCGCAGGGGCATTACTTATAATACAGTAAAACGTTTGCTACACGATGCGACGGTTTCGTGCTTCTACCAGCCTATACTAAGAAAGTTCGCCATTATCTGGTAGAATTGTTGGAAGAATAACTCGGGATAACTGCTGCTGTGAATAATAATAATTCTTCCATTATTTTGCTCGTATTCTTGACACTCGACCTTTTCTTCACTGTCTTCTTTCATTCGAGCTTGATGCATGATTGAAGTTTCATTTTGAAATCTGAAATTGTTTCATTTGACAATTTTCAGTGAACAATGAAACGGTGACTGACCGAGGCTGCGTCATGCGAGGTACATCGATGTGTGAAACTATAAACGAGGCAAAATATCCCGGCCATAATTCAACAGCTTGCACAACTTGTACCATGGACGGTTGTAATTCAGCATCCAATAACCTTTCCGGAATTCCCGCCTTTAGTTTCCCTTTACTTATGTTTATTCTGATGAGATAAACAGGCATCAAGGTGTGTGGTCTGATTTTGAAATGACACCAACAGTTTTCTGCACATAGGCGGAGATTAATTAAAGTAGCTCCGATGAAAAATAAATTGCTCTGTTGGTCTAATTGTTTCTTATTTCCTCCCCCACCACCACTGATCGTGAGCATCCGAATGTGCCATTTTCATTCGTAATCATCAGCGTCGCGTGGCAGAAAAACGATTAAATGCCATTATTTAGAAATTAAAAATTCATAAGATATTTTTTTCAATATAATTTGTCAGATCAATAAGGTCTGCTAACCGAAATCTTCGATGTGAGTCTCCCGCTACTTCGATCTACAATAGATATCCGAGAAACACGTTGTGTGGGATTCCAGATGGTATCCATAATAGTCGAATTGAATAAACGCGGGTGAAAACTGTAACCGAGATCTGTGATCAGATCTTTGTATCATGCATACATTCTGGAACAATGAGCCCAAGGAGCATCGAGCGGTTGAGCATGCTGGTGAAAACGGAGAGGAATATTCTTCTATATGAATCAATCGCTTTGAAAAACCCGTCCCACAACATGTTCCCTGCCAATTCAAATGAATGGCTCTCTATTCTATTTTCTTCACCCGACAGGACGATCACTCTCTAGCATCGAGTACACAAAACTTTCATTTCATATCCTCCCTTTCCTCTTCAAGCTGTTATTGGAGTGTCTTCGGTCCGTACCTGTCGCACTATACGGACTATACGGACTTTAGTCGTAAGCTAGGGTACGGTATCACCCCGCCGCATGGCGACTGCACATCGATCGGCAATCTCCCTGATGGAACGAAGACAGATACTTATACCCCCTTAGATAGGCGTATAACTTATGACCATTACGATATTAGCTCTTAGCGGGCCACTATGCTTTACGTCTACATTTACATTCAACTACGCGCATGTATCGTATGGGCTACCTGTTCGGGCTGTGTTCTGGAATCCGCTGCTGCGCCGGTGCTAAAATTTTAACGGTAGAGAGGGAGGGCTGATGCGAAAACGGATAACGCGAGAGAGACACAGGACCGCTGACAATACTGCCGGTTATTATTTCTGAAACGCAGCACGAGATATAGCTATTATTGTAGCCACGAGATGAGTGTATTCTCCATTGCCTCGATGAATCTGTGGGGTGTGAAGACCGCAGAAGAAATACTCGTCCTAACTAGTTGACGAGGTAATATTGATGATGGCTACCCCGATCGGGGAATTGTGCCCGTCAAGCGGGCTCGTGCACGGATATCGACTATTCTGTAAAAAAATACAGAAATCGGTGAAAACTCTGATGAAGACTAACGAAAGACCGAGAAACATAATTCTGACTCTTGGACAGATCGGTAGAGAATGCCTAGTCTGTCGTTTCGATTCGTAATACCAGTTCGATTGAGCATAGTTCAGCGAAATCGGCGTAGATTCTTGAAGGCAGCTGTTACAGTTAAAAGAAGCTGGGTACACACCAGCGCAGACCTTGAAATGAATCGCAACCGAGACGAGTATACCGGGTACCTTCGGACTCAAGTCACTTCGGCCTCGTACGACTTAGCCACTGGCTCCGAACTGCCGAATTCTCTTCCGTGCGGAAAACGGTTCGTGGTTGTTTCGGCAATTCATAATTATCGAGGATCGCTTCGTTTCTACTGTGATATAGTACAGTGACTACGGAAAATGTTGCTTGATACTTTTTTTTCGTTGTAAATGATCAATTTCCAGCCATCTGAGAAATTGGTTTCACAGCAGAGCTTCAAAGACCAACTTTTGCTGATGAACGGCACGTGTACGTTGAACGATCGCTCTCCAGATGTCCGAAAAATTTATCTTCTGGCAATTGCAGACCCAGACTGTGAAACGAGGTCTACTTTTTATTCATCGAGTCTAATAAATTGCCAGTCTAATTGGCCAGTGTTATACGACTGCTAGTTAAGCTCCGTATCTCGGACTTTACCATCTTTCATTGTCTGGTTTAATTTTAGTGATGAGCAATCGCGTATCTAGTTCATACAATAAGTCATCAAACGCGTATGCATATACTTCGTACTATTTCTATTTCACGCAGAACGATTTGAGACCTTCCTCTTCGTTTCCAAAGTCAACTCTTCGAATTCAAATATTTCTTGGATCGAGAAGCAGAACTAATGTATCTACGCATCTGCAAAAACAACTCAGTTCGAGAATTCGTAGTAGAAAAAAGGACCTCAATTTATGCATTCTGCTGCAAATTCCATGTTCTCCTGCGTTCTCTTACGCAGAGAAGGCAAACCTCAAGCCATCCTGAATTATATTACGAATGGAGACGTGAGCTTCTAAAATCTAATAATTAGACTGTGAATTTCGCCAATTCATCAAGTTGAAGACCGAACCATGACCAGCCCCAACACTTTGCATCCGTGCTGAGCCACGGAGGCTCCATTCGTTTTCATACGGTTGCAGAATCGGAGTAGCGCGGCGGCGTCTGCGTTCAGGGACCGTATATTTCAACGAATCGAGAACCTTTTCTCGCGCGACGTAACTGTCAGTTATAGCCATGAATAGCCACCACCAATCTGACAGTTACGTCACTCAGGAAAAGCTTCTCAATCTATTGTTCCCGTTGAACACGGCTGCAGGCGTGAACAAAAGATGCGCGGAACGTTTCCTCGCATCCTTATGGTACACACACCTTCACATACCAACTTGCATTATGCATTACCATTCGAGTTCAGAATCAGAGTTGTTACTCTCGGTGAACGACTGCAGGGCTCTGTTAACAAAACGATGGCTCTCGCGTTGTATACATACCCAACCAGAATCCAAAAATCCGTTATATTCCTGTGGTAGAGTGTGGCCGTTAGCGTAACGGTCTACGAAGTGACAGGTAATTTTGATATCATTTTGCCATCGTTCTCGTTCACTGTAAGCAGTGTAAGCGCGAAAGAGCAAGATAGGCAGGTATACGATACTCCTCCAGAGTACCTACACTTCTCCGCGCTTGTTGAAACACTTTCTTTCTCTGCGGGCTTCTCCCTCTGTTTTTGTTATTTTCATTTTTTTTTTTTTCCTCGTCTTAGCGAATCTCTCGACCAGGCACCGACAACTACTGCATAATTCTAAGACTGAGACGTTCAAGCGGGACGAGTTATTAGGATTTACGACGGCGCGTCGGTGCGGTGGTTCGTACACTCGAACATTGTCGGTCGTTGCAGGTACACTTCGAAATCCAGTTTTATTATTACACTACCATTATTTCACAGTCATAGCCACTAAGCTCGTCGACAAAAGTTATGGATTTTTCAACATTACGAATTTTCGTTATTTCCCTGGGCGACCAAGGATTTTCACGCTGCTGCAGCAGCTGAAGTGGTGTCGTGTGCAAAATTGAGATTAAGAGCTACTTGCAAGCAGAAGATCAAGCCTCCCTCGAGCAAAATCGGAGGCGTGGTTTTCAAGACGTGAGGCAAAACATGGATCGGTCTGGAAAACTTGGATGCACCATAACTCAGTTAAACATTATTAGAATAGCATGAACATACATTTTCTTGGATTCACCCGACGGCAGGTACAATTTATATTGACTAAAAAAATTAATTCTAACAAAAAAACATAGATCTCGTATCGATTTCCTAGAAATATCAATTTATGTTGAAAAATTAATGCTGCCATTAGATTTCCCCCCGAAAAACCCTACAACCTCTATCCAACATATTCGTTCGTACTTGGTATTCGGGATATCCACTTGTAACACTTTGAATGGCTCTCCCTGTATAACTCTTTTTGAGGAGCTTAGTCGCTAACGAAACTTTCGCAGAAATTCAGAACATTTTTAAGACCATTCGAGAGAACAACGGCGATGAGAAGAAAGAATATGCATGACGCGACCTACGCGATCGATCTGCCTCAACTTAAAATCGGCTGATAGTTGCCGAAAGTATGCATATTGTGAAAAAAAGTGTTATCAGAGTCCGTTGATTGGTTAAAAAGTTACGGCTATTCAAGAGAAAAAGTGTATTTACGAAATATAAAAACGGGAAATGTAAACGGGGTTTCGTCAAAAACTTTAACTGTCATACGGGGAGACAAACATTTTCAAGAACAAAATGTGAAAATATGGGTCTCCCGGAATCCGGCGCCGGATGATATATTTTTATCAACTCAGTATGAATTTTTCGCCCCAATCTTGCTGGGCAATTTAGGATGCCGCTGGCCCAAGTACAGGCACATGATAATGAACGAAAAAGTCGAGAAGACACGTCCGTCACAAATGGGCTGTACAGTGACCGTAGTGGCCGCAGTGGTCCTAAACGAGGTGGCCACGTGAGCATGAAATCAAACTTGACTTGAATATACTCACCTATGCCTTTGGCGTGTCGGCATACCATACGAGCATATATACATTCAGCTCTATAAGGAATACCCATTCTATAAATATATTCCCACACCGCATAGGTATGCGTGTCTGCCGCAGAATATAATATTGTTCGATTCTGTACAACGCAACACATTGGAACGAGTAACTGTACCTATATCCTTCCGAACAGGCAGATTCCCTTGGTTACTCTACCGTGAATAACAGCCCCGCAGCCCCGTGACCAACAAGTAATGCCAGCGGGTGCCTGCGTGGTATCCTGGAATTTGGATATCGAAGCACGAACCGAGCGCGATCCTGCCTTCTGCGTATTTGATGGTGTTTTCCTTTGGTATGTTCACAAGGTTGCAGTGGTGCGGTGTGGCTCTAGTTCTCTCTGTAGCTCATCTACCTATACTATCGTGAAGGAGAGAAAGAGAAAGACAGAGAGATCTGTTCTGCATCGGTGTGGTGCATTAGTTCCGGTAGAAAACACCATGGATTACGAAAAGGGGATGAGATTAGATTAGAGTGGAAACGATGTACGTCTCGCAAAATGATACCCGGATCCGTGTGTGCCGATATCATGTGGCAGAACAAATGCAAATCCAGACGAAGGGTATGTTATCAATAACAAAGGTGATGAGCATCTATGCTCACAAGCGCCTCCCCCTCGCAATATCTGAGTCAATTAAATGTTAGAGGCCTCCTCATCAATGGGAACAGTCTACGTACAGTGTATAGGAATGATACATGTATTATAATGAGAAACAGCCCCGATGTTATTCGGATAAAGAGAAAAAACATGGAGATGAGATGAAAATTTGAATGAATCTAACAATCTTTATACTCAGCGGGCGTTGAAATCCACCATCAGGTTTCCCGCCGTCCGGTTCGCGCGATCTCTCGCGAAAAATAATTCTCAACCTTTCACCGTGAATAAACAATGCAATCCAATGGATTCGAAATGTGCGAAGGGACTGCGATAAACGATGATGATATCGCGTCTCTATGCTTGTTTATTACCAATTCTCTTCAGTCACCGTGTATAAGAATTTCACTTTGCGAATGAAAAGCAGTCAACAGAGAGAGCCCGTTCAGTCCTCGACGCTGTCTGCATGTACAAGCACTCCTCTACCCAACTGTACCACCCCTGTAATTAATTTCTGTGGGCCTACAGAGTTTTCCCTCATATTAATCTATACCGTGCGGCAACCTTCACTGGAAAGGAGCTAGGTGTGGGCAAAGCTAATAATCGATCTGTCTGCTGAATATAATGTCCGGATTAATTAACAGCTTCATCCCACAGCATTATGGATATGAAATCTCCTCAAATAGTTTATCTTCTCTGCATTCTGGCCTGAATTAAATTCGAGAAGGGATCGAATTCACCTAGCTAGATAATACGTCGAATGACGAAGTCAAATGTAAAATTCGTGCCAATTGCTCTTGAAATGTTGAGTAATTCTGCTCTTTGGTGAAACCAATCTGTTTCTTCACGATGACGAAAGACTAATATCGGTTGAGATTTTTAGATGAGGATAAATTTCAATTCTCTTGCCATTTCCGAAACCGCTTCGTTGTGTTCACGTCGAAACTTCATCCTCGGTCTAATAGAGCTTCCGACTTCTCGAGCTCATGGTTACGACGAACGGCTCAAAAATATTCGAAGACATTTCGAGAATCTTTAACATCGAAGATTATTCGATAATCGCAAATTCCTCGTCCTAAGTTATGAAGCCAATCATTTCACGATTCGAAAAAAGATGTTTGTTCAAGCATCATATCGACGCGAATCTTCTAAAATGTTGGCGTTGCGGTGGAAATAACGGAATATTCTCCGACACACGTACATTATTAGCGAGTCGCGATAAAGAAAGAAAAAAGAATAATTCTAATTGGCAATTATCTCACGCGTAAACTTTCCGCAATGTAGGTATACATATGTATTTTACGTATATACCTGTTTACGTTATACGTATTCCTACGCAGAGGATGCGTCCACGTATCCGTTCACTGGAGAAGGGTTCTTCTAGATCCCAGCATAGCCGAGTAAAAGATCAAGGACACCGATCTACCTAGTGCGTTCTATTTATCAAGATTGTGCCTAATCACCCAAACTGCAGCCACTCAATCGAGTTTCGATCATACTCCAATAACCGATCAAGTAAATATAATGCGCGTTCGAATTTCACGGTTAATTTTATTTATTTACAAACGTAATTTCGTATCGCCTTATATTCGAACGGGAAATGTTGATAATCCAGATAGTCATGTATGTGCATACCTACATCACCCGATACTTTATCCGTTATAGCAACTTTAATTAACAACGTATAATCGGTGCTGGCCTAACGGTCATCGTCTTGGACTCTTTAGTTTGAAATCGATGAGTTGTATCATTCATAACGAGATTTTTATTCCGATGAATAATCTGCAGCGTAGCTACTGCAAAGACAGAAACATGTAGCTATGCGCACGCACCTAGATAATCCAGGCATCATCGTTGCTTCTTTGAATATGATATCATTGTAATTTCATATTCATGCTTTACTCGTTGAATAATCTTTCGGCCAGAGTCCACGTATGTACCTCCCCCTGCCTCGGCGTCACGGACTGCGTGATTCCCGCCGTGTCTGGGTGGGGAAGAGAAATTTGATTACAGAAATGTCGTAGAATTCCAATATTGCGGATGGGTGAGCTCGGCGCTCAATTTGCTTCTGGTATTAGATTTCGTGAGTTTCTCATCATTCTCCAACGGAATCCATAATCCCGGTCAAGGTGCAACGTCACGCAGGTGTGTACCTCCGTGTGTGAGAAATCCCGAAACTCCATATAATCAGAACTCGGTCGTTCGAGCAGCCGAGGCATGAAAATGAACGTAAAAAGAAGCTTAGCGTACTTGCGTAGGTGAGTGCTGTTATATTATACAGTGTGACAAGAAAAAGTTCCCCTCAAATTGCGACCCTTACGAAATAGAATCAGCTGAACCTGACCCAGTTTCCGAGAGATACGAGGGCTCTAACGTGATATAAACTACTGCGTATGAACACAAAATGTGCTCGATAGTCATGAAAGTTTTTACACTTCTCTTATGCCAGGCTGAAAACTCTGGGAGCGCTGAAACGACGGCTGGGGTTGGGCGATCGTCAAATCGAACTTAAGGAAAACCACGTCCCAGATACCTAAGTAAAAAAGTTTGATTAGCTCGTCAGTATGGAAGTTAAGTCGTGGTTGAACCCTCGCGATGAAAAGAATGGCTACGCTCAAACCAGCTGAAACGGAGAACGCCTCGTCAGCATAAAACATAGGTAAGTACAGCTTTGCCTCGACGTCGTAACCACGCGCAGATAGATACAGGTATAATTGTGAACGTGGTACTTTTACCGAGAAGCTCCAGCATATTCTTACCAATTATCTCATGTATACATCATGTATACGAAACGCTGAAAATGACGAACCGTACTCAAGCTCTCGTCTAACAACAAGCCTGTTCCGAAGGTGAAGCTGTTCTAGGAATTTCATACACGGGCATAGATTTCCTTCTGCGCGAAGCAATCGCGATTCTTTGTTCAGTCAATGGAATGACGATTAAGAAGATGCCGAGTACGATATACGATTCTTCTGACGAGGAAAAAGAAAGCCCTGAAATTAGGCTATCCATTGCTCCTTGTTCAGAGTTTCTCTCTCACTCCAAAGCTTTGGATAGAGAAATTCGAATCCGCAAATCACCATGGCATTCGTGACATCGATTATGGTTGCATAAATGTTGCACTCGTACGTGGAAATATATTCTTCGCGGGGCACTGTAACGTTATAGCTCTGCTATTGGATGCTCCATCGAACGAAGTGAGAAAAGAATGATGAATCCTGTGGATTGTGATTGCAGTGAAACGCTTCAGTCAACACGTGGGTCGTCCAATGGGGAGATAATCCAGGCCAGGAACACGATTGAAACAAGCTGTATCTACTTCGAGACTACGAAGCACACTTTGTGTGCTCCACGCTTCAGCAAATTTTCCCCCCTCCTAATTGTGCAGATAGGTTCATACCTGGTGTCGGTACTAGGTAGGTATAATTGGAGTTAGAATAACTGATCTTATTTCGGAGATTCTCTATCCCCTTATCCGCCACATTCTGAAGCCTCGACATTTATTTTATCAATCAATGCAGACTTCTGTCAAGTTCCCCTTCCAATGTAGTCTGTTACGTCCAGGTAGGTAGGTACGTACTACACTTGTGCTGCAATAATCTATAAGTTTCCACCGCTCAAGGCGAATGAATTCAAATTCAGTTTTTATCTCATTCATTTTCAGCTTCTCATCGTATTTTCTCTTCCACAGTCGCGCAGTTCTACAATCCCACATACTCGGTGTTTATTCGTGGCGCACTTGTCCACACTCATCTGCTCCAAAACGCGGCTGAACACTGTGATTAAAAGGGCTGCTCTAATTCGAACGAATTCACGGAGCGCGCTGAGCCGAGTTTAATCAACAAAGCAGCTCGCCGACCCCGCAACCCACTCTATTTCTCTTCGTCACTCACGCACCATCGGATCCGCACACTAGGTGAACATAATTTTATCACGAGAATAAAATTCCCGCCTCTTGGTTTGCGCAGGTCAACGCGAAGAGATTAGGTATACGTACATCTTCCTCGAAATTTGGAAAAAGTCTCAATCAGTGCATAAAAAGATCGTTATGCACAGTAAATCATTTGGGAAATAGGAACTTATTCACGCGGTTATTGATGAAGAACGTGCATTCACGACAGTGAAGTACTTGAATATTGAGTGCTAGAACTCGTGGATCTCATCAGTACACACATAGTACAGATGTACGACACGTGAAGCAGTAAAAGGCAAGAATAATGCATATGAATTCGTTGAAATCGGTTATCGGACATTCCTATAGGGTCGTTAAAAAGTTTGGAACGAAGTTGTGCAGTATAACCGCATTGAAGCGCACCTGCAGTATTTCAACCTTGAAAATATTCTAAGCTATACATGCAAAACGCGTGCACATTCAATAAAAATTGCCTCGTTCGGCATACGATGTGATCTATAAGTTGTTAAAATTATAAACCTACCGTACTTCTCCAGCGGAACATAAATCACACCATTATGAAAAGGTGGGAACGAGGGGAGTCGGAGGAGTATTGTTCACCGCATCTCGTGATCATAATTCAATCGAAAATTGAATTATATGTATATAGTGGGGAATCCAGTAGATAGAACTCGAAATACCAATTGAATAGTTTCAATTTCAATAATTTATGAATTACGTATTCGACTGCAGTACTACGACGCAATTTCCACTGCCCGTGTTACAAACGACTGAATGTTATCCCACCTACTGCGCAGATTAACTTCTCCTTTATGATTATTGACCAGCATACACCCCACATGATAATTGAACCGATTACAGGCGGAGTAAAATTCCTACCCTCATCCCAATCCCATCATAGTCGAAGGTGAGTTGTAATTATTCAATGGGTACATCACGAATCGAATGGTGAATTTCTGCATTAGTGATCAGATGCAGCATGGAAAGTGTGACGGACGGCATAGCGTTTGTTATCAGTGTGACAGAGATGGTCATTTCAGGCTTCATTGCCGAAATCGATTGCGGAGGAAGCTTAATCGAGAGTTTGTATTTGTATATTATGAAATATCATTGTTTTTGCTAAGAGTGGAACCAAAGTTTTTCAGTTCCGCTGTCCCCGGCCACAGCTTCGGCCCGGCTCGGCCCGGGTCCTGACGCAGTTCTTCGCGGGGCGCAGTTCACCGTCAGCCGTGGCGACGCACGGACGTCAGTCGTTGCGAGCGAGAGAGGATCAGTAGTCGGCGAGTCATCGGGAGGACGCATCCACATTCCAAGTTTCGAATCGAATTGTGAATTTGTATAGTGCGAAAAAAATGAGTTTCTTTGCAATCCAGAAAACGGGATCGAACGTTCTTCGATCCGACATTTCAATATAAAACAATTCCAACAACCGCAGTTGACTTTTTTTTCTTTCAAATTGCTGTTCAGAGTGATAAGAAAAAAACGGACCGTTCCGTTTAAAGGTAAAGACTCGTCAACAATCGCATGGAAACTTAATTCAAATAAGATACAATTTCGTGCAAAGCGTAGACGAAGTGGTGACACACTTTGTGTTATATGTAGTGTTGCAGTGTCTTGTTGTGTTCTTAGTTTGGTAAATGTGATTATCATGTTCAACATGGTTACTTACGCCGGAAAGATCTGTCAGAAACTCTAATTAGAGGTCAACACAATCGTCTTGGAGGAGTTTGATTGTTCGGCAATCATTTCCAACCAGCCAACGAATCTTGAAGCTCGTAAGTCGCCCCTTTCGTAGCACTATGTTATGATTACGCTGACCTAATCGTTTTCTGGAAGGAATTACAACGTGGCCAAGGAAGTCCCGCGGTCTTATACTGCTATTACATCGCATGAAGTAATCAGGACTAACAATGACAGTGCATACAGTAGTACAATAATTGTCAGAGGAATGACGACAGAACGTCGTTCTAGGATAAGCTGAACACCCGCCGTGTTTTTCGTCGTATCCATATTCTCATGCTTAGGATATTCAGCTATTGTGCTGATGCCGATGGCAATTCCGTAACAAAAACGAGGCTCGTTATGAGTTGATCAGATGCAACTGTTTAATATTAATTATTATACTGTTATGACCGATCTTCGATGTTTTCATGCTGACGAACGGATGAGGAGATCAGTGAGGCGGTTCACGATACAAACTTCTTAAGTAGCAATTTCATGTTTGGCATTTCACGAATGTAACAGTTACCGGTAGGTGCAAGTATACTGCATGAGGTTCCGGTTTTCAAACGGTTATATGCTTTGCTGTATGTAGACGCGAAGATATTCCACGTCATTCTATCGATTCAGAGAGCTATTCTCTTCAGCTCGGCACAATTACCTAACCAGAAAAACGAAGGGGAATGCGAAGAAAGCCATCGAAAGCGAATAACTCGAATGACTATTTAGTATTCTAGGGTCATAGTGATGAATACTTGCGTCGATATGGAAGTGTGCATATTCACGTCCAGTGCATCGCGTCGTTACAATATATTTATGGGATAGTAACGCGAATAAATGGCTTCATAAGGTGCATATTGAAACTCATTAATGTGGCGGAAAGTAACGCATCGATGGTCTCGAAAGCTCAGCTCAGCTCAGCTCAATGATCTCTCTACTTGGGAGCTTTTTCTCCATTCTTTAGTGGAAATGAGGAAGGAGTTAGTGAAATTTACTCCATTCCGAACCCTATTCCATCCAAACTTGAGTTTCAATCAATTTAATCGTGAATTCTGATTCACAATCTAACAGCTAATTGTTAATAGGATCAATCTCGACCAATTGAGACCAGAGCCTGGGGAAAGCACGCTGTAAATTGTGATATTTATGAGCTTTATTCTGTTTTTCGAGGGCTGAAAGAAACATCATGGTGAGATGAACCAGCAGTTTCTCCAATTTTCATTCAATTCTTATTATTTATTTTCATTTTTTTTTATGGTGGATAACTTTGTCCGATCAATACCGCTTTGGAGTGAGTCATTCTATGATCACTCTTCGTCTCAATATTTCATTGCTCCGGAAATTCTGACTCGAGCAAATTTCTTCAAACTCATCGCAAGTGAATCTCACGTACGGGCAGCATCGCAGAACAAGATGAGCCTGCACTGTGCTGGCACACTTGTTGTAGAAAATGAATTGCTCTGCTGTCCGAATGCTGCAATTTGTGGTCTCGTTAGACTTGTGCATGGGATTACGTGACTTCGACTGTGTAACTGGACTGAATGTCAAACATATGTCTTCTGTACCATGCGACAGTGGACAAATCTAAGTCTCCGAATCTGCAACGAAGAGAATATATCAGTCATTCAGTATCTCATCATGGATTAGCAAATTAAAAGCTGCAATGCATCCGAAGCGAATCATTCTGTGATCCGATGTAAGAGATTGTCGAACAAAACCACATGAAACAGTCGAAATTCGTCAATCTATTGCAGAGAGATAACAGACTCGAATACGGCGTTTTGTTGAACTTGATAGGTGGCTGTCGCAACATTCGATGTTGTATAATATCATCATTTTTGAAATCGCCAAGGAAAGATGTTGCCTCGTTATAGGCTCCATCATGCGCGAAGAATAGAAATCAAATCACCTCTCGCTTATATTCGGTTATATTTTCATTTGAAACATTGTTGTTCGTGTAATTCCAGCTCTATACATGAGCCAAAACTTGTGGGCACACTGGTGTTTGTAGTACTTCCTTACACGGCACCGCCGATTTCTCCTGTCAGTATAATCCACACCTCTTTGCCACTCGTATGTTAACTTTTAATGAGATTCCTCGTGAGCTCTTGGTGATCCACATATACACGCGAAGTGTAGTACTCATACTGTCATAACACAGTCATTTATTAATACACGTCAGTGACGACTATGATGATTGATATTACATCTTTTTCAACACCGACCGCAACCGTAGGTTGCAGAAGCGTGCGCCGGGGTCTCTTTCTGTGACACACTGATCTAATTTCCACAGTTCCAGGCTTGCGGCATAGTCGGCCGTTTTGCATTCGGTTGTTAAATGATTTATACATCGATAAGAGATAGATGAGTTAAACGGTACGAAGTCTATCGGTCTTCTGTTTCAAGTTGAACCTGAAATCTTACGAAATCCGACCATCTCACACAAAAATCTCGCATGTGTTGCAAGTTTCTGAAGATCGCTGCGATACAAAATTAGAAAATGTTCGGGGCCAAATTTTACAAGGTTCCGAATTTACTCCAAAATAGAGGGCTGATAGACTTTTTATTAGCGTGATCCGTGCGCCTAGCGCACAATTAAAGATCCTTTCATTTGAACGCGGAACAATTCTAGTATTATAGATAAGATCTAATAAAAATCGCAGTTTTATCGATAATCGATCTTCATACGAATCTATTCGTGCAACGTTGTGTGCTAGTTAGTTGGATACACACCTGGAAATTAGTTAAACATAATTCATAACTGAACGAAACATCTATCCGTCTGGTTGCATGCGGAAAATAAAAACCTGTTTTTCCGATCGTCATGAATTGCAAAACGGGTATATATGCATATACATAATACACATAAGCATATGGATATATCATCAGAGCCCATGAGCACCAACATGAATTGTCGGCGTGATAGTCGACCAATTATTGGAAGTTAAGTTTCCAGAAAGGAACGAGGAAAAACTCAGCTTTTGTTTCATTGAGAATCATGTAATATAGTCACTTGACTCACTGTCAGGCATATTTCTTTGCGCGAACAGGAAACCTTCAAACTCGCTTGACGTTGTGTACACATATAATTAATGGGATATAAGAATCTAGCTCAATGTTAGCTCAGAGGAACGTTATCGGATATCCGTTTCGCGTAACAAAGTGCCTCTTGTTGTTGTAGCCGAATGTCGTATTCAGCATTGGTGAATCATTAGATCGGGTGTACAATATTGTGTGTACCTACACATCAATTTCGCAGCAATAGCATCAAGGAAGATATGGTACGCCAGTCTCCGAACTGCGGAACCCTGATTCGGAATCCCGGGAATTGACGTCATTCTGGTATGAAAATTGTTCGAGAAATAAAGAAATGCTGCAAATCTGTTCCCCTATCCGAGAAGTTGTTCATGCCACAGCTCGCGCATGTGGATATCAATGCCTTGGAGCCAATTGAGCTTAGTCAGCATGATGATTGATGCGTTTTACCATACGCTGGTCATACCGGAACGTATGAAGAACCGTGTATGTACGAATAGGAGCATCGAGGGGACGATGTAAAGGTTTGACACAAAATCAATGATCTCCACGTTACATAGACGATGAAAGCGACATGATCCTGAAATCCGTACGGTATACGCGGAATATGGATATGTACAGAGGTGCCGTATGTATATTGTCCAAACGCACAATACCTGTGACACGCGCTTCTTTTTCCCTCGGGGTTAAATTCGGCTGGTTGAATATTACGCGCAAGTTACGAGGACATTATGTACGACGATTTGTCAGAGTTTCCCCAGGCATGTAATTCCATCCGGCCGCGCCCCGAATCATATTAGGTTCATGTCAACCGAGATAATGGAGACGAATTAAGAAACGTAGGCGTGTCGATATGAACGCCCTCGTAGACACGTCCAAGATCCATGTGAACGAAACGATAATATCTTGATGGAAGAAGTGTCTCGTCCGCATATCGCTGTAGGCACCAGTACATGAATATATAAAAAAATACTTTTACTACACTAATGCAACATCGGAATGTAAATCCGCGGCTTGACGAATTTGAATAAAATGATACTCGCTTGATAAAATGATTTTGTTGCACCCATCGATTGGTGGTTCCCGACAAGAATCGCAGTTGTTTAATTCCTGCTCCGTTGAAGTAGTACATTACGCAGCAAGGGAATGAAGTCGAAGATTATTCCCGAGGGGGTGTTTACTGCCCGAACGAAATATTCCGGGAGTCAATCCGAGGGAATTAATAATCGGTTTTATTCCTGTGTTGCATATAGGATTTCATTTCTGACACTTTATTGACTGGAAAAGTGGAACAAAAGTGGCATAGGACTCCTCACTGTTATACTTATTTCCCGCAAATTCACTTTTTCCCCTCATTTGCAGGGAATACAGTACTTTTTCCCGAGAATAAGGGGACAAAGTATAACAGGGAATGATATGACATTTTTTGCCTGCCCGGTTTTCAGGTCAATAAAGTGGCCACGGTTATGTCGGAACTCAAACTCATTTTGCAACGGACATCGTCAACCGCAAATGAAGAAACGGGAACATTGCCGATACAGCAGAATTTCAAACAACAATCGCTCGCTTATGAAAAGAAAAAACCTGCAAGTTTCCCGGAGAATTGGAGTTGGCAATCAAAGTCCATCTTCCTTGACGATAGACTGTTTTTCCTACGAATTACGGCGTGGTTATACGTTTACATAACTTTTTGTGCTCGCCGTCATACCGAGATTCTCGGGCTGCATGCTTGACGAAGACTTCTATTCCATCACGCACGTGTTGGTATGCGTACGTACGTAGCTCACTTGGATGTCGACAAAAAGTTATCTTGAGTTGTCGCCTATTTGAAGATCCGTATTCCGGGGGTATTCATTCGAGTTTATCAAAAAGTAAACTGTGGACTCGAGCAAATATTCAGTCTAACCTCGTATGTATAGATATTACAGGTGAGTGTTGAAAGGTTCGTTGACAAATATGGCGAGCATTGAGAGTTATACTAATATAGTATATCTTGGAGACTGGTGAGACGGGAGGCTGCAAGTTTGGGACGAAAAACTAGTGAACTATGAGCATAAGTATATAACGCTTTCTGGTACATATAGTTCGTAATCTCTATGGACCAGTAGCTATCCTCCGTTCTGTCGAATTCGTCGCATCGGACTTGCTGAAAATTTGCAGCGTTCCTATTTCTTGAAGGGAGAGTGCTGACCCCAAGACCTCATTCCGTACCGGTTCCAATCTAATTTCAATTACGACTCGATCTCGCTTACATACTCGGCACAACTACTTTATACTGCATGTATATGAGGGACATCCCTTGATTAAAGAATATGCCAAGTTAGAGCTAGGAAGCCGTCGTCGCACTTGTAAGGACTGAGAGCATAAGCAGAGATATTGAGTCAAACCTATGTTACACGGACTTGAAAAGTTGGGCTTGATGGAGTTTTCAAATTATTCATGCTTGTGAAAATGAACTTTTCGACCGAGTCAGCGCAATAGGTGTAGTCGAAATACAAATGCAGCGCAGTCTGCGTGCTCAGATTTCGAAATCTTTGTTGTTTTGAAACACCGGTCGGTAATCGCTTGGTATGTGGTAGGAACTTGAACCCGAGTGGCTTCTCGTGCGGTGTTACGATGAAGACACTCGCGTATAACCGCGGGATGCATGGTCCTGTGTATACAAGTAGCATGCCATATGATCTCCAACCTCCTACTCGTACGTTACCTCATTACAGTAGGAATATTTACGCGTGTTCGGCCGATGCGACATCGCCGTCTGCCAAGATGTTACGAGATGCTTCCAGAAACTTGCAGTTGACCAGCAGCTTGTTAAACTAATTTTGTAGGAGCAAGGTGAAACTACGCATCGTTTTCCTGACTCTGCACAAGACTCGGCGTCTCCTTTGGAATTGAGGATGGAAACTGAAATTTCCGGGTTAAAAAATGTTTCCAGTGTTCTTTCTGCCTCTGTCTACTTCATGATCACACGTCCATTTCATAGTGCTCGATTGTACCTCGATCTGGTATGGCTTGAGAAATTTGCTCTGGTCGATGAATGATTCATACGGAGATGAAAGCAAGACGATATTAGCATCTCGTCTGCATTTGGGAATTCGTGTCGTGACTCCATAATAGAGTTAATAAATAAATCCCAGCTATCGTCACGTCGTAGCTCAAATTTTTATCGAGCACCACCTATCTACAGCCGTTTGTAGCTATAAGTCCACTCGGGAAGATAATCGATTCTGAATAAAAAGCGGACACTTAGAGTTTGAGAATTTGATTAGAGATGTTTCCGGCGCGTTTCTTGTCACCGCGTTTACCGCTGTTAATCGATATGCCGGTAATTATTTATCAGAATTGTTTCACGCTTCTCGTTGACGTTATTTTCTAGGCAAATTTGAAATAAAGTGAAATTCTGTGGTCGGCTTCTTTCTCGAGCGAGCAGGGTTCCACCGCATAGTAGATAATTGCTGATTCATAAATAGCGCCATAACGGATATGTAGTCTTGAATGAATAGTCAAATTATACACAGATGTTTATTCCAACGTATGTAGCACACGTCTTTCTATATCAATCAATTATGGACGCAACTAGCATGAATAATTTAGGATTTTGTCAGACTGTTCTTCAAAATTTCTCGAAACGAGCAGAATGAAATGCCGAATCGATTATTCGTCACAATTTGATACGCCCTTTCAGTTTCGTTATTATGAGATGAAACGAACAAGTTTCCGGCTCTATGTGTTCGGTATTGCATGTAGACTTGCGCGATCATCTTCTTTTCCACGTCAGTCATGCGTACGCTTTGGTAATAGTGGGTATTGGTGACATGACCACGTTTCAGATTGAAAAGATTATAGCATCGTCTTAAATGGGTATCGCAAATGTTCAGGTCTAACGATAAGCATGCTCCCGAACGCCGTATAAAACGATGCGAAACTCCCGTGGAGATGAAGTACCTAATATAAACGGTGGCACATAAAGCGGCCGAGAGTTCGTACGGCGGGTCATTCCTGTTCCGGCGTAACAAAAAATAAAGAAATTGAAAGAAAAACGCAAAGGAAGAGAAAAAGAACCATCAAAATTTCAGACGCAGGTCTTGAATTCAGATGCAAGAGCAAGGTGCAAAACTTTCTCGCCGATGAACCGGCTTTGATTCTCTTCGTTTGAGCCTCCGGCGAAAAGGTTCGTTGGCCGGTTCCTGCGTTGAAAAAATATTGACCATTGGTAACCCAAATTCGCAGAAGGTATGCCGTCTGTTTCACGTTTGGACATCACCTAGGGCGGACTTCGTCACGGTAATAATACTCTCGTTACGCATTTCCCGAATGTAGAAGCTGGAAATGGCAGAATTGTGGGAGTATAAAACGAGCTGTCAATAGATCTGAGGATATCGTGAATTGTTGAAAATGGATTGCCCGTTGAGAATAGGTGAAATTTCGCGTTACCGCAGCTCGTAGTATGCATGCAAGTCGTGCGGGGAAACGATACGCGCGTCTTTTGTTCCCGCCGCAGGATCTTTATTTTACGGAAAAATGATCATAGGTATATTTCGACTCGATTCGTTGGTAATACCTTCTGTCCACCCGCAAAGACTCCGCTAACAAAGGCATGCTGGCGCGGCAGTGTTCGTTTATCAACGTGTACTTTGGCCCGAGATAAAACAGGGCGAGGTGATATTACCGGCGAGCAGGTGCGCGGGCGCGGCCATTTTGAATTATGTACTTGGACAATTGCTTTCAGCCCGTAGGTCGTGAACCTGAAGCATGCGCAAGGCAGCTAATAAATACCTACTTTAAAAATCGAGAAAATAAAAATCAAGATTGGCTTCGTTGAAGAACAGGAATCGTTTCACACGGGGCAGTGGTAGCTGATCCTGCAACTCTTTATTTTATATACTATAAGTCGTAATATAATCTTCGGGTCTTGGACCAGCGCGTGACACTCACGTACAGCGATGTATAACGCGCTTCAATTTATAAGATCCTTTAATTGACACACTCAGTTATCCAGGCAGACCTTCTTCACGGATCAGTAGAAGTAGTGACTGAAATCGTCCTTAGCGCAGGCAAAGTGATACGCGGGCAATAGAACAAAAGTGAACCGTTATTCCGTGACAGTGAGAAAAAAAACTAAACGAAGATCGGAAGAATGTTGGTAAAGAATTAACAAGGAATGACGGGACTGGATGAACAAAGAGGGAAATGCCAAGGCGAAATTCTCCCATACAGATCAGATCTCTACCTGCCGTTGTCAGTCAGCTTAGAGAAAAGGGCCGCTGTGACTCAGGGACGCCTGCGAGTACCTGAAAAATTCCCAAGGACTGAATGCCGGGGCCTCGGCTCCAGAGAAAAAATGAGAAAAGAGAGAAACAAAGTAGATGGAAGGGCTTTGCTCAGTGAGGTGAGAATTATTCATTTGGAGGATTGAATTGAATCCTGTCGTGTCAAGTTTCAGCGTACTAATTCCTCAGGAAATTTCATGCTTTATTTGAAACAGGGTTCACAGTGAAGTCCGTGAAAAATCAAAATCCACACCGACATTCTTTGGAGTCGAAACTCTGCTTCTGAATGATACGTTTTATAAAACCGCAGGGCAGAAATCTCACCGAACACAAAATAAGGCTATTACAATGTTCCTCAACTTTTACGGAACCCGCCCGGTACTTCTCCGGTGCCCTTCAAGAGAAGTGGAAAAAGAAGATCGCTGTAAAGAGAAAAACAGTAAAGGGAAAAAAACTCCTACTCGGCAACTTGTACGGTTTTGCCGGGGTCAGCGATTTCGCCCAAGAAAAAGAAGTCCTCGCCAAGGTAATTGGGTCGCGATCTACTTATGTCCACTTCGCCATTGTGCCATTTGCGAACTGCGCACCTGTGTAACGCTCAGAAGCTCCCGCAATATTGACACGTTGCTGAACCAATACACGCCGCATAGCCATTCATTCTTACAATCAAATTCACTACTCGCGACGTTCATTCTTTTTTTATAATCGAGCAATGATACATGTATTACATGCGTTAGCGCGCCGGTTCAAAAATCCGCATGCGGAGAGTTCTCGACAAATAACAAATCTGTTGTGTCCATACTCCAGCACGCTGGAGAAAATTTTCAAAGTAGACTGTACGACCACGCTATAATGCAGCGCCGAAAGGCCTTCAGCGATATTCTCTAATGGAATTTTTAACAGGCCATGCCTACTTCGTTTTTTCGTCAAACTCTTTTCCCCGTTGCTGCAGTATATATACCAATATATTTATGTATACAGGCAATTTGTCGAGAAACAATATGAGCGTCTTTTGTTCACGGGTCCTGTATTTTACGAAAAATTCATATTCTTTTCAAGTGACATAATTAACGCTATCAACATAACCGCATAAGGGTTCTCGATGTTTCGTAGAATCTCGTCCAATACTTCGAACAATAGATTTCCAGCAGAATCAATTCGAATTTCGGTGTGTACTACGTTTTCTCATATGATTCATATTTTCCGATCTGTTCTCAATATGTTGCCGCCGACGCAACGTATCGAAGATTTTTCAAAATCCACCCAGTTTTCCCATATTACACTGGGAAACGGCATTCTATGCATTGAATTCCAAAACGCGATGATTGGAACGATAGTTCGTTTCTGTTTGGTCGTTGTGCGCTTGAATTTCGCCCACCTACACCTGGATCCCTGAAAATCTACTGGGGTCTTGGACTAATGATACAAAAATAGCTGTGATTTGCAGGGAATAACCCATACATTCGATCAGAGCCGGCATTGCCACGAACTCGGCCATACACAAGTCCTGATCCGTCAGTGGCACGGTGCGAATACGTCTCGTGGTTTTATGTTTTTTGTTATCGCAGTTCGCGCTCCCTGCAATCTTATCGTCGTGGGCAATTATATTTTACGATCGAGAGAATGGCGATACAGGAGAAACTCCCACTTTCCTCCGTACCAATAAGTGTTATAACTACTGCAAATGTTGAAAATGTCCACGTTCTATGAACTTTTATTCATCCAAAGCTAGAGATTTTCCCTGAATCCAGACATTATTATTGCGAGATATTTATTCCATACACTGTTCATGACATTGCCGACTCGAGAAGAAAATTCTAATAAAGTCCGTAACACGTTGCTGCGCTATTACAAACTATGCTCCATTATTCCTGCTGCAAAATATGATTTGGCAGGGTGGTTATAATGGCGAGAGTAATAATAATCAGGGAGTAATTAACCTCATTATATCACGACCAACGTTGTATGGACGTTGCTACAGTCGCGCCATCGACCGTACGCGAATTCACCGGGAAAACAAGCATCATCGTAGTTCCGATATAATATCCTAAAAATTAAGTCGCTCCACCATAGTCGATGATTTATGGATACACAACGAGTACACGGTTCATACCTAATTCCGCCTGAGCGTCGCTCACATTATGTTTTTAGTATCGAGATAGATGAATAGAGTCGGGAATGAAAGCTCAGTATGTTACCCAACACGCATTTTATTCGACCGTTTATAATAATTTTAGAAAATTAGAAAACGTCTACCTACCTGCAGTATGTAGCTAGGGCATGTAGCTCGAACAATTTCTCTCGCCTATAGACACACTTGCCACATGCGTATCAACAATTTCCTCAAATCACATCAGCACAGTTTCCCCAGCTACACGCATCACGTCATAATCCTTGCCAATTATCTTGACGACTGTGAAAAATGAAAAGAAATCGCGCGATGCCCAACTATCACTAAATGGCAATTAGTTCCACGGAAGTGAAAAGAAGGACAATCACGGAGTATCCGTAACATTTCATGAGCATCAATGCGAATAGTGCCGACCTACTGCCATTGGTATGGCCATTAATATCTCACAGCTATGTATTTGATCGAACAATGGTTTCGATGTCTCTTTCCGTTCACTTGTCCGTCTACCCAGCAAATATTCACCCCCTGCAATGCAATTCAACGCTTGAAATTGTGTCCGAACACAAACTACCCGGGGTCTCGTATAGCATCGTTGCTGCTGCTGCTGCAGTTCTCTCCGGACAAATTAATGAGTCATTAGCGTCCCTATTAATTCATTATTGCCCCTTAACCCTTGGGGGTCTGTTCCATATCCGGTCGTGTTTGCGTCATCAAGATAAACGCGATGCGAGCGACGCAGCCGAACACCCGGCGCAATGGCTCCGAAGAAATTGTTCCCTTTTTCTTTGACGAGCTTTCCTCTCCTTCTTCTCGTGTTACTGCAGCTCGCATTCCCACTCATCTCTCGGCTATTTTCTAGCAGGAGGTGAGCTCGTAAAGTTCTACGGCTGTAGTACTTCTCCTCTGCATATCTCGTTTCTCTGGGGGCTTCTTCGACGCGGTTGTCAGACGATAGCTCAATAGGGGCAGAAACTGCACAAATCCTTTTTTCCTGCGAGGTTCTTTGCGCTCTGAGATGACGCTCTAGGCCGAGCTACTTTGCCCACTTTGACGTAAGATTTGAATACGTCACAATTATTTTGATTAACATCAAAGCCTGCATATCTCCTTAACACAATTGACAAAGCCGCTCATAGCGCCAGAGTAGGCGCAATGCGCTAGTTGTGTAGTTCTTAGGCGTGTATAACGAGGCTTGTGTTATTGCATATTATATATGCATGTAGGTAATAGTCATTTGAGTTTTGACAGACCACCCAAATTAGGTGGCGCTGACATATGTAACTGATGTACGTATGTAGATAAGAATACGGTCACCAGTAGCGTAAAGTGCCCAAGTTATCCAACTAGAGCGTACCGAGCTCATCTATCCCGAATCTTGTTCGTTGCACCCAACGATAACGACAGATTCTTCGCTGTCGCGTCCCGTGAGACCAGATCCACCGACAGAACGCGCAGAGCCATGTGTCGGCGTGTCCGGAACTTATGATCATGGCTTTCCCCGGTTGTTGAGAATCGCTGAATATAAATAGTTACGGACATGGAAAATACGTTGTTATTGTTACCCGAAACGAACAAGTTTTGGGATATAGATGTTCGGCATTGCATGCAGATTCGAACTTCCAACATCTTTGTTGCGGCAATGGTGCGTACGCTTCGATAACAGTCGAAAAATAAGTAGAATCGATGGATTAATTGCAAACTTACTATTCTGCCAGACAATTAGCACTACCGGCGTAACTTTGACTGCGAGACACGTATCGGTTTCCGTTAAGAAAGCTAGTTCCGACCTCTGCAGCCTGCAGCCAGCTTAGTAGTTCTCGGGTTTTAGTTTTCAGGATCCGGTTTCTTCCTCGACGCATCTGTAATAAGTAGAGACAAGAAATCCCCGGTGTAGCGTAGCCCCCGTAATAGCTTCTCTTCCGTTAGAAGAGTAACGCGAAGATAAGTCCGATAATATACTACCACGGCGAGACATTCAATTGGGTCATAGATCATAATGAATTCAAGAGCAAAACAGCAAAACAATATTTTTTATTTTTGTTATAGTACCAAATCACAAGTCGAGGTTGAATCTATACACATTGTACATACATACGTAAACTGCAGTTCATCTGCATTGTGAGAGGGTGAGAATTACGACAACTCCTGTTCTCATGACTTAAATTCGCTAGATAAATATCGGCCCGGACTCCCAGAGGTTAATGTTGATAGTGTGAGAATTGATGATGCGTTTCACCTTGCGGGCTGGTCGCCGCCGACTCGGCCGTGTAGGTAATTTGAGTTGTGGAAATTCTCGATTCACATGTATTATGCTCGTAGGTTGTCAATTTCTCGAACGTGACGCGTAGTCCCGAAAACCGTAATATATCTATGTCGTTGTAGAACAATGCTCAGCCGATGAAATCACCGTGTCACACCGTAAAGCGTCTTCGTAAGCAAATAATGATTAAACTTTCAGCTAAGTTCACGCAGCGAATTGCGCAGTAGGTATGTAATGTATATACATATCGTATGTACAAAGTCAAATGTAACGATTCCGTTTGCAACTGCCACGTGTTGTTACTCTTGTAGTACTATATACACCTATAACTATAAAGAATACGAAGCTTCAAAGTCACAACTTATGTTATAGTATCTACCAAGAATAGAGAATACTTGGTAAATGATGATGTCACCGACGACTTCGTACGCTTCGAAGTAGGTGTAGAGGAATCAGGTTCACTACTCAATTGCACGTTGTTGTTAGTTGACTCAACGAATTGCGTAACATAATATAAGTGAGTCTCGTTCATTTGTATAATAAAGGCAGGCACCAGTTTTTCTCACCTGAGGAAGTGAAAACCTATAAAATGACTAACACTGCGTTATTGTTGGACAACTATTGCTGCAAGAGCGAGCAAATTGCTCTTCTACGCACAATTTCAACTAATGATATCTGCATTGTAAGCAAAGTAAAGTAAATGTCTCGAGTGTAAAGTCGTGTTTAGCACTTGTCTAGTTGTAAGCTTCACACTATTTGCACTTTTCAATTTTTCTCTTCCCCAGTGTCTCTCTCTCTCTCTCTCTCGATCTCTCGCCCCATTTGTAATGAATTGTTGAGAATTCATAACTTGTGTTTTTCTTGATTTTTGTGTGCAATTCATTGGTCAAAGATTCTATTTCTGAACTTTTCTGGAAGTTGCTAAGATTTGGTGGTTGTATGTGTATTCATGAAGTCCTTAGGGGATTACCGCCTCGGGGATGTAATTTCGCTCTCTCTCTCTCTCTCTCTGTCCGTCGGTAATTTCTCGCCGTGAAGAAACCATTACATGAATTGAATAGTTGTTTCTCTAACGAATTAAGCTCGATTCACTTTTTGAAGATCAATGAACTTCACGGTGTTGGATGCTCACGTTAACGATAGTGACAACCGGCAATTATAGTATAAGTCGAAGAGCATACTTCACTTACTTCACCTACTTCACTTCAACTTTCTACAAATTTCATTCAATGTAATTTGTGGGCCTCATGTAGTCTGATCCAATTAGAAACGATAAACTTTATGGAAAGTTTGATGATCGTGTTATCGACAAGTATAGAAGACTTTTGAGGCGGTTCTAGAATGCGGATTTTCGTGTCAACTGGATGATGAAAAACTAATGTACGATCCTAATTATATATATATCGATATCGTGCGGTAGATATCTAGATATCGTACATACGTATCGCATTTACGGTGTCAGATAATTGTACGAATCAATGAAATAGCTAGGAGCATGCGTGTCTCACGATGGTCAATTTACGAAGTCAATTTTTTCGTCAAGTTTAATTCAATTCATTCCAATATACTTACCCATTCTCTTTCTTCTCTCTGTTTCGGTTCAAATATCGATCTCCGAAAGCTACCTATAATTGTCGCGTAAACTGATTCGGTCTTGACACGCGGGAGGAAAAATTATTGTCCGGTTCGTGAATCCGTCGGAGTCAGAGCACGTTAACCACATTCAAGACGCGTGTACGAGTACGTCCGTCATTCAACATCCAGCAGGCCATTGAGTATTTTGAAACCACTATACATACAGCACTATACATACCTGTCGCATTGTACCAGCTAATTGGTATTCAAGGTAAGTAATATGAGTAGTTGCATACCGAGGAATCAAAATCCATGGAAAAGTGATCGTGGATTTTCCAATGAAATGCTTATTAGGCTGAGTGAACTGATTCTATACTTGAATTCATTTACTGCATGTTGCGTCTTCTTGGGAACGTGAATTCTGACTCATCCATCAACGGCAACTCTCTCAAATGAAGCTACTATGCACGAGCATTGAATCAGCGAGCGGCATATTGTTTTATCCAGCCAGTTTTAAAATCGCAGGACGAATGAATGTTCTAGAGTCTCTTGTAATGTAAAATTAACAAGAAAATAGTTTTTCGAGATTTACCGATCGCCACTAGGATTGTCGATGCTTTGCCGTCATTTCGGTTGGGCGGAGGGAGCGAACCTTGTCTCGGCTCGTAGCAGTACTACAGCCGTGAGTGATGATAGGGTAGGTTGTGACTTTTGAGATCGCGTAACCGTAAGCGTAGAGAACTGTCAGTATATTAGTACTCGTACTCCCGCGCTCACTAATCGTCAACAAGACGTTATGGCAGATGTACAAATGTTATAATACTCGTACATACCACAAATGCAGGTATACGCCCGGGTATACCCAGTACAGAGAATAGGCATGGACGATTTAGTCCCGAATAGATCATCTAGTATATCCAGTATACTATAATTCTAGATAAGTTCTGAACCAGCCGTGTCACCTGCGGCGATCTGAGCAATTATCAATTCGATGACTTTAGCCTTGCTTTGTAATTCGCACTTGGTGTATCCTTGACCACAGTTCGTTTTCCCACGCCCAGGAATATTGTGGGTACTCATTACACAGCTACGACGTACGTAATTCAAACACAGGGAAAACAGCGCTCGTTGTACCTCAAAGCTATACGTGCAAGTAGTCGGCAATTATAATCCGTGGTGATAATTCATAGAAAGTTGAAGAAGCGAATTATATGTGAATATTGTCTGCTCAACAACTGCCGAAATGATGAATGCAACCAGAGAGTGCCGGGTAACATCAATACAACGCGCGCACCATCATCGAGACGTATGTGTCTCACTCGTAACATGACTCGAAAATATCCATACATAATCGATAGAGAAAAATGAACTGTAAGATAATTCACGAGACATGACCGTGTACAAAAAAATATCAATTTTTACAATACAATAGAGCCTCTGGCGTGGATTAGAGGATATTCGTGGCGAATAATGTGTCCGTGACGAAACGTAATAACGTTAGGTGCCATCAAGAACGGAGACACGTGCTGCGCGACTAATCGCCGCTTGCGTATTCACCGTTAGAACTTCGCAACTCAAATGATAGTCTTTAGGTACGTAATAGACGAGACTGGGAGTCTGCACGCCTGTGCCCTCGCGGTTCCATGATCAAGTTCGTGTCATAAATTACGCTCTAGACGTAGAAAAAGTAAATTGCTTGAAATCAATGAAACACTCAACTTATTCCTGCCATAGTCGTACGTATAGATAATGCACATACTCATAAATCTTATGCTATAAGAAAATCTCTCTCCATCATATAACAGTAGAAAGAACCTTAACGATCAATACGGGCTCGAAGAAAACGAATGTATCAACAAATCTTATTTTATGATGTCACTGGGACTCGAGAACGATGCTGAATTCGAATTGATCCAAAGATTCATATGAAATCTTGGCGTAGTTGGGAACAGGTTGAAACTTCAAGCTGAATTCTTCTATCCACTTCACATACGCGGTAGAATCTTTGGCTGGGAATTGGCATTCAACATATTTGTGCCATCGCATTTCACAAATTAACATATCTTTTACTCTCTCATCCATGAATAATTGCAAATTCTGGTTGGTTCGCAGACAATCTCGTTTCACGCCTTCTGTCGAGCCGCAGACGCCATTTATTTGTCACTCGACGACGTCGAGCGATGTATAATATCACTTTTTGTTTCACCTTAAAATTGAAAATGAAGTTGATACGCGCTTCCGTCTCTGAGCCCTCGAAGTTTTTATGTGAAGAGTTTGAATAAAGTGATAGTAATCGACAAGTTCCATTTTTTGTACACGCAGGTGTGAGCTTTTTGCTTCAGAAAATTTCATGCGGCCTCATGAGCCTGCCTGCTCCATAGCGCCTTTCAATAAAATACTAAACATATTCTGTTTGGACATTTACAAGCACGAGCACCCGGAAGACACGTGAGGAATCTCATCCAAGGGAAAGACAATAGAAGAGAAATTCTTATTTCCGCACTCCATGTGACGCAGTACTCTACATTGTTTGTAATGTATGCGCGGATTTCACGGAGATCGGGAATGCCTCGAGCCGACGCGCGTGAAGAATGACAGCCAGTGAATCGGACGGAGCGTCGGACAAGACGGCAACTGACGTGAATGGAACTATTGGAGTTAGTCTTCTGTTAAGAACACAATAATTGTTCATCCCACGCACACGAAGCCTTCAAGCACTTTCTGTCTTCTATCACGCCGATAAACATATTCCCGCGCGAATACGTTCGTAAGAACTTTATCTTATTCAACAAGACGCCGTCCTAAAGTTTCCTGTTCATGAAATCTAATTGGAAATGTTAAAGAACATCGACAAAAACTTTTTGTCTAACATGTGAAGCGAAGATTAAAGGCTGCAGATATCAGTCGATCTTTATGACGAAGAAAAACTTTGCCGACTGCAACGTCGCGTCGTGAAATATTTTGTATATCGTCTCGTTCGCATGAAGTATGACCGTGACTTTTGAACGTTACTCGGTAAACAATGAATATACCTTTCGGGGTCTGATTTCGGCTTGAATCCCGCCCAACCGAAGTCCAAACCCGATCCTGGCTCTGGTTCTGGTTTATGGTCGGTCCTGTGGTCGCGGCCGTGGTTATTACGCTCGAGCAGCATGGCAGTACACGTTCGTATTCGTCTGTCGGCTCTTTCATGGCAACTCAACGCACCTATACCTATACCTGCATCTGCCATATGTATGCACGTCTGCCTCGGCGAGCAATACTGCGGATTTTAATGAGTGTACAGGCATGCGACCGTATACTCACATGCACGACGCCCACATGCAGTTATTGTGCTCCCACGCACCATCACGCCAAGGTACTCACGTATTCTTGCGCGTATCGCGGCTCGCCGTCTGATTCATTGGTACTTATTTTACTTCGGGAGCAGGCAGTATGGGAGCAGACTGCACTTGTAATCGTCTCGAAGAACCGCGAGCTATAAAACTGCGTCTGCAATGCCGTATGTTGTATAATAAGTAATTCTACGGCTGTGTCAAGTTCAATGAATAAGTCAAGCGACAGTCTCATACGTAGGTGCCCGTGAACACGGAACTTCGATGCCAATTATTCGAATAAATCTTACATTTTGTTAAGAATTTTGAACAGTTGAATTCCCTCATTATTCCGAAAGCCCGATGCCGATACTATACTGTATGACATTTCATTGACCATTTTCACGATACGCGAGATGCACGCGCCTGTTTTCGATTCTTCCAATGTCAACGTATCATGAAAGAACAGTGGAGAGTTTTCATTCCGTACCCCCGTATCTTCGGTTCGGAATCTGAAACGGAATTATGGGTACTACGAAATGTATTCTTTTGTTCAAGAACACGATAATTGTGAGCATTTTTTCTTCAACAGGTGACTCGCCACGACGCCCCGCGAGGCGTGCAATGCGGAAAATTTCACGTAGTCGGAGTACGACGTATGCGCGACGATGTGCGAATGAAGAGTACGTATACGTTGTTGACGATAGGGATGCCGACAGCTCGGTCTACTGCCGCGCGCGCCGCCCACTCACTTATAGTATACAGGCGTAGCCTGTGCGGTCGTGTATAACTGCAATTAGACGATTCTTCGCTCGGAGTAACCTGCACGTCTTGGTCTAGCGCGTAATTGCAGAATAGTTGACATTATAACGATGATTCGAGATATACCTATCAATATCACGCCCGTATTGTGCTCGACTTTGATGATCACATATATTCGCATTTTCATGAGCTCTGATGCACAATGAGAAGTAAACTCTCGAGTAATTCTCTCGTTGCGTGCTAGTTGTAATTAGAAGTTGCGGAGGCATGTGAACTGTGAACAAACACTAATCCTGAGAACGGATGTTTCTACGTGAAATACAGTTTCCAACAGCATTTCACTTCCTCGGCAATCTAAGTTCTAGCTACTTATACGTTCTAGATTCTCCTTCTTCCGTACGCCTCGACCACCAGAATACCTGGGCATGTTTCTCGTGAACATCGGCCATATGTTGACCACATACATACACCGGGCACGCCGTTTTTATGTACTTACCGGAGAATTTGCTTTCCCTGAACAAATTGAACGCGCAACTTAAATTTCTCAATCCACGGACTAAATTGACAACATTTGCTTCTGATTGGGCAATTTCTTTCCCATTGTTATTCGGGCCGCTCTTACACAGTTAAATTTCAAAAGGCACGAATAACTTTGATCAAGTCTCTGCAGCGTCGGAATTTTGTATGCTCACTTGCGGAGTGAAACAAGAATCAATTGGCAAAATGTCCCCGGGAACAGGATTGACTGACAATTTACGCATGTACACACATATGGTATACCTATGTACACGCGGTTCTAGAAAGGACGACTCGGATCTCCGTTGCAAACAAAAGGATTGCACAGGCAATAGATAGATTTATTGTTTGCAGACGAGTTACATGCGCTCGGCATACAGACATATGGCATAAGTCTACCTATGAGCACCAACATTGCGTACGGCAGTAGCTCTTGGGTATAATCTTGAATGTAAACTGAGATGGAACCGATCCACGTCAAGCTGGAACTCGATCCGCACGTTACCTCGTCGGCAATAAATATTGTACGTCGGTTTAGATACGCATATGATGAACGTACCCGCGCCCACGTCATATCGGAGATCGTTATACGTATCAGACTGATACGATCGAGAGTTGATTCTAACAATGAATCCAGGAACAAGAATTCTTTTCGGCAAGAGAAACGTTGCATGGAACAAAATCCATTCAAACGTATGTGGCTGATTCTTGAAAATTTCTCAAAGAATCATTCGCATGCTTGCTCTCTTCTTTTGACTCGTCCGCTGTTTCTTTTTTATTTTTTCACTCGTGTGGTACAAGCCTGACTGCGAAATGTCTATCATGCAGCCTCGGTTGAATTGCACGCGGTCTTCTTTGTTCACTCCAACCTCGACGAGCTGCCTTTCCATCGAGTAGTGAACTTTTAATGGGGCTTGGGTCACGGACGTACGACCGTCGATCGAGCCTCGACATTTGACTGTCTTCAGAACAACATCAACGGCAAATCACGCCCGGAATATAGCATGTGAGCTTCTGGACGGTCTCAGCCTCGTTTTCAACCGTTCGCCTCCACCCTAAAAGCCAAATTGCAATTCCCGCACATTCACGACCGACGCGGACGTGACTCAATGAGAGGATGGTATAACCAATGTAATCGCTATCTCGCAACCCGTGCCGCCCAGCTCACACGTGTCAAATGTCACGTAGAAGGAAATTACGCTGTCAGTATTGAACGTAATTCTCGCAGATCTAACGTTAGTCATAACAATTCTAGGAATACCATGTACGTGTACCTGAATGGAAGCGTTTTTCATTCCATCAATTTTCATCGGGCGGGAAAGACGTCTCTCAAGCTTCGTTCTCGCAGAATTCATACATACCGCACCGTTCTCTCGAAGAATCCAAGACACGAGACAAAAAAATAGGTGTCGAACCACTACGTTTAGACACATTGCGGATCAATTTGCATACTTCATGACAGCATAGTAAACAATTTTCATACGTAGAATCGGATTTCGAAAAGACACGTATGTACGATACGAACTAAACGACGAAGAGACCGTATTAGGAAACTGTGCAACAAAGGCTTTCGACAGGAACTATGAGATAGATGGTCCTAGAACCTCTCTCCGTCCCATGTGCCGGTTACGAGGACCAACGGATACATATACCACGGTACTGAGGTCATGACTTACAGAACCGGCGATGACCTTAGTGACCCTAAAGCATCTTTGACGGGTGAAGCCAGCTTGCACAGCGTGCGTACCAACTATAAACGTTGTCCTCGTTCTTGTTGGCTGTTACAGATATTAACCCTATGCATTGTGTAGGTATACTAAAAGAATACGAAATGCACAGTTGAGTGCAGAGTACTCGGCATCAACTCGGCAGGATCTTCCTGATCATCCTTTGGCTACGCTGACTTTATCGTCGCATGAAATGCAGATCGTCGGTGATCATGTGAATAGAAATAGCACACTGTTGTGCCAACGTCACCCGAAGTCATTTGATGATAATTTTTTTCCAGCCTAGTCGCTGAGTCACCTGAGAATTTTCCACAATCACTTTCCAGATGCAGTGTTGCGAATGTCCCGTACCTACGGCTACGCGATGGAGAGGGAAATGCACAATATTTCAAAAGCCATACTGCGCCATTGAGTATGTGGGACAGGGGCTCTATCGCCCGCCCGATTAGCTATCGGTCAGGTTATTCGTATCGTACACAGCATACACGGAAAAAGTTTACGATCGATCATACTTCGAAGCCTTATGTTATATACAGGGTGAGTCTCGTCAAACCTGCAGCCTCAGTTATTGCAAAAACGTCATGTTTAGTAGACGAACCGTGGGATCGAGTGAACAATGGACTCATCGGACTAATTGTAATGTGTGCACGGTCCGAATGTTACATTCGATTTGCTCTAAAACTATGATTTACTGTATCTAAGCCTCGCCCATTCTGCCGGTTTGACAAGACTCAGACTATATGATAATATTATGCTTGCGGCTACGCGCATCCCGGTGTATTTTGCCCATCGATCTTACGATTGAAGAAAAAGAAAAAATTCAAAACTTCGTTTGAAATGTAATAGAAATCTTGGATAAATGTCAAAATCTAATCGTAACCAATGCTCTTCTCGCGGAAGAAATCAAGCAATACTGTTTCGATACTGTTAGTGTTTGCTCTGCAAACAACATTTCTTTCGAAGCGGCGTTGCGTGCAGTTCATATTTCGTTCGTGTGAACGTGAATACGCGGGTTTGATTGTGTTAGAGAATGAAAATTGATCCGAACACCACCGGCGGCTTCCAATGTTTGGTCATAAATGTTGGTAAAGGGTTCACCTCTACGTACATCTTCTTCTAGGGAAACAAATAGACTGATGTAATACTCGTGGGTTTGGCTCTATCGCGATATAATCTACCCATGCGAGCTGGTTGAATCTCGAAACACCAATGAATACCGAAGAAAATCTAACTTAGCATCAGCGAGAAATTCGACTGGAATTAGTGGCATCTCTTGATCACAAAGTGCCCACTTCCTATAGGCTGTATGTCAACTACTTAAATGGCGACACCACTTTTAGAGTTTCCGTTGAGATATGTTATATCCTACACTTATAGTCGTGATCAAAGCTCTGCCTGTATTATAAATGGGATTGTCGTCTTGTAGGAACAGCGCGTGTATAGGAGTTTGCTAAATAGATATCGATGTATCTTCATGCAGGTATGAAAATCCATGATATGACTTATAATGTGAAATGAGAGAGTAGCAGACGGAATTATGCTACTGAGGAACTTGTTCCCGCGGATAGGAGACATAAATACCTGTGCAAAATACCATTTGTTTTTGAAATTACAATTCCACTTAGGTGCATTTTATCTCTTCAGAAGCGAACGGCAAGAATTCATGCCGGCGAAGTAGTTCTATTATTCATTCATTCAACATGTTTCCATCAATGGGTCGGCTGAGATCCACGCACATACCTATTATGATACGACACCGTCGGAGTATTATCGTACTTTCTTTCATTCCCAGAAATTGGAGATATTCGTTTCAGTGGAACAGCCTCTCGTGGTCGCTCTAATTAATTTCTGCATGAACGTAGACCCATCTGAAAAGAGTACTCTGGTCACGTGTATATTTCGTACAGTAGATGAATCTACTGAGTTGTAAAATATAGGTACGAATGTACCATCTGTGTATGTGTCTACTATGAAATATATCTCAATTCGTAGAAAAGCTCATTGGCGATGGCACGGAACCGGATCGATTTTCCAACTGGATGATATATAAGCCGGCTAAAAATAGACATAATCAGCATTTGGATGCCCTGTATTCTCAGATAAAAGCTACGCAGATAGTCCTTCAGAAAGGCTGTAAGAGCCTCTGAATAAATCTTTGTCCGGGATAAAAGAAAATTCTTTCTCGTTACAAACTAACGACTGCCGATATGCGTTCGATTGTGTTATGTGCCAGAATATGTAATACCGGACCTACTCGGAATAGCATTATTATCGTCTTCACACTACGTCCTCACAGTATTGCGAATAACAACCACGGCAATGCGAAACTCTGCTATGCTACCGATGAGTCCTACACTGAATTTCAAAATTGGAATTTCGCGTTAATGTGTGCATACAAGGTCTCTCGTGATAAGAGGATAATATATATTGTGGAAGCCGCGTTCAGGGCAACGGTGGTTTGTCGGCTCGCCTGCATAATAAAACTAGCCTTTTGCACAATTCTTGGTGAAATTTCGGAACCTGTGTTCGCGGAGGTTGCGCAACGGCTATCTCTAAACCAACGTACATCCATGATCACGAAATATTTCACAATGTACCCGCATCCACTGGAAACGACCACCCAGAATTCGATCGGATCCATTGTCAAAGCCATCGACGTGATAAATGATACGCACAACTTGTGACGCGGGCCCTGAGGCCGCAACGAGTTGTATCCACTAGACACGCACGAAATTTCAACCGGAAGTGCATTGTCTTCAAGTGATCTAAATTTCGAAATACCCGTTGTGTCCCCCATTTCAATCCGGGCATGACACGTATGTGTACGAAATTAAGTTCATGATGTCCAGTCGCAGTTAGCCGAGCCGATAATATAGTTGGGTTCGTACAGGCGTTAAATATAACGCGTGTACGAAAATGAAAAGGTTACTTCGAATCTGAAGAAAAAGAGAAGCTTACTGATCCCTACGCAAATTGAACGAGTGAATGGAGAAACGAGTGAAATTCTTTAGCCGAAGAAGCTCACTTCTTGTCGGTTGTGTGGCATCCTAATCACGGTAAAAAATTATGTCATTTTCCACACATTTGGCCTAGAAAAATGTGACGGGACTGTACCTTATCGTATTGCCGACTTCGTTGGCCAGAAAATATTTTACGAAAGAATACTGGACGCATAACGTCCGGTAGTGACGATTAGGGTGGCTCTAATGACGTAGACGTGAAGATATGGCATGAAATATTCGAAAAATCAAAGCTGGAATAACGACGCGGCGGGATGTCGCGAAAGAATTTACGTATATAATACTGAATGCCGCGTGAACTGAAATTACGATCGCTGTGTCGAGATCTTGTTCAGGAAATGCATTGTCTCCCGGGTGTCTAAGCCGCCGGATGTGCAGGTAGAAGTGCGTTACGCAGGGGGGATCACTCCGTCTCACTCTCGTCCCGGCATGTACTGTCCGAAGCCTGACCAACGAGGGAGAATGAGGCGTAAGAGCGCCGCGAACCAAATTAGTCGAAATTAGTTTAGAATGAATCGGAACGGAACGAAGCGCGGTGCATAAATTAATAAAATTAAGAATACATATAGTATATTAGACCTCCATCCCTCTCGCATGTAAGCGGTGTTCAAAATATTGCGGCATATCATGCGAGCGTACTTATACCCTGCAGTTATGTTCATAGAAAACCTTATTTCCCTTCCAGGTGAAAATGAACGGACCAGTATACGCTTCGTCCTGTCCAGCTCTACAGTCTGACTTATCGTTGCACAGCTCATCTTACTACAGCGAGTACAGCGGAAGTACGAGGAGGCGATTGTCCTCCACAGGGGAAGCGGACACTTCGGCAACTTCGAGCTACGAGGGAAGCGACAGTTCAGAGCACAGCGATGAAACCCGCTTAGACCCTGTGAGCCAATTGGAACGTGAACAACTCGAGACGTTCTTTCGGGGTCTGAAGACACAGGTGAGAATAGGAAGATATTTCGTTCCCCCAACAACACTTACTTCACTTCTTCGCCGAGATAAGGGGGAACAACAAGATTCAGGTCATTTGGGAGAATTTGATCGGTCGAAATCTCCATACCAATGTATTTAAGGTAGAGCTCACCGCGCAGGAAATGCGAAATGTCAACTAGGACTTGAACTGTTTCAGATATTTGTCTGCGAGTCTCTGGCCAACTTATACCTGGGAAATGCGTCTCAGTTGGGAACATGGGAACTTCGTTTCACGGGAATTCCAGTAGTTGTTCTCGACCTGGGAGAAACACGGTCTCGAGCTAAGAGACGCATTCAAATTCTCCTCGCTGAACGGGGAACATGTTTTACACTCTGGAGAGAAACCATCGACAACCTATCCGCGTATAAGGTACGATTCTATCTTCCAAGTTTATAATCTCATGAGAGTTACCATGGGACATGTGCGTATAAAATTCAGTCGATTTCAATTGGATGAAAAAAGATTCGTAAGTAAATAAAAAACCGCAAGTTAAAAAAGGTACGTTTTTGTCCAGGTTTCTGGCGCAGCGTTTCACACGATGTGCCTATCTTCCGATCACACGCGACTCGCTGGATTGAGCTTTGATAACTCAAAGGCAGCCAACGACCTATGGCAGCACATCGAACGCCTGGTTTCCTGTCCGGAGAACATCAGCCTCTCGGTACCTGGTAAAAAGAAGAAAAAATCACCACAAAAAAAAGTCGTTCTTCCTGCAAAGAGCAACATCAGCCAACCTTGCCAATTCCAGCATGTCACAAGCGTCGACGCTGCCGATAGGTCGCGTTACTTTTCTCTTCAAACTCTGGTGCCGGTTCTTACCGAAGCGGAAAACGCGTTGGAAACGACATATTAGACGTCGAATGTCAACTCTACATCGCCTCCTGTGTGCTATGCGATGCGATACAATTTCGCTGGGTTCATACGATTCGCGAAAACAACAATTGGTATTCCGTCGAAAGTTTTTCTTCTCCCTTTACATTGTTCGAATGCAGGGATTCGCGGGAGAGTTAGATTCGTTGGAACATGTACAAAAGTGCATGAAAATTGTTTTATAGATTTTACACAGAAAGGCACACGTATTATTTTGTACTGTAACCAAAGCGCACAAACCACATGATAACAAAATTGATAGACAAATTTTCTTCACTTTTCTCACATACCTGTTCTAACAAATCTAATTTGTTCACGAATCCCTGTATCGAAGCAATGAAAAGGTAGACGAAAAATCTCCGGAGGGATACAGACTTTTTCGCGAATCTTATACACCTATATGAAAACAATTTACTAACGGCGCATTCCGGAATCTCTCATTATATTTGCTTCATCTGTAGGACATACAATATTGCTAGAGTAAAAAAAAAAGAGAAATTAATCCACGTCAAAGGGGAAAGAAACTGGGCGTTCGGTGACAATGGCAATGACAATGATGATAATTTACGGTGTTATTATATTGTATAAACCGAGAACCGTACATCTCCGAGTTGTGAGACACCCTAAGACTTCCGAAGAACGTGTCGATTTCCCAGCGGGAAGTCTTCGGGCTGTCGTACTACGACCGGAAGCAGGTAAGGTGCAGTGATAAACAAGTCCTAACTTTCCATGGGCGACGAGAGTGGGAGAACAAACTTGTAGACCAACAGTCAGCGACAGATGGACAAACGGGCGAGATTAATGTATCGGAACTAGACTAAGCCGAAACGGCTGGCGTCACTCTTCACTGATTATACGAAAGAAATATACGAGAAAAAAAAAATGAACAAGTGAACAGCCGTATAATGCAAGTGGAGTCTGAACAATCATGTAAATTACTTTGATGGAAAGGTCTGTGACCGACGACATATGAATTCCTACAATACACTGTACGTCGGGAGCTACCGAGACATGTGTAACTATATCTTACGACGTACGCGCTGCTGCAGGGAAAGGGATGGGGAACCGGTTAGCTATGTTCAATTAGGGTCACGAGTGAACCTCTCGAGTGCATTTGCTTCACATCCGTGGAATGTTCTGTCATTTTCATGGCGACAGGCGAGTTGGAAACGCGCGGTGGATGTTCTTGCCCATGACTGTTCAGTATGAAGAAAAACTTGGTGGCAATTGCCGAATGAGAATAAAATAGCTCGGCTGGCCCCGGAATTAGAGAATTTCAACTGTTTGGCCAACTTTTAATACATGGTGCCGAGCTAGAGCTTATGAAGAGTAATAAAAGTAAGGATACAGACCGAGAGACGGGGGAGTTGAACTTTGAAACGGACTCACGCAACACTTTCAAGCGCAACGATGACATCTGCAGAGTCTCATCTGTACCAGAGTTTCCTCATTCCGCGTCGAAATTACCGGGTAACTTGCACACGGTGGCATACCGAAGCGCCGCATTAAAAAGGGTCCGTGGTTCCGCCTCAAGTGGCTCGTTAAAATGGACAACTGTAGAGCGGTAAAAATAGTCTCCATAATTCGGTGGACAAGCTTTCAGAGAATACAGGGTTTCATGGGCCCTTTTTCATCTTCAGAGGCTCTTGCGTAAGTCTGAGGTACTATACGTATGAACTGTGCTGAAGAAGAGAAAAATATTTTGGAATTATTAATCTTCGTCGCGTGAATGCCTCGGTAATTGAAGCGCCGATATTTTTACAGCATGAGAAGAGTCACGCCACGTTTCCAATTGATTCCTATATTAAGGGTGTAATATCAAGTTTCGTCGCATTCAGTCTTTCGTCCCGGGACATTTCAATGATATGCCGTTTGATGCCTGCTGCAGTCAGCTCTGTGTACTGCGATCATTGCAGATTAGCAAATTGGTTCGAGTAGCGCAAATTGATAGATTGACATGCCCATCTGCCTATATAAATTTTAGGCCGCAGCAGCGAAGCTCTTATTAATTTATTATAATAGGACTATAATAGGACTCGAATCAATGACTGGTAGAATATTTATAAGCGATTGAATGATTACACGTCGGACATGCATACAGGATGGGGCACCTCGAGTGTTACAAGTGGATATCTGTAATACCAAGCGTTGTACACATAAATATGTCGAATACAAGTTTTTCGCTTTTGAAGAAGCCATTAATAGTTTGACGGTATAAATCGATGTCCCAGAGAAATCAAGATAATGACTATTCTTCTAAATGAGATTATCAATTTTCTACTCCGAACAAAAATCGTATTAGTATAGATTTCCACTTGTAACACTTCATATGCCCCGCCCTGTGTATTAAATCGAGCATTTTTATCGAAAATTGGCTCCAATTTTTGTCTCTGTAGTGTAGTACAGTATAGGTAGTGATCCAACTATTATACTTGACGGGAAATTCGGTCTGAGCTGTGACATGTCTTTGTATTTTACAAATTCATAGAACGTATAGTATAGTGAGCAGAGGAATCAGAGGTATTGTGTAAGAAAATATTGATAACGGTATTTATAGACTTTTTCCAGAATTGAACAGTTTCAAAATTATCTGGAGAAGAGTATGTAAGGGAATACGAAAATGCGGATGGATATAGAAAATATTATTGCCTTTACGCTTTAAAACTGTATTATATTTGGCAAGGAAACCATTTCGGCAGCCTTCCTTACCACTGGTTTTCATTATCATTATTACTGATGCGCAATTTGAAAAATATGTCTATTTCATCGATTATACATGCCGAACTTTAACCGTCGTAGTACACTGCCCGCAACTATTAGTGGGTCACCGAATGTCTGGTACAAAAACCGTGCAATTTCGAAGTTTCATAACTCTGCAAAGAATGGAGAGAGTCGACCATGAAAGTTTTTCGGAGCGAACTTCACCTTACCGACGCTCCTCAGCGATTACAACTCTTTGCTGACAAGTTATACCCCCTTGAAACGCCTCACGCCGAATCCGCAGAGTGAACTTTCAACTTTCAACAGGTCTACGGATTGTCCGAGAAGGGGGATTCAACGTTTGTGATAAGCATTCTGAAACATGAAATGTCCTCTTCGAATACACTAGTTCAGATTGGCTCATCGTTTGACTGATTGTGAGTTATGAAACTTCAGAATCGCACGTGTTTTTCACTAAAAATTTGGTGAGCTGCTCGTATTTGCGCGCAGTGAATAATTGATTATATCTTTTTGACATTTCGTTTAATCATTAGAGAATTAATCTTATGACGAGAATAACTTCTCTCAAATTTGTGGCTATCGAGGGGGTTACTCCTGCTGTACACAATAAAATCTATATCAGTACCAACTATTTTTTCATTATTCTTACATGGGATATTGCATCATGGAATGAAACATAAAGCGACAAAATAAATGGCAATTGGCTAGTTTGTCAGATTCCAATTACCATGGTGGTCTTTATAACGTTGACGCAACAAAATGACGATCTAATTTGAGGTCGCGAAGAATTGCACTTGAGAACGATTTCCGGTTGAAATTGTTTGATGAGGGAAAATCGGCAATTTGTCGCCATTTCGGAAGTCTTTGAAACAAAGAATGTACAACAAAATGTATGACACAGAATTTTTGGAACCTGCTGAAATTTTTCGCCGTCTCATTTCGTCAACGTTATGATTAATTCAGCTTCATGAACTATCGCGGTGCAGCGGGGGGCAGCTCGTGAATCGTTGAACAAACATTAAGACGTGTTTTCCGTCACGATCGCGATGGTTCAGATTGCGAGTTTCATAGTTCGCTTATGGAAGCGTCAAACAAAATACTACAGTGCAATTTGAAATGAGAATGCATGTACGTGTTGTACGTATATCACCGACAACGCCACCTAATTTAGGCGATAGAGCAAAACTTGGGTGAGAATTACATGCATGTAGACGGTATTAAGCTAATTCGATATCCATGCATGAGAACTACGCAACAAGGGTTATAGGTACGATTATTATGTTCTTAATATAAGAGTTGTATGACTACCATGTATATTATTATTATATGATTGTTATATTATTGCGATTATTATATCGCTATACAATTACTCAGATAAATAGCTAAAATATTATGAACCTATTAATTACGAGTCAAATTGTGCTTTTTGATGTTTATCAGCAACCATTTGAAGACTGGTTTTACCATCCAGTATATTTAGCCATAGATCCAAAGTTCATTCATAATCTAGTTATTATGTAATGTTATAACAATACTCTAATTTTATATGCCACAAATATAATCTTGTCGAGATGATTATGCATTGTACGGGGTGACTAATTCTCCTGTTAGAAGAACCTGTAATTCATCTCTTTTCGCTTCATATTATATCGATACAATTTATAGTAATGAATATTGTCATTTGACGATGTCATGATGAATTAAGTATCTACGTTCATTGACCGTTAAACGCTCTTCACTTATTGATATGATCATTCGCTGTAGGTTTTGACTACATCCACCTTAGTTTGTTAATTCATATAGTCTTACATTGTGGCTATTTTTTTATATCTTTTTATTTTTACTTTGTTTCGATTGTATTATCGTTCTTTATCTACGACTGTGATATATATTATATATTATATATATATATATCTATATATATATATATATGTAGGTATATATTTGTAACATTATATTCTGTAGAATTACACCTACAATATTGAATAATCATATTTTCCTCTTACTGTACGGTAGGTCACATGATTCTGTTATCTATGTAATTGTATTAATAAAACGTCTGTAGATCATAGTTTTGCCACTTTTCAAAATGTTTTCACTCCCCCCGCCTCTCCGATATTGGATATTTCGTTGAAATTGTCGTGTAATTCTAATCATGCGGCTGTTTCGACGGTTGGCACAAATGACATGGCACTCGCGTGGAACTCCGTCGGTCAGGTAGTTCACATTGAACGATGTCGTTCGAGCACTGCAGGTTGCACACGACAAGGCGCACGGCGGTGCTGATCGTTGATTGCAGTGATTCCCAAATAGGTATTCAATTTGTGCGATGAAACTTACGTTTATTGTATATCTACTGTTGGTTACATCACATCGGCAGCTGTGACGATTTTGTAACGAGGCAACAGACGGACTTACTTAGTTTTCAAAATGTTGATGCGTCGTCGAATATAATTCCGAATCAAACATATTGTGCGTTTTGTGGGATAAGCAAATATCATAATAGTCCATTGATTCATATCATGATCTACATATTTGATCATCATTGAATTTTTCCGAACGAAGAAGGTACGATCGGTACTTCCTTCAAAGTTGACTCATAAAATAGTTTCCCTAGTTTAAGATATCGCACTTATTTTCAAGATTTTCAATCCTGCAACCTGCATGACCTTTTCGTGCCAACCGCATTATGAACTGTGAATTTCGGGGGCATGTTTGAACATCATTGATTGAGTCCAGATTCTTCCAGTTTGAATCACGTAGCGAGATTCGCAATACAACAGACTATTGACTTTTGTTCTGGCCAGCAGTGTCAGTGTTGATGTTTATAGGCCTGGGATTTTATAATGACCCGTGAAAACGAGGCAGGCGCAGGATACATTCCTCGGGCGATACTGCGGAATAATTTAAAAATAAAAGCAATAGGAAAAAGCGTTCGATCGAAAGATAGGCTTGGGCAGGCCATAAGGGACTTTACGAGCACCCTGTATGGAATACCTATAACTGGATGCTCCAGATAGATGCGGCTGATATGAGATCGGCTGGTTGGACCCGTCTCGAGTAATGAGAGGCCCGAAGCCGCCTGCGTATATCGCGCCCTCGCTTGTTTATGTGAATCATCCCGATCGACCACAATATCGCATCGTGAGATTCGAAGAGATCTTGACACGATCGGCGGCGGGTGAACCCGTGGACACGACCACACTCTGCTGGTGAACGATGCGATGCGCGCCAACCTCAAATGTAAAATTCCTATCCGACCTCATACTCCAACCTCCGTGATTTTTGTCCCCAATGATTATTGAATATAATTGTTGAATATAACAACCATAGCTACGCTGCGTGATGGCTGGAACCGTAAAGTCCTGGAGGACCGACCACCTGCACCTGAACATCGTGCTGTAGCCCATCTGAACGAGGACAACTTCAGGATCTGTTGTCACTGTAATAATGTTACGAGTTACCTTACCGTTCCAAAAATGAGTCAGCTCTACTGAATTGGGATTTGAACCTAAGCGAGAGCCGCTTGCTGCCATTTGTTTGGAACGCTATTAAATTAAACTGTATTTTCTATTTCAGTTTGTTACGCATACAAATTTAGTTGAACCGTGTACGCAGGCCAAGTGCAAACGGACTATTGAAGCGTAATGAATTCGGGTGAAAATAAATTCCATCGGAAGCGAGGTACTAAATGGAATAGATTTCCCGCACTCCACGGGTCGTCGCACCCGGACACGTTAAAGCGACACTTTCCTCGGTCAGCTTTCGGCTTCACGATACAGTGACTATGGGTATCTTATTTAAGCGGACCTACATTCGCCTAATCATCCAGCACTGTGGCACTGCATTTAAATTCTCCCAACGATACATTAAGTTGGCCATTCGCAGTCCACGTTGAATACGTCGACTGCGGATGGTCATCGTCGCCGGTACAATGACGCGAGCAGGTGATGTCGAAAGGTCAATTTGTATGAGCCGGATAGATCCATCATTTGTATAACTACGATCTATGATACGTGCATTTTGAGACAGTATATTCATTCTTCTCCCCCTTCCCTCCTCACATTTTGCTGATTCGTCGTTGCAGTCAGCGTTGAGCAAACTGCGCATAATACACCGCAATCCGTGACTACCGGGGCTAAAAAGTGTGGCCGAACCAACTGAATCTAGACTGATCGGTTCATGCCTGCAGCCGATTGCTGGGAACGTTAATTTATTACGCGGGTTACAATAGGTGTTGAACCTCTTGTGAATCGAACGTCCGCCTTCGCCTTGACATGCATTCACGTCTCACAATTCATCAATAACAATAACTCGATTTGCATGAACGATGGCCAGTCTCCCGCCTCCCGCCGCCGCTCGCCAACGACGTCGGAATGCAACAACGTAGTGAATCTGCCATATCATCAATCGCTCTGGCCGTTGTTTTCGTTGATAGCGTTGTAGCTTATGTTGCGAAAATTTTCGCTAATTTACCAATCGTAGAGTATTGACGGAACCGGTTTTGTTGATACAACAAAGGGTATTACTTAATTGGCAATACGTTTGGCCGTATCAAAAAACTTATCATTGGATCAGCGATCGCATATATATTCAGTTGTTTCGACAATGTCTGACGGATCGCCTCTGGCGATACTCCCCATTGCTCCAACGGCGAAAAATTGTGTCCTGTGTTCTACAGCGCCGCATGGTTCATTGGAGTCATGGTTTGCAGAAATGGAGTAAAACCGCGAAACAGACTTTTCGACCGAGTGTCCGTAAAGTACGACTTCTCGGTCGTGTTCAGCGGCCGTATAGTACGACTTTACGGACACGATCGAAAAATGTTGTTCGCACCTCGGTCGTAAGATTTCACGGCCTCGTGAGATTGTGCGTCCCTCGATCCGTAAAATCCTACTTCACGGCCTTGGTACGAAAAAGATGGAATAAGAATAAAAATTCTGTGAGAAAGAACGGCGCGGTGCAGTACGCAGTGCGCGCAAGCCTTCATACCGTCTCTCACGTAGTATTACTTCAAGTATATAGCCAATAAATTACCATCGCTAACAGTAAATGAACTCGCTGCGCCACGTACCACCCTGTGAAAGAAACCAAGTATATCAAGAATTAATTTTGCATTCAGATGGCATCTCTGAAGTTACTCGATTTCGTAAATTTTGCATCCGCGCATAGCGACGGCGGTAGCTAGGTCGCACACGTTAAGAATTTATACAGAAACTTATAAAGATTCTCCCTCTTGAATGCGCGCAGAGAAACGAATGTATGAAGCACCATCATTGATCCAGGTAGCATGTTTTACATTACCTTGCCTTGAGTACGCGAAATGCTGGTAATACTTTTCGAAATGTCTTCATTTTATGTTTAATGCAGGATCGATATTTGTCGTGAAAGGAGAGCAGCTTCAATATTCCTCCGTGTGGACTGGCACGTCTCATTTCGTTTCTGAAATACTGTGAGGTGATCCAGCGGACCTAAATCTCGACCGACTGCAGCTGACATAAAGAATTGTGATTCGATAGAAAGTATCACCGGTATTTTCATTCTCAGACACTTTTTATTCCTATTTAATATTGCAGGCGCAGCTTTACGCGCGCAGACGGTAGAACCGACACACATCTTCACTGTCTCTGGGCAACGCAGCGCCGACAGAATGCTTGCGAATATGAAAATGATTGAAAGCGGGTCACCGCGTGCCGTCACGACTCACGCGTGCCGCGTCACTTACGAAATCAACACAGCCGTATATCTCGGTGTACTTGCATACGACATGCAATAATTATACGAGAACGAAGAAAGGAGTTTAGCGGGCAGAGAATGAGGATTCTGATTTCAATTCAACTGCTAATTCTCGGATATTATGTGGGGATAAAAATTGAAGAGTCGTGATAGACCTGCGGCAAGAAATTACCGTATGCGAACAAGGAGGCAAGAAGAAACCAGAGAAATAGAGAGGCTTCGTAGACAATCGCTGAGTATACCGGACACGACGAGTCACGAGATCTGGTGCCAAGTTTTCCCAAGGAAACAGAAAAGTCTCAAGGAATTCTCAGACAGGAAGCGTTCAACGTGCCGGACAAGCGACCGCGGCGACTGGCCGTCGGGTTATTCGTGGAACCGGGAAGTCGTCAGTATGTTTCTGGAACTCACGTACTATTCGAACAACGCTCATCTTTATCTAGCCCCCGGAGATCTTCTCTACTCTCATTATTGTCCATTCGTAAAGATATTCTCACGACGAATATTGGTTTTTTTGGAAAAATAATACCCTGCGTCCTAACGCAGCAGCTCTCCCTCTGATGGAATATATGATTTCCTCTCCTTGACCGATCATTACAGAGGAAAGCTTGCAGATGCAAGGGAGTTGTATCTCCATAGAACGTGCCAAGTCCGTGCAATGGAAGTGTCTTGCGAATTCATTGGAAAGAGTTTCGGAAACACCAAAACAAGTGACACCTTTATAGGTAGGTATATCACGCTGCGTACATCCCCGACGATGTTAAATGGAAATTGGAAAGAGATCGTTGTGTGGTGAATATTTATCCATTCAATGAGCGAGTGAGAGAATATTAACAGTGTCACTCACCCCAGACGATACACAGTCTGAGAGCTAAGTAGGTGCCACGCCGGATCTAAACAGGCTGGCTATCTTTGTCGTCTGTACATAGGTACATACATACATACATACGTACGTACGGTGCGGGTCCCAAGTAGAGTTTGCCAGAGCTGGCAATACGGCCCAATACTGGCACAGTGTCGAAGTTCGGCCTACGGCAGTCGACACCGGACCATTGCCATTACATTACGGGGGCATATCAAAACCAATATTGGGCCGGGCTCATTGACTATATTGGTTGAGTACATGATGCCCGGACTGGCCCAATACAGATAAACGTCGTGTTATCGCTAGTGGCAAAGTCGGTACTAACGCAGTATTTGCCAGATGTAGACAGACGGACAGGCAGACCATACAAATTTTTACTGCACGAAAAACACTGACATAAGATTGCAGAATGTCCACTTTTGTATCCACCGATCATTAGAGCAGCGTGGGCACAGGACATCATTCGATTGTGGAAGTCGGGCAACGGGCGTCGAAGTCAGTATACGGATGGGTGACCGCGGCTAGAATAAAATATCAGTCGCACCTGAATACAATTTGTTTTTCATTCAACGCAAATTTTGCTGAATTTCTGCTTCATTTAAAAATATTCGCGAAAGAAAGACATAATTGATTTTTGTCTCCTTTTTGCGATATTTTATAGTACAATGGTTCTGCACCGGGATAGTATACTGGCCCAGCACTGTTAGCCGTGTGTCGCTCGGACCGGCCTTATCGTCCCGACTAATTACCAGTACTGGATCAATGCTGGCGGCCATTGCAGGGTCTGCATTCAGAATGTTGGCTGCGGTACTGGCCTAGTATTCGGCCGATTGTAAGACTCTACTTGGGGTATGATACACTGCGGATTGTGATGTGAACGTGATAACTGATATAATTACGTGGATGTCCTTACGTGGAGAGTGATCTTGTGACGATAATTAAGTCGGGAAAAGAACTATCAAAGCCTCTAAGGACGACGCACGGGCAAGAAACCAGTGGTCAGTGCATTTCAGACGGAAACAGATGGCGAGCGCACTAAATCTGTTTCTGCCGGAGCTGACTGAGGCAACTAATTGTAAGCTTTCGTTCGCACTCTGTAGCGCGACTATACTCTCAAAGATACAGAGTTGCAATAATTGCTTCCACAAATTAATCCATTGACCAATAACGGCGGTCGTCTTCTGAGCTCCGGTTCAGCTCATTGAAATTCATGTGCCCCCATGTCCGATGAAAAATATGGATGAAATGATTGGGATGAATCTTGCACCGCCACTCGTGTGGATATAGACTCGGTTTCTCTAGGTAGAAAAAAAATTGTAGAGGATCACGTGGTGATGCGCAGGATGTGGAGAGCTCACGGTCAAGAACGGAATGGGAATGGGAATAGAGAAGGAAGGATGAATGTAACTAGCCTGGGTTCCCGGTATCGGACACGGTATTGGGTTAGTTTTTATCAGATCTAGTTTCCTCACTGGTTCAATGAGGCCTCTTCACGCCGTAGATGTCCACCTCGTTCCACATTTTGAGCCAATGTCGTAGGTGTCATCTTCCGGGACAAACTGGACTACGATCAACTGGATTAACTCTGCTTTGCCTTAATTGATCTGCTTCCATACCAGTAATCCCGAATCCGGGATTACATATCATGCTGAGGATCCGAAATACAAAAAGTGAGATAATTATCAGAGCATCTATCTTCGATCTACAAATTCATGATACATCCGTAACTTCTTCATTTGATGTGGTCTGCAGTAACCTAGCCTCGGATGATTCGAACAAATTGATTGTTCGAATTTCATTGCAAGAAACAACAATGTTGAAAATTGTTGCAAACGCGATTGATCGACAATCGCGTAACTGGATATAGTAACTGGTGAAATCTAATTGGAACAGATGAGTTTCACACTTCAAGTTGAACACCAGTGAGAGACGAGAAGTAAACTAGATTAGCGAGAATATCGGTCCGTTATAAGTCTTGAGGATAAAATCCTGAATGAGGATTTAATCGGATTAAATCACCAAATTTGTCAAAACCTCCGCCTGCGCGAGTGGGGACCGCAGAATCGAAGCAGGATGCGACTACCTTATGCGCTGGGATTCGTCCGGCAAGGCTAGACTAGTTTTTCTCCACGTCGTCTAGAGTGGAATGCATCGCATGCCGCGCATAGATTTACTATTTTCACCGAGCCACGAACCGTGGGGTTTTCAAATTTCTGTCACAAGTATATGATGGGTAAAAAATTGGAGAAATGAGTTTCAATAGCAAGTTGAGAAATAATTCCTGGCAGGACGCAACTTCGTAGACAAAGTCTGGTTTCAACCAAGTTTGTGCCCGAGTCTTTTGGTACATAGTAGTACATACCCAATAATCGACGTTATTCCGAAAATGTCCGTCAGCTCGATCACTCGGATACCTACAAGCTGGCGGAGCGACGAAGCAAAGAGACGCTGTCACTGGGAGGCAAACAAATGTTTCATTGTTCGTTGGCCTTTAATTACCAAAAAGACCATCGAAAGCACGAACTTAAGGTTAATTTATGGCGTAATTTAGTTTCAATGTTGGTAGCATAAATCTCCTGGATGGGACAGGCCCGAGTTGGCCGACGCTGAAAACAAAAAGTCCTACCGCCACGAAACAAAATTGCGCGATCTCAGAGACGATCTCATTCCTCTACCAAGAACCACTTTCAACTGGGATGCGCCATCGCGGTGCAGAGCCCGAACGGTGAAGTAAGATTATCGAGATGTCACAGAATCCGTGAGAATTGGACCTCATTGGAAACATCGTTACTCTTCATAACCCCATAACAATAGTGGCTAAAGCGAAAATTTTCCAGGCTCGTAGCTCGTCTATCGGATTTTTTTCTCTTAAATACTCTGAAAGAATATAGTGCTGTCTCAAAAAGTAATTTTTTCTACTGTTCAACTCGTACGACGTGGAGGTCAGCATAGCGAATAGCGACTTATCGACATTTATCACCATGGGTACACACATACCTCGATACCTGCTACAGTGAGCAAGGAGATTCGGTAGTTTGATTCAGACGCACAGAAAATGGAGGTACCTATTGTTCTTAGGTCGGCAGTTGCATCCCGCGTCCATAATTATTTCATTGGATAGCCTGGAAAAAGTACTCCTCTGTGAATATCCAAGTTGTTTCTGTACGTGCGGATATTTTGACAGAGCATGAGTACCATAACATTGATTGTTCTATGACCCCATCAAGGACTCATTGTCAGGCACAAACCCTGAAGACAAACTTCATCGCGTCATATTCACGTGTATATGAATTTCCGGGGACTGAATTCCATTGGTCACATTACATACATGTTCCATATTTTGATTTGCATTCGTACACGAAATCATGAGAACTCTTGAGAACCTGACGCTTTACACGGATACGGTCGATCCAATCTACAGTCGGTGTAGGTAATTACTAATTACAATATTTCACACACAATACCACATTTGAAAAATGAGTAATCGATATTTCGAATTCCAAGTTTTTCTATACAAAATATATTCCGGTTGGTCAATCATTGGAAACGTGTAAGCCACTCGGTGCGTAGATCATTACTGAAAAAGCGATCGGTGGGTATAACCATCGGAGTCAATAACACACAAACAATGCTGGAAACATGGACTTCTTTCTTGCTCGCCAAGCTGTTCATGCTGATCTTCATCAGTTATACTAGTCCATAGACTGTGGCTGGATTTCGCTTTCTTGTTTGCCAATGGTCCACTTTACTCTTGATACAAAGCAACTACGTTAAGTATAAATCAATAACAGATAGGAAACAGCGAGTTCGTACCTTCGCTTCCGCTTTGCTTCGGTCGAAATTCAATCTACAAACCCCGGAACTTCTACATCGTGAACGAATTAGACGCTACCTTGAGACAGCTTTCGAACTGGTTTTTCCAAAGATCACTATTGCTGTTACCTACTTCCCCATGTGAGAAGAATTCGAAGACGTAGCTGGGAACGCGATATAGATATAGTATGTACATCGAATCAAAATTATTGTAGAATGGCACCAAAAATTTGTATTCACCGCTGATTTAACGTATGTGGGATAAAATTATGAGAAAGTAACGAAGGATATTTTGTTCAATATTCACGATAAACAGAAAATGTTGAAATTGAAACTGTGAACGCAGATTGGCTGCATCAGTGGAGCAATAATACTGCCAGTCAAAACTATTCCGGAGATTTGTGTTTCTGCACTTTTTCCGGGGTAGCAGCAGCGCGCGAGTCAATTCCATCTTCGTGTATCGGGTACGAAATAAGTCGGAGTAGACAGTCTGTGAGAGTATAGGTATATCTACGTCAGCATTCAAAGTCGAAGCTTAGCGCAGTTGGAAAGTGATAAATCCAGTTTCAATTGAATCGGGATTATAATTAGACAACTTATTCAACCCCATACGGTGTTCAAACGTCTGATAGATTATACGAGGGTTCTGTGCCCATACGCATAATGTCTGTATAACACGCGGCGCGTATATTTACAATTAGTTGGCCCGTGACGGTGAGAGAGTGAGAAATTCTCCTACCTTCTGTACGATTAACAGTTTCGGAATCCACGTTCCCCGAGAGCCCCGCCGATTCTTACGAAATGAGAATTATGAACCTCTGATGCTCTCTAAGTTATGCAGCTGTCCGCTCCTATGCCTACGCCGTCTATGTGTGCACCTGAGGGAATTCAGTGTCTCTTTTTTCCCAGGACCGTCATTAAAGCTTATAGGTTTCACAAATCTTTCGCTGCCGAGGTAGCGGCACGTATCTCCGCACTCACGATTAATGGAAATACTTTGAAACTTTTAAAGGTCATTAGGCTCACCACCCGTCATTACTTACTACCGGCTTCAACTATATCATTCTTCTTCCCCTTATTTTGGTAAAGTTCATTAACAAAGAGTAACTTAATGTGACTCGAAGAGCGACTCTACTGACCAGGCGTAATACCCCTGACGTTCGCCGCGAGAATCAGATACTCTCTCACTATCCAATTTCTGTGACAATATTCGTTTATTAATAAAAATACACAAGAATCAATGAAACATGACCATCAGGTACAAAACATCATTCATAAGCGGAGCGACGCCGTGACAAATATATATGTAATAAATAAATAGGTATTATTATATATATTAATACGGGAGTTTCCGTGGATGAGCGCAATAGGAAACTGAAACAAAACACAATCATAGGCGATGTTAGAAATATGCGAGGCATAGATAGAGACACAATATGACATCGCTTTCTTTGCCTTGGACATCGCAAATATTGCGCATTGCTGTGATCCTGTTTGTTGCAGTTCCCTATTGTGCTCTTCGGCGAAAATTCCCGTACGAATATTTCCTGAATTAGAAAATTGTTTCATAAAATATGAAAATCAAAGCATAGAACTGAAGAAACTAACGAATGTGAACGATATCGATATCGTAAGACTCGTCGAAGGTTGATAACAAAATCTGTTTCATTAACGATAATAATACCTTAACAAACGACATCCGTATAATAATACAACTCGACAACTATACGTACGCACGTATGCAGCAATATCTAGGTTTGATTGTTAGTTCGTACTCGATATGTTTGGTAACTGGTATGAATAGGACTAGTGTTAATAACATAAGTAGTAAGTATGTACACACATAAGTATAGTTGATGACAACGGAAATAAATTACGATAAATAAATAAATGAATAAATAAATAATGTATAACTGGATCAATAGATACGTACGACGCGACGGATCGAAATGAACCATTTATGTTGATCGACTACGAAACTTATACATCACTCTATACCTAAACTCATACCTACAAATCGTATCTAAATTATACTTATACGAAAGCTACACGTTCACATAACACGCTGCTATACCTAAATCTAAATATTTCATAGCACTAAAAAAGATAATATTCATTCCAAGTTCGCAAGAAATTCCGACGAAGCAGACTACTCGGATTTATTGCTTGCGAACATACACTCTCTTACCTAAGACTACCTATATACGTACTCGTTTATTAATATTATTATTGCTATTATTGTTATTATTTTTATTATTATACAATGAGTAGTCCTGGATAAATATCATAACAACTAAGATATAGAACATATTGTATGATGTATTATTTCAGCAACAGCATTGACAATGCTCATATACGTGTTGGGTACAGTCTAATCTGCATTCTGGATCGACGTCACTCAAAAAAACCCGATACTGGCACATGGAAGTAAGAGAAGAAAACGAACGGAGAAGAAAAAAAGTACCTAAAGGAAAGAAAAGAAAAGGAGAAGAAGAAAAAAAAGTAAATGAAAGAAAAGAACAGGAGAAAAAGGAAAGGAAGAAGAAGAAGAAAAAGAAAAAGAAAAAGATGACAAAGACGAAAGGGCTACTCTCGAAGATATAATACATACATATGGACCAATTCAAGTCCCCTTAAATACTACTTCCTAATGGACTAATTTTTGATATCTCTTTCATTCTCCTAACCGTTGCCGAACAACAACCGAAATCTAGTTGTTAATTTCTATGGTAGTAATGGAATTGGATTGTCGTTCCTCTTCGATTGCCGGTGCGGGTCGCACTGTGAATCCGCTGAAATTACTCTCTACCAAACTTAGAAGATTCTCTTGCTCGATACGTTTTCGACGAGGCCCTTCAACCTCAACCTCAACATTTCTGGTGGCCAAGGTTTTCTCAATATTTCGACTTCTGGTATTCTCATTTATAAACTGTTCAAGCTTCGACGGCCGCTCTGTGCTTACTTCTTGAATTTCGTTATTCTCAACCGGAATGCCATGTCTGTTAACGGACGGCTTATAAGTCTTGACCTTCGAGTGACCTTGTATAATTAAATACATTGGTCCTCTAATGGGCTTCGCAGGTTGCTTGTAATGCGAGAAAATCGGATCAGTTGTCAGGCTCGAAACGGTGGTAGTCGTAGTAGCTGGACTCGTGGACGGGCGAGCGTCCTTCATCTCGTTGTTCAACAGGTGTGCCAATGGCGACTGGTATTTTATATAATCCGTGACCGAGCCAAGACTCGAGGTCATAGTTCCTGGCTTCAAGATCGGGGTATCGGGCAGTGGTGAAGATGGAACGCGCGGAAGACCGTCGTTCGATATTTTATGCATGTAATAGGGGGCGTTATCTCTCGTCATTCCTACATGCAGAGTTGTCGGAGTACGGACTCCATTGGGCATCAAAATCATCGCCGAATCATGATCCCTGCTATTCGGGCGTTCCTTCATCAAATGCCCCATCTGCCCGTTGAACATATGCTGTGGCATCGGTGACATGCCTCCAGGGGTCTGCCGCACAACCGCGTTTGGCATGTGCGACGTCATGGTGTGCCCTGAATTCGAATTATGTTGAATCAATGGTAGAGCATTCGGTGGGGCAAATACAGGTCCGGCAGGGATTTGATTCATTTGGTTTATCTGATTCATTGGATTCCTGTAAGGGACTTTGTTCATTTGATTTTGATGAATGATATGGTTTGTTTGGATGATCTGATTAGTTTGAGGCGGGAGAATTGGTAAATTTGTGACAGGATTCGGCGATGAGATAGGGTTTGGGATTTGTGTCGTCTGTTTGATCACAGAAGTCATTGTGTTTGGGTTATCGTCGAGAGTAACGTTCGGTGCATCGATTTCCGATTCACCGACAGCTACATTCGTCTTCCCCATGTAATTCGTGGGCATAATAACCGCCACGGGTTTCTTCGGTTGTGAATTTTCAAAGTCTGTGCCTGTAGGGCCGGTATTAGCGACGACAATCTGCATCTGCATCTTGGGCGGCGAAGACGACGGCTGACCAACGGCAATGGCACTGGGGTCGCAGTCGGCGGGCGAAAACATTGTGGATTGATCTATGTTTGTCGCAGGTACGGGGGTCGGGCCAACGATCGTGTCCCGGGCGGCTGATTCCACTTTTCCGACGACAACCTCTTCGTTCTCAGCATTTCCGCCATCCACTATGATATTGGCATTCTGTCCAATGACCACTTCCTGGTGATTCGATGACGCAGCAGCGTGATGATCATCTACGTCAAAATTCTCTTTGCTACTTGCCGGCGGGTGCCAAGTCACCTGATTAGTTTTCAACGCCGGACCTTCGTTCCCGAGCCATCCTCCAGATATAGTCTGCGTCGAGTGATAAACGAGATTCGATTTTTCGAACGATATCGAGGGTGTCGTTGCGGGCTGGAATTTGTGCTTCGTCGTTTTAACGGGGGGAGTGAAGACACCGGTTATCGCCTCAAGTTGAGAAGCTTGATTCTGAGACGGCGGGGGGGACTTGGAAGAAGATTGCTGAATCCTCAACGGAGAATGGGGGAGCGAGTAGGAAGTCATAGGAACATTCTTATGAGTCTGACGTTCAGCTTGCAGCGGGCCCTCTTCTGTCTGAGTACTGAACTGCTGACTCTGTTCATCGTAATTCACTTTCACTTTTTGCGGAGTATACGTCGGTTGAACAGAGTCCATTGGTTGCGGAACTACCGGGGGCGGGAGCATCATAGTGTATGGTTTCGGCTTCTGGTTGTAAAGAGGGCTTGGATAATAGCTAGCCGGGACATTTTGAATTCTGTTATGATTTCTGTAGTCAATGAGACTATTTCTGAAGTTCGTATTCCGCATTATTTTCGGCGGTTCTGCACCAGTGCTCCCGGGGTAATCAGTTCGCTGAATGATGTGTTCGTTCCTATACTGCTGTTCCTGGTTCCTATTGAACTTCGGCCCATCGATGAACTTCAGGAACTGGTCTGGAATCTTTGGGCTGGTTTTCTTGGCAGTAACGCCCAGAACCAGAATATCCCTCTTCGTGGAAGGTTCCGTCGTGTGAGAGTCCAACCAGTACTGTACTCTGTCGAGGACAGGTGGTACGTAGTCAAACGTTGGGTCATTCTTCAGAGGATCGCCTCGACCGAGAGGTGTCCATTCATCGTAATCCATTCTTGGGGATGAAACCCGCGGCCGACTTTCGTTTGTTCCTGCAACGAGAAAACAGGAAAACTTTGAGCTCCTCGACATTATACTCATTACTGACTACAAAAGCAAGTAATCCATCGACCAGCCAATGTAATCGATGTAATCGGAGGAGACCGATCCCAGAAAAATAGATCCTACATAGCGAAGTCCATACAGAATTATGGTCCTACATAACGGAGTCCTACAGAGCAAAAGTTCTGCATCGAGAATGTCCCGCAGGGATGGATCCTACTGAAATGATTTCCGCGGACGGAACCTCACGCATAAAACATCCCACGGGATCTCTCTTACGTAAAAATGATCCCTGCACATAGTGCAGTGCTACAGAACTAATCTACCGCCTCGTGCGATTCTTCTGAAAGTATACGAGACCAATCCTACAGAATATCTCTTACGGAGAATTCAATAATGTGCTCCGGTATACGTAGCTGCGTGTACGGGATAGAGTCGCAGAATACGTAAAACTGTGTGCTAAATATCTCTCCATCATTTTCTGTAAGAAAGAGAAGGAGAAGGATTCAAGCGAATATGAAGAATGACTTTCGGCAGATTCGAAAGTCGATTAGTTCCGCTTTATGTGGTTTACCCAACACTGTCCGAGAGGAGTGTTCGGTATTTCTGTCTACTCATAACACTGTTATTGCAGACGATCATTCACACCGGCATCGAAACATTGAGGAATAAGACAATTGAGCGGAAATGGAATCTCTGATAGAGCAATCTGCAATTAATTTCGTCGTTGAATTCAACGAGACACGAGAAACCAAGTATACCTATAGCCGTGAAGTGACCCGCTGCCCCTTGAGACACGTGTGACACCGTGAAGTGGGGTAGATGTGCATAGTGCATTGTACCAGGCGCGATACGCAAGGTGAAGGCACTGGCATTCAATAAACTCACGCACACGACGCGGCGTAAGCGACTGTGCCATCGTTCGAGTATGGAACACGGCACGCTGGAGTAAGTACCTACATACTTCGGTCTGCGCCACTCTCTAGCCTCCTGGTTTACATAACGTATGTAACGCGTGTACTACTCCAGCTGCAGGTGACACCGTATTACGTATGTCAGCGACAAAGGTATGAGAGAGAGAGAGAGTGAGTAGCTGGTGTAGAAAAGGGGGCACAAGGCTTATGTTTGGTAGTGAGCCAGCGAGTGGTAAGGCGCGAAACAGAGAGAACGAATAGGTACCGAGTATGTATGCACAAACGAGAGATTAGCGAGTGTGATTAGGTTAGCCGAAGGGGCACAGGCATATTCGCCAAGCGTATTGTTAAATTCGTTATGTCGAAGTGTCACGCAGTGAGATTTTGTTCTGGTACATGTGTTGACTCTATCTTTCGTGCAGTTTATACATGTAGTAGAAGAATTTAGCAGACTATTCGAACCACATACCTATGTTGCAATTACTAGAGATTTGGTTATATTATTCCTTTCCGTACATTTTAACAGGCATCATAACCGGCGTTCCGGATATACTTGACAAGACGTATACGTGCGTCCATTTTCGCCATCATTTACAATGACTGTATTATATGATATTTCGCGATACCTGCAACTCTGAGTCATCCGAACAGCGACTGAATTTCACTTTTCAAACGTGACCGGAGTAGAGCCTGGGCGTTTGATATGATACGGCTGGCTGGACGAGGTGCGTTGACAGTCGCGAAGAAAGGCACAGAAGCTTGTCTACCGATAAAACTGGAAATCGGATTAACCTCGAGCCGGGTATTTTTGTCTTCGCGATTTTTCAGAGACCTCTGCACGCTTGGTAACAGGAATATTCAAACGGTCTGTGTCGCCTGCCTTGCCGATCAATGTTTTTATGGAAGGGTAATTTCTCTTTCTCAATTTGTTTCGATTCTCAAGCTACGCATGATTCAAAACGGATATCTTTGATAAAATGTGTTACAGGCTTCATGTGAAACGAAGTACAGAACAACGAAAAGAAAGTACAGAAAGCAACCACGATTTTCGATCGAACGTTATTTAAATACGAACGAATTAACTCCGCTTTGACCCAGCCGCTCTGAAAGCGAGTTAAACTCTTGACCGAGGCGTGTACGATTGATGTTTAACTTGGTCATATTGGGAGATTCAATATTTACGGACCTATATCTACCTCCACGCAACCTCAACTGATCACGAATATTCTGAACGCTGAGCTGCGTCTCGACGACACCGAACTTGGATAACTGAACCTTAAGTTGGCGCTGGTCTCCCCTCCCTATCTCGGAACTCCGAACTGCATCAGGTGAAGCTGTTGAACTAGAATTAAATTGGTCAGAGTGTATTCAGAAGAAAATACTTCGAAACTCATAGGATTTAGAATGGACAGTCGGTCCACCTGAAAATAACAAACATATACGATTTATGATCGTATGTATCATCTAGAAACCGATGTCTGTCCCTGCAGTGTAGGGAATTTATTACCGCACGCACCCAACAATCATATACCTTATATTCTAAATGTCACGAGATGTCCCCCTGCGTGGAAAATTTTCAAGATATACGATTATCGTTTGAATACTCATAATGGCTCTTCAGATCTCATACGGTAGGTGACTAAAAATACATTGTCGGTAATATTTAAGACGGGACCCCCTTAGATAAACAGCCGAAATTGACTCTAATCGAGAAATTATCATCTATCAGACAGACCGTATAGAATACAGGCAATAATTCAAGTGACTGTTCGTCGCCGGATGGTCACCAATCCATCGGCCCTCTGTTTCGCCTCAAAAACGCGCAAACAAACAAGCAAAAATCGCAACAATTTCATATATGGTGGTCTCCGGATGGTGCCTGGGCGCGAATTTAAGAACAAAATTCCGGTTCTGCAAGGTTCTCGGTTCAATTTGAAACAGAGCCGCACCATTGAATCTTTTACCAGTTCGATCTGTGCGGTTGACCAGATCGTTATGCGAGTTGCGCGGATAGCTTATATGCATATATATAGCGAAGCAGTGATTTCTAATAGATGATTTACCTTTATAGCCGACTTTACGACTTTTGAGGATTTTAAATTGATTTCTAGTTCCCCGGAACTCGTCCGTTGCTGATATCGTGCAATACGAAATTAAAGAGAAGGAAAGAAGAAGAGGACGGAGAAGAAGAAGAAGAAGAAGACGAAGAAGAAGAAGAAGGTGGAAACAAAAATGTTAATAGGTCCCTGATGAGCGAGTCATTTGAATTTTAATTAACACATTTATAAGTTAGCGAGCTTTCGAAGCGGTATAACTTCTATGACTTTCCTCGAAAAGATCTGGTAGTTAGTCGATGCGCTGCCCTATATAGAATTTCGTTCGTGAGGATAGGTTCGAATACATCTATCACTCCAAGTCGCATCGTTTTGGTGACCCGATGCTAACGTTGATGCTAATACTATTTCTCTCTTGTACTTCCGTTATTTCCCTAAAATACTCCTTCCGTGGGACCCACACCTTCCAAATTTTCTTAGCAAACGTAATTTTCTCTCCAACAGTTAGTCAAACAGACAGTGAAAATCGTGTATCATGCAACTAGATTTCTTAATCAAGAGAACAGGCACGAATTTTCATTCTCAAAATGCTATTCACCGTTTGAAAATTGAAATCAATCGACATAGATTGTGGGTCCGGATCGGAACGGAATGGAACGGATGATTGAATCATGTTGCGAACCTATGACTTGACGAAAATAAAATGTAGAGTTGGCGTTGGAATGATATAGCCAAGATAATAAGAGGAGCCTTCGTATGTTGATTATATTTCCAATTGTAATTATATTTCGTTGAGAACGAGCGGATCGATTTTACGCGCGTAGCTCTACTCGCGCGGTGATGGCAGGTCAGTGGGTCATCTTCATCGCACGTGTGTATATACGTATATGTATACTATATTCGTGAATGTATGCGCCGGTATATACGAAAAGCGAACACCTTACGTATGTACATACAAATACGTGTAGCCGCGTGGGTATATTATATCCACATAAAAACACCGAGTTAAACTAAGTTCTAGCGTCGAGTTTCAGCTCACTAAACCAACTAATTCGAAACAAAGTACAACTTCCTGCTCCCTGTGATGTCGGAGTCGATGCTCTTCCCGCCAATACATTATAGAGATAGCAGAAAGGAAACTTTTGGAATAACTTCAATGATTCTGAGATAATAAACGTGAAATGCAGAACGAACACCCTGACGCTGTGGATGAAACAAACTATAAGAAATACTAGATTTGAGGAAACATTATGATTAGGTATACGTATGCTATGAAAGTATGAGTCGATGCACGATATTTCTCACCTTCGTGTGCAAACGATCATGACGAAAAAGGATCAAAAAATGAATAACGATAGTGATGAAAAAGGTAAAGAAAAAGAAAAAGAAGGCAGCATGAAAATGTAATATACCATGTGGGCTGTGGCGATGTTATATCAGTACAATGCTTGCGCACTCTTGAACCTGTTTGACCTCCTGCTCTAGCTGTGCTCGCCGACTTTTTAATTTTAATTATAGGTCTCCTCTCTCACGGTGATCCTTTCCATCGGGGATTGAACGGTAACGGCAAAGCGCTCGCGTCGCTAGAGTATGTATATATACCTATATATATCTACCCGCGTAATAACCACATGACTGGCGATGCGCGGTCCTACTCGTACGCACAACAAAATACATAAGTACTTGGATCCCTTTTGAAATTTAAGAGTACCACAATTATTGCACCCGGCTCAACATTCCTTCGCATTAAAATTCTACATTCTACTATTACGCGCCTCGGCGTATTCGATTACATTTCACTTCTAATATCGATATACGATGTGAGCATAACATGATTCGTTGATATTCATACGCAATCATTCACTCACTGCTCGCTACAAGCTGCGTTATTTTGGCAGTTGTGGATCGATTTGCCTTCACAAATCACCACGGCGTGCTATGCAAATTAGTCTTCGAATGACCGTATAATATTGACCCCTCCGTCGTAGATGTTTGTTTGCGATTTTTTTTCATTCCCTTTTCTTTTGATATCTCTGTACTATTTACGTTTTATTTTTTCGCCAAGAGATTACAACGAGCATAGATGCGGTACAGCAGCGTATGCCCCTTGTTAAACAAAAGGAGAGGACCAAGAAATTGATCGGATGGGCGAACGACCATTCCCATTCGCACTACCGCGAGACTTGACCCGAAGAATGTTCGTTGAGCGTCCACCAAACAGAGATAATAAAGACCTATCGTACAGATGACAGATCCAACATAAAAAGAAGCGAGAGAAAAGGCGAGCAAGAATAAAAAAAGATTGGAAATTAATTGTAAGATAATTAAGTAATAACGTGAGTACAGCTCATTGGACAGACGAAAATCTCTACACTCGGACGCTAACCAGCTTTCCGTTTGATTCCATCGACCATCGTTTCTCGTACTCATATAAATATAATCAACTACCTACGAGTGACGAGTGCGCGTGAGCAGAGTCAACATCGTTGGGTTGAATTTTCTAGGCGATTCAGATCGTTGTAATAATATGACATGCAAATTCTTTCGCAGTGCCGAAACATTTCCATTGCCCAAAATTATTCGCCACCTATTCATGGAAATACCCATACAATCTCACCTGATTTGAATTGTACAATAATTGATATCATTGATTCGTCATATCACGGATCGTACTTCGTTCTATTCGTTCGTACGCGTTACTCCGCGAGGTTTGTTTGGTTCGTCGGCTCCGGGCAATTTTTACCCTCTCCTCGAGTCCATACTCGTTCTTGAAAAAAAAAAGAAGAAAAACCACCTCGCGAGGTGAGATGAATGCGCGTATTGTAGCCTGTACCTATAACTCCAGCCATCCAATTTCAACGGCTAACACAAATCGCGTATGATTGATCTGTCCGAGTTGATTGAAACACAGCAACGGCGGGACGACTGTACGGCTCCGACCATCGAGCGTGCGCTCTGGAATTGCCTTTGATGACTATATAAAACACGACGATAACAATAATAATGACAATAAGTATATCAACGATCATGAGAAATGGTCACAATAATTTTCCTAGAATCATAAACAATGTTGTTTTCTGTTCTTTTCAAACCTGCCTCTTCGCTTCCTTGGCTATTATATACCCTTACTTAGGGAAGTAGCCAACTCCTCTTCTATTCTCGCTTCTTTCCGCTATGGTCAATTATTACACCTACGATCATAAGTGCAAACATTCTTTTGCTCGATGCAGTTAGATGTTACATATACTCTGGACACAAACGATCCAGAATATGGCATTTCTAATAATTCGGCGAGCCACGAAACGATTATAAAAGGAGATCAATCAATCCAACAAGTGAGTTGAAAGGGATAATCGTTATGAAGCTAATTGTAAGAGTAATCAAAGCGAAACTCCGTGCGGAAATACTGTAATGAGTATGGTGATAATTAAATGGAAGGTATTGTGAGTATTAGTGATTTTTGATCTTTAATTGCTTCATAGCTCTGTGTGTGCTGGTTCTCAAGTGGTGCTTGGGTCTTCGTACCGAAACGCAACTGAGCAAACTAACAGTAATTATCGTTTGTTAATTTAGCTTGTGGCATGCACAGCTGTTCGTCGATCACTACTCACGACCAGGTCTCATCCAACGAAAAGTGAAAGACGGGACTTTCAACGAAGTTACAATACTATCTGTCTGTGGGATACCCGCGCATGCAGGACTTTTGCCCGCAATGCTATCTCTGATCGCCGAATGAATATATCCGTTGCAAACAGGGTCAAACTACCCTTATGAAGTCGACGTCTCCTTTTCACACAGCTCTCACTCAGGGAATCAGTTTCTTGTCATTGAAATCGTTCACACCTCCGTGCTTTAGATCTCTGGAGATGCTCTAATAATGGGCTATATCTATACCGAATGAAGTGGAGAACACTTGGCTACAGCACCGAATAATAAATCAGTATATCTTATACTAACAAGCTGACGGATATCTGGTCGAGAATAAAATACTTGGCATGTAATCGCATATCCGCGATTATTGCAGCTGAAATCGAGGGAGCTTGACGTTGAGCGACCCCGCCGCCTACTCCTGTCGGTTAATCTGAATCCTTAGCTGAAAGTGGCCTTACCGGTTTTGTTTTCAACGGATCCCGTCATCTCGATCTGACAGTTGACGCAGCTCAATATTGCCGCCACGAACATCAACGATCCGCTCAATCCCGCGCGTCGTTTCATCGTGATCTATAACAGAGGTCAAATTGAGGATTGCTTATTTCTTCCACTCTGCCGCTTTATTGGTTTCATTGGCCACACAACATCAAACAGATGTAATTAGAAACGTGGAGAGAACGATAAGTTTTATGCAATGATGTATAATACCTATATGCAATATGTGGACCCTCTACACGGATATTCGAAGATTCCGACTGCCCATAACTTGATTATAGGGTTTTGATACGGCAATGGAATTGTGAAATCAGCCATCTTGGATAATTGATCTCCGCATAGTACGTATATATACCGGAGTCCAGAGGCTAGGTATTTTTTCACTACCAATCAACAACAGCCGTGTAATTACATACATTCGCGAAAGTTTTCAGTGCCGGATAGCCGCAAGATCATTATACTGCATAGTAATGCATGTAGTCGGAGAAAAAAAAAGTTACGAAGAATAAAAGAAAAGGCGATAGTCTGTCGAAGATGAAAGTCTATCCATATTTCATTACGTCTTACATTAGCACCATAAATATCTCTGAGAGAAAAAAAAAATTCATGGGCATATTAATAGCGCTAATTGCATTGATAAGCTGCGTAAGTGTTAGATTTTTTAACTGAACAAAAATGAAGCAATTAATATGGTGGAAAGCTGTGTTTGAAGTTGAAGTTGAGTCAAGTCCCGAGGATTCATTTGGACCCTGAGTGCTTCACTGAAATGGATAATTAATCCATACATACAGGTATATACCTATACGTACAGTCGAGGTATGACATGATTGTTAATGTACACCGATTGAACATCATGCGATTATCGAACGTTTCCTCGCGAGGATATTGGCAAGCGCAACGCTGATATTTCGCAGAAGAGTTATCGACGCCCGAATTCTCAGCGCTATAACACGTGAACCACCCAGGACGCGATCGTGAGATCAGAATCATGAAATTAAGGCTTCCACCTTGGCTTATGATGCCGCACACGACATGAGTGAGCACACGCCCTTGGAAATTCGGCGACCCGTTTTACCAGCTTTCGCGCAACTCTAACGACACCATTCTCTCGCATAGACCTACATTGATCATAGGCCGGCTATACATAGATCAAAATCCTAAAATTTCATTTACATATGTTCGACGAATCATCTTATCGGATCTATTCTCCGCCTTCCCCATCTCGCGACCCTTCTCTTCGTGAGGTTGCATTTTCTATGGCGTCTCGCATCTTTCGAGTTAAGGTTCTCATACCTTTGCAATAATATCTCTAAGGCCCCGAAGAATAGTTGATCGTGCGCTTCGTGACCGGTCTTCAACGGGCCCGGAAGATCCCCTTCCCCCGAGATTGTGGTTCACGAAGAAGCGCGTTCCCACGGTCCACCCACCGGAGTGGGTTTCGCGCATTGTCTCGCCAATATTTTTCAGTGTGTTAGAGCGGGCGCGTCCACTCGCGGCATTGTTCGTCTCACGTGGGCCTCTCCGCTTCTCCTTCGCCCCAGCTGGTGAGCATTAGATACAGAAACCACAGCTGCAGACGACCGCGACCCCAGCCATCGCTCGTACCGGTCCGCCGCGGCCCGGCGCCCCAATTCTCTGTTTCATTTAACAAAGCCCATAAGAAACGTCTTGTCAAGAGCTGCATTGTGTCCACTTCGGAATCATTGACCACAGTTCGGCAACGTACACCGTATAACGGGAAACTGGACAATTTGTATCTCATATCCTCGATCGATATGATTATTAGCGCATTTCCGTATGCTCGTAGATTCACGTATTACTATAAGTACCTGCACCCCGTTGCCGTTTCGAATTTTAACAGGAAATTGAAGAAAAAACAACAAACAGAAACACATCTTACATCCTTCCATCGCATCACTTGCCGGATTGTTAAAGGGCAGAGGAACAATATCCCGACCACCCCCCAGTTTTGACCACCTCTTTGCTTTCGCATACACCATAAATATAATTCAACACGTGCAGTCGAATGCCAGACCCATTTTTTAAGTGGACCAAGTCCGGAGTGGATGAAGTTACCCTACATCAATGTGTTTCACCGGACTTCGAGGACGAATTTCACCGTTACGGTTATGAATTTAGAGCCAGGGAGAACCCATATAGATTCATAGTTCAACTGGTGGTACTGTATTGTACCTCTGTAAACTCAACGTGTTTGCAAACAAGTTGGATGTGTTTCCGGTGGAGAAATTATTTGTGAATTTTCGTGCGAAGGGTAATATCGCATGAGCATTTCGGAGAGTGTGAATTATACAATAATCATTTGTGAAAAGCACGATGCGATTGGAAACATAAGGAGGTAAATACTCGTGCGCACAACGGGCACAGACTGCGGTACAGAGGTATTTTATTTCAGCAAATAAACTTCAATGAAATGGTCGAATGCAAAAAAATAGGAAAGACATATAGGTAGATAGTTAAACCTAATGAAAACCAAAAGAATTGGGAAAGGCTAAAAAGTGGCGCAGCTGCGTTGCCTGTTTCTCACGCGTCGCGTCGTGCGAATGTATAGAGAATATAATTGAAATAAAAAGAAGCCGAGCAAGCGGGACAGAAATTTCTCTCGATAGAAGAGAGAATCTTTAAAATGGGAAAGAGAAAAAAGGTGAACAAAGACTCAAGGTCGCTACATTGTATGATATATCACTTTGAGAAACATCTTTCACAGAATTATTATCTCGTTACTGTGACGGAATACTAAAAATATTTATACAAATGCCGTCGTGGCACCTAAGGGCATATGAGTATAGACGGAATGGAACTCGTCGTGGATGAAATTCCAATTTCGTGTTTAACGCGCTTATTAAATCCTATGTATTTCAACAGATGGACTGGTACGAATAGTGTGGTAGATAGGTATACTGAGCAAATCTGAGAAAGTCCGTGCGAGGCGCGTCCCACGTGACTCTATCTATATCTGCAAACGGAATTTGTAATTCGCAACTGGCCGAAACGGGCGTTCACCCGTTGAGCCGCACGTGCTGATAAACCGACAACAGGTAGTAATTCCCTCCTTTTCTTTCAAAAACCATCCAGGTATCGGTCCTGCGGACCGTGTCCGTAAGTACTTCCCTTGAGCCCGCGTCCCGATGTCGCTGCGTCTCGCACGAGTAAGATTGACGTGAAGAGAGGAGCCAATGGAGGAATATATGTCTTACAAGGAGAAATCCAATAAAAACAAGGAGAGAGGGGCGAAGCGAGAGAGAGAGAGAGAGAAAAAAAAGATTTATTATGTCCATGGCAATGTTGGACAAGGTAAGCAAGAGAACAGAGTAACAAAGAGAAGACGTAAAAAAAATGAATAAATAATTAAAATAATATGAAAAAATAACACAAGATAAAATAGAATAAGAAAATAACAACTAGAACCCTAACATAAAGGTGAGACAGGCTAACAACGCTCACTAGCGCTCACTCTCAGTACCGAGGAGATGTACGTGCAGATTATACGCTTAAAGGAAGCCAGCGAGACGGCGGACTTCAGATCGCGAGGCAGAGAATCCCAGTGACGGATACCAGCTACCACAACAAAATTACGATAAGTTTCAGTTTGCGGAATAGGAGAGACAAACTCACCGCGGCCTAGACGATCAGAGACGCATGCAGAGGGATCACGATCTATCAAAAGCTCCCGCAGATACGCCGGGCGACCACTACGCACTGTCGGAAAGAACACCGAAAGCTAGAAGAAGAGCCTCCCATCTTTAACCGTCAGCCAGCCTAACTCGCGTCGAAAGGGAGTGATATGTTCATCTCGGGCAACATCACAGACAAAACGGATGCACGTGTTGAACAGACGTTGTAGCTTCGGATCGAGAATACCAGAAACGCCAAGGTACACGACACAACAGTAGTCGAAGATGGGAAAAATTTGCGATACGACAGGCATATCTTACGAAGCGCCTCGGAGAGCAGACGTCGAGCAACCGAAAGCTGACGAAGAGTACCGTGCACACGCCTCGAAATTGAGTTAACATGAGCTGTCCATGCAAGCATACTATCCAAAATAACCCCTCAGTTACGGACTGAGTCAATGAAGGAAATAGATGTCCCATCCACAATTACGCTAGGAATCCTAGTAAAGTCAGGCCTCGTAACAAACGGATCACTACCTAGAACTAATGCGTGAGTCTTGATGGCGTTGAGACGCGGGGAGGAAGACCATGACCAATTAAAAACAGCCTCTACATCCTCATTAGCCTTAATAATGGCATCCGAAATGTCCCTGGGCGCACACTGCAGATAGATTTGCAGATCATTAGCATAAGCTAGGTGGTTGAAGTGACGAATAACCGAAGAGATGTCATTGAAAAACAGAGTGAAGAAGAGCGGTCCTAAGACCGAGCCCTGCGGGACTCCAAGATCAAGAGGGACCTAGGATGACAGACTACCGTCAGCACCAGAGACCACCTGCATTCTACCCTGGAGGTGGGATGAAACCCACCTGAGAGCATGCTGCGAGAGGCCCAGATGGTGAAGCCTGGCAAGAAAAGCTGCAAGAAGAGTGACGAAGGCCTTACTGAAGTCAAAAAGCACTAGAGTGGTAATCAAACAAGAGAGAGCGAGCAAGAGAGAGAGAGAGAGAGAGAGAGGAGAGAGAGAGAGAGAAATAAATGAGGAAATAGAAAACGGCCAGTAAGAGTGAAGGCTGAGATGATCACAGCGGCGACCACAGGTTGGTTTTGCTTCAAGATGAAACGGCGTTTCGGTCGGTGGTCGATTACGGTGAAAGTATGATCATCCCGCGGTATGTCAATTTGCATATCGTACACGTGTCCCACGATAAGGTTCCATAGGGTATCCACAAATTCCTTCACATTCAAGTTCACGCCAGGAATCGGAATCGGATAACGTCCATTTTATTTTCAGCGCTCAATCATAATGCTACGAAATTATATCAGAAAAAGACCTGAACTTACAGCCGTTACCTGTTAAGTCTCGTTAATCTCTGATTACCTGTAGATAGTCTTGCGTATAGCTTTATAGTTGAATTATATTCCAAAGAATAATCACCGATTAAGAAGATTTTTAAGTTTCGTTGAGATATTTTGATCATTTTATTCGAATTTAATTCGACAGAGCATTTATATTCATAGTAAAAAAATAATGCGCTCACATTGCCAGCGTACGTCCACTTACCCCACAGCGGTGCGCACGGCTACCCGCAATACGGGTCAGGTGAGCGCATTGTGAGCTTTCTGAATTAATACTTTTTTTGTTTCAAATGTGATGGTTTCCTGTAGAATGTCTTGATTCAATCATTAGTTAAATAAATGCCCTACTTGACCAGTATGGTTTCATTTTTCTAACCCTCATCCGTTAAGCCTGAGGACCCTTCAAATTGTAACGTGCGCGCACTTGACCCGAACGACTCTACATTCGAATACCAAGAAATTTTGTGCTACGGATTCATACGGATATTAGTAACAGATTCGAAGCTCTAACAGCTCGGAATGTGGCTCGAACCTGAAATAATGGCATTCCGAAATTCTACTTTATTGAAACGGTGGGACGAAACGGCAACTATGATACACAGGTGATTTTTTCTTAATAGTATAATACACGTAAAAGTAATCAGTCATATTGAAATAGTCGAGGTTGGCGAACACAGTGGATTGAAGTGGCTAGCCCACCCGTAGTCTGAAATATTTCGGAAATGTGATATTACGCAATTTGTCGGTAATAATTGATAAGCGCGCAGGGCGTCAACGGAGCATAAATAATAAGCAATAAGAGGATCCAGAATCCGGAGTACCGGTATCCGAATGGAGGTTGACGTCCGTCACATGTTACTTATACCATACGTCGGCCAATTAGCGTGCCATACGAAAGTCGATCTAGTGTTAATTTTTAATTGCTCCGTGAGTTCCAGCCTCAACCGCGATTTCAACCCACAAATCGCTCATATACCAAACCCAAATTCAGAATAATAATAACATACTCAGCATCTTCAATAAGTACTGTGACGGTATTTTCACGTTGAAAAGAACATTGCCGTCCAGGGCTCCAAATTTTCGAAAGATTGTAAACCAGGAAGAAAACTTAGGTAGCAGAAAGTACGAGAAAATCCGGCATGCGATTAGTTTTTTTTTCTTGTAATTATCATAACGGAATCAAGTATCATATATAATATACTGGTTGAATAACGAATGACCTAATCAAAACCGATTGTGTAAATCTTTTAAAAATTTGGTCGATTCCGTAAGTCTTTTTCTCATTCTGAACCGTGCGTAGGCGTGAGAAGGTTTGGTTGTATCTTTCGGTTGTTGAATGTAGCATACAGCTCATCGTCAGCGGTATCGACAAAGCCTTTCATACTTTTTTATTTCCCCCTGATGCCCCACCACACAGGTGAGTTGCGTCGCTCGTGGATGGCTGGCGATTGCGGCTGGGAACTGGAGAAAATCGGTGCCTCAAGCGGCTCTACCGTTACCACGCACGCGCCTTGTTATGTATTTGTGATATGTTCGAACTTCGTGGCCACACATCGAAGAAAGTTTCGATACGTTGCATTCGGGTAAAACATTGAACAATAATAATTATTTGATAGCGATCAATAGTTCAATTTTATTCCATTTTGTTCCTTCTTCTTTTTCATCTATTACGTTTCATTGTCTATCGTTTATCTTTCCTATACATTGCTATAATATGAACCAATTGCCAAATAAATTTTGGACCCAATCGTTTGTTACAATCGATGAAAGGAATTCATCAATCAGATTCCTGCACTGATGGAAAAAGTCTGCCTATGAAAAAGAAAAAAAAATCCCAAATATGAGCTCTGTGGAATAATTTTAAAAGAGAATCGAGCCATTTTTGTACAGTTGCCATGTACAGTTTTTCATTCTTTTTTATCTTCATTCTCAGTTATTGATTGAGAATGAAGATCAAAAACAATATCTTCTGCAAATAGTACAAGAACACAGAGAAAGCCATCCTTCGTGTCAGAAAAAAGCAATTTTCCGACAGTATCTGCAAAATGATGATATTTCAAATCTTGTTCATACATTTGTTTTATAATTTAGAATCAAAATAAATATTTTTCATCGAATTTTACAATGATTTTTTTTTTTCATTGAACATAAGGAAAACTATTATATTAAGCAGAAATTTGGAAAACGTGCCAAAAATGGCTTAGAGCTCCCTTTTAAAATCGATCTATAGAGCTCGTATTTGGGGAAAAAAATGGCTCACCATGTTTTAACATTTAACGCGTAATGGGAGAAAGAAACAACTTCTTCTGAACTACCCTAATGGATATATATATACAGGGCGTATCACCTCAAGTGTCGAGAATAGTGAGGGGTGAGTCGAAGCGAAGACGCGCCCTTTAGCCAATCAACCACCAACAAGATTTCGCAGGACCGATATTCTCACGAGAATAATGGATACAATTTCTTGGCGTAAGAAACAAATGTCAACAACGACCAACTCAGGTTGGCAGGTATTTATTCACTTCGATACTCATAGATATGGTTTGAATGGGAAGTCGTTGTTGCCGTATTTCGCCTACATCAATAAGTTGTATTCCCTATTCTCGTTAGAATATCGGTCCACGATATCCATCTGGTTGATAATTGTGTGAAGGGCCGCGTCTTCGCACCGAGTAATCCCCTCACTATTCTCGACACTTGAGGTGATACACCTTGTATATATGAATATATAGCATATATTGCGGCATAGGTATATCTGCGCCATATTATACATCGCAAAAAAAGAAATGAAGGGAAATGCAGCAGCTCGAATGCTAGGCGATTGACGTATTTCTATCCTGCAGGTCACCTGATACTGTCGTGACTCCTCGTAGGTTACAGCAGTTATTAATATGAGAGATTTGATGAGCGCGATGATCAATTATAATCCCAGCGCAGCGCATTGCAAAAGCCATGGTGCTGGCCTAATATGCAAATTTATTCGTTGAGCATCTTGAAGGTATCACATACCTATACACGGTACATCGTCCTAGACGTGAATTATACCTACACCCTTTTTGTTCAAATCCCTCCCCTTCTCTTCTTCTTCTCCTTCTACTTGCACAGAACCATCTCGTGTGCTAGGTATGTATATACATACGTACGTACGTACATGCATACGGACCTATAGATCTTGTCTCTTATAAATGCACTCATTACGCAACCATATACGTATGACAAACGTGCATGCAATTTAAACAGTTTGAATTCATAAAAAAATTCTACAATTATTGTAAGTCTCGAAGAATACAAAAAATAAAAAGAGAGGTTCCTAACGTTTTCATCGACAAATATAAGCTCACTAGTTCTCAATGCAACTTCTAACGAGATGGAAGGAAATAAGAGGAAAGCGCAGATTAGACATGTTTGTAACATGTTTGATTTCATTTCGTTACTCGTACCATTGGTCTGACAATAAGACCGAATAATAAACCAGCCGCTTAGTTCTGACATTGTTTTTCGACGCGGCGAGCGAAACTGGATAGAAACGTGTGCAATCGAGCATATACAGGGTGAGTTTTTTAAAGTATCACGCACGAATATCTCGAGTAGAGTTCGGGGTATTGAAAAATATAATATACGCCCTGTAAGGTCGAGGCAGAAAATTCGAACAACTCGAAAAAAATATGTACCATTCTTTGGCGAATTCGAGAAAGTCCATGCATATGTTTATAATTTGCTCTGGAAAATCTTTGTCTCCCTGCACGGTCAATGCCATTTTGTTTTGTAGAAAAAGCCGTTTTCAAAGATTTCAGAAATTTACTGTATTTCTCCAAAGTAGTGTGCTGCTGAACCAACGAACAATGGATCGGAATATCAATCTTGTGCCGAGATATTTCTCGCGCGAATCACGCCATAATTCTGACCCATAAAACGAAGACTCATTGTCAGTAATATCGCCTACGAAATTCATTGCGAATTTCAATGGGCCGGTCTGCGCTTCGCCTGAAAAATCATGTTTTATTATGATTTGCCACTTTGCTGCCTGAAAAAATCTAGACATTTGCATATAATGGAGGAAGAATCACTTAATGTATATACATACCTATGGTATACCAACCATCAACTTCAGTTCCGACGCGGATCTATCGTTCGGTTAAAATGAAATATGAAAACAACTGTCCGTTCTTTTCTAAGCCCAAGCATGTAAGACCTCAACGGATGTATTTCGACTATCTGCCCAGTATATTACTGATTGATCAGGCAGTTGACTCATTCTCACAATCAGTTAAAGCCCTAATGTATAAGACTTCGTGGTGGAGCCATATTTCTGTTTGTGGTAAAATGAGAAATCTTCCATCAGGTTCTTAGCTCGTCAATCAGATTTCTTGCTCTAGAATATTGTGTACGAATAACTCTATCAAATGGTCTTCTCAACTAAATTTTTCATGCTATCCAGTTCGTACGTGTAAGTCTTAAATTTTTGCGCTTGGAAAAAAAACGGAACGGTTTACTTATTCCAAACGAGAGACTCGCGTCGTAACTGCAGTTAATGGTACACGAAGTGATTATTTATCCATTGTATGTGGATTTCTATATTTTTCCAGATAGCGAAGTGGATAAAAAACGATCAAGGCTGATGTTTCAGGCGGAGCGCAAAGGGGCGCGGCTACGCACCGGAATTCATAGACGAAACTACTGACAATTAGTTGTTCTTTCATGGGTCACAGAATAGCGAGATTGGCACGAAAACTGTCTTGGTAAAAAATTATCAATTCTGATACATTGCGCATTGGTTCGAGAGTGACGGCACTTCAGAAAAGAAAATACATTTCTGAAATCTGTAAGAACAGGTTTTCGAGAAAAATTGCAAAAGCTGCGCAGGGAGACAAAGATTTTTCAGTGCAGAATGAAAAAGTACGGGTTCTTTCAAATTTGCCAAAGATTGATATATATTCTTTCAAATTGATTGAATTTTTCCTCCCAACCTTGCCGAGCGATTTGAGTGTGCAATGGGCTATATTATTTTTTTCAATATCTCGAACCATTCTCAAGATTATCAGCTTGTAACACTTTGAAAAACTGCCCCGCATAATGCGGCACACGTCGAGTACGTCTACGCGTATCAGCATAAATACACAATAGCCATGTATTTCACGTGTACAGAATCAATTATGAAGCGTTTAATCCTAACGGCGGGGTGTGGCAGTTGGTTTTAGTAACGAATGTAGGTCACGTTGCACGTGTATCTCTCTCGCATTTGATCGGCCGTTAGTTCCTCTTCTTTCTCTTCTTCTTCCTCTTTTTCTTCATCTTCTAGTTCTTCATTTTCTGCTCCTCTTTCTTTTCGGTGTTTCTCTGTGTCTCGTTTCTTTTTCAAGGAAAATTGCACGAATCTCTAGTATACAAACGGAATGCGTTGTTCATGTTGTTATCGTGGCCGGCTATTACTGTGTATAATTATATGTATAGTATTGCGAATTGAGGCGCGGGTCGATGCGAAGTAGTATGCTGTATCCCGGCAATGGTCGGTATGAGCACAATCGCGACGTGTACACATATGTCTACATACGTATACCTATTATACGGACTCGTTATAACAAGAATATATATAATGACGGTCGTGAGATTTCCAGAGTTGCGCGAGAATGTATTAATATTATGGTACACGAAAAACCGACGGTTTCACGTCAATATAACGAGCGGTGTTCGTGAATTAAGGCCAACGTTTCACCGAAGGAGTCCAAACATTTTACATAATGGATCTTGTGAGGAATGCAGGTGCGGGTTGCTACACCCAGGGCTGCAAAAATATATCTCCTCGCATTTCACTGCAGCAAACCTCTGCGAGCATTTAAAATATCGTGAAGACTATCCAGCATTTTCTTCATTCACTACAGAGTTGTATTCAGAGCTGGATAATATTCGAAATGGTTTCATTGAAATAGATACGTGTAATATAAAATACCATTTCGCATTTTACATTCCAAATTCACGCCTCCGAAGCGAATGATTGGTCGGAGAATGGAATGAAAATCTGACACATGCATGGAAACCTTCACTTTCTCCGCGTATATGCGGTGGACAAAAGCAGTCTTTTCTGAGGAGTGTGGCAAACACTTCGACACACTACTTTTCCAAACTACCTTTCCACACTCATGGCATCTCTTCCTTTACTATTCATAACTCTTGTGTTACAGCAATACGAGTATAGAACTGTGATATCACACTAGCGCCATATGCTAGTATCACGGTCGTATGCATAGATCCGAAACCTTCCGTGGTCGGGGTTCTTAGTGTGAGCAAAAAATTCGCCTAAATTCGCCACCGAAGTCGGGGCGTTGCGATTTAGTCGCGTGTGTCAAATATGGCAACCAGCTAATGTCAAAATATTGAAGGATCTTTGCAAATAACGACTGATATCAGAGCAAATAACTCTATTTTCTGTTTTCACGTAACAGTCTCCGCGTTGAATTGACTAACAAATGAAATTAATTTCCATTAAACACAAAGCATCTACAATAATGTATGATATATACATACACATAGGTTGAATTCTATAACGCATTAGGTATGTAATAGGGCAGGTGGTTAGAAAATAAACGAATTAACATTTGTTTACACTTAGTATAGGTAATACTGTGTGGTTAGGTACGCTTTGTTTGAATACACCACGTGATACACCACGCACTACCGAGACCAGCGTCGGCATTCTGTACACGAAATTCGTAGCTAACGATATCGTTAAGCGACATGCAGCCAATTGCAGGGACGATCTACCGGAAGGGCGCAGTGCCCATAGGATATCGCTCGCTAACGATATCGTTAGCTAACGAATTTCCTGTACAGAATCCCGGCTCAGAGCCGTTATTCTGATTTTGTTTTCACTCGTGAAAACGTTGATAAACGTCGTTTGGACCAATCAGAGAGCACCTTTAACCGTAAAGTCTGCTTTATCAGGCGTGATGCAAAATCAGAATAAGGCCCCTGATCACAGCGCCCCCGACTCCGGTGGCGAGTTTAGGCGAATTTTTTGCTTGCAATAAGAGCTTTACCCTCACCACGTGCGTTTTCGGACCTTTGCATACGACCGTGGCTGGTAAAAACGAATACAACAATCAGCTATATGCTATGACGACCATTCCTCCAATTATAGAATTATTCGTTTAAACCAACAGACCAACGTCTTAATAATGTCAATTTGGGTTATAGTTGAACGTGGTATTGGAGTAGGTTACGATGAGAGCTGGTTGATGGCAGACAGAGTAGAAGTTAGGAACTGGTTAGGACCGTGCGGGAAGGTTCGGCAAGAGTCGGGATGGGTCGGGAGAAAGGCCGAGCAAGTTAGTAAGAAACCGACTAACCATGTAGGAAGAAGAAGAAGAAGAAGAAGAAGAGACCGACTAATTGTAAGAGCTAAGATCCCGCGAATTCTTCACTATTATATTTTCCCCAAATAAATGTAATAGAGACAAAGTTCATTGGTCCAGCAACTGGGAGTTCTGATTTATTTATTAACTATACGCACGAACCAATTCTACAATTATAATATAAGAAATTTTCATCTATTTTATCTTCAACGGTCAAGAAACTACCATTTTACAATTATATAATAATAATATATTCGATGGCTGGAGGTATGATTAAAAGATAAAAATCCAAGCTTCATGATATCTGTATTTTCAATTTACGGGTATCCTGGTTTTCATCTTTTAAAATGATTCACGTCATTCAATTTCGAAATTCAATGTTCCCCGGTCAGTTCCGGTATTTTCTGATCATAGAACCGCTGAAATCCGTGGAAAAAGGATATTTGAGAAATTCTCATCCATATCTAACAGCAGTACTTGGGATTACCGGCATCCAAAGAAGCTCCTCTTGCGGATCCTCAGAGTGGTTCGGGTTACCGAAATCTCGTCAAACGGTTTCCGGAGCTCTGTGAATTGGTCCGAGTTTCCACAGAAAATGTTCCTTCGCTGGGAATTCGTCAAGGTTAGGTTTGGGTTCGCCATGAAATCCACAATTTCAATTTACATGAATACAGATATTCGGAATTGATTGGAATTCCAAGATTCGTTCTCTCTGCGTTCCTTGTCAAGTCTTATAAGATCAGCGCTACTACTCTCTTCGCGTTGCGCACACTGCCTGCGTCTTGTGTCACGCCGGGAGCAGCTTCGTCGCGATGCTCTGGCTCTGAGCATCGAGCTAGTAGGCAGATGGGCGTATGCGCGGAGAAAGAGAGACGCGGATGAAGAAAACGCGATACCGACAACGAATGAATGCTGGAGCCACGCTGTCTCGCGCGAGACGCACCGGGGCCGACCGGAGCACGCGAAACGTGCCCTGTCGAGATTCGAGACGACTTGGAAATTTAAAAAGCACAGAATGTTGATCCGACTGGAATAGCTCGTTGTATCGTTGTCAAAGTCACGCGTTATACCTTTTCTGAATCCTCCCCACGGCGACGGCCGTATTGATGATCCACAGCCATCAGTTCTAGTTTGTATCTCTACTAGGATATAACTTGCATGTATTCGTACCGTCATAGAATGGCGCTACTTCCGAGGAAATCGACAGAGAGCCCTATTTTCGAATGGAAATGGACTCTCCTCCTGAGTCTAAAGTTTCAGCCTCGTTCGAAACGAATACGGACGTGATCATTTTCAGGTGCTTGTTGTTCGCTCTTCTTGAGTTTTAAGATGGGGGAGTTTTATCGCCAGGAGACATAACAACTACAACTCTGCGTATACACTGAGAGATGAGCTCTTTTGTAGGCAATAAGAGTGAAATGTTGGATATAAGGAACGTAATGTTTCCCTGTGATAGCAAGAGGCGTGTTAACCGCAACATATTTTAATTGACTGACATATACGTTTTTAGAATTCACTTGGATCAAATGAATATGGTGACAGTTAACGAGCGTTTCCTTCATTCCGAGAGAATATTTGGTCCGCCATATCCATCACTTCCATTATCAACAATGACTAAACTTTTCTTATAGTCTAACTACATTGAAGGGAGAAGCGAATCTATAACCTCGTCTGGTTTTATATAGCCTGGTGTTTGCCAACTTAAGCTGACCCAAACTAACCGCAGCTAATCGGCCCCTAATTATACGAAAACTTTTCGGTCCACCCAACTTGCAGTTTTATGGCAAATTTGAGGCCAGACCACGAGTGTGTCTGCTAATAGGTTTTTTCTATGATCAGATTCGCGTGCTTATTTACAGAATAAAATTAACATTGTTTTCATTTTATTGTATCACGTTAGATTCAAAGGAACGGCGGATGAAGAAACATGCTTTTGCCGCTTTGGGTGGTAATACAAGTATTCACAATCCTTATACACATATATTATGCATGTATTAATGGTACTGCGATACTATATATTCCCTTCGCTCGTACCCTGAAAATTCCCCTGCCCTCCGTTTGCCCTCCGGGGAATCCCTCCTCGAAACCAAGGGGCCACCCAAGTAATACGTTCGCAAAAATTGGCGATTTTGGTCGACCCCCCCCCCCCCCCCCCCCTCCGAGCGTACATGTTACTTGAATGGCCCACAACTGTCTCTGAATAGGTGTGTACATATGATACATTTACCAAGCATTATGTCCTCGTGTATGTAATGCCCACGGACCTGAATGCGTATCATGCTTTTTAGTTAATATAGAACGCTGTGTTGAGGCGGATGGCCGCACGACCACGAAGAAGCGAAACTACGCGTCCCGGGTGAACGTGGTGACATTACAATATCCAGGCATACTACACGCGTCAATTGTATCTGGAGAGAATCTCCGAGGGAGAGGTTAGATTTCGTTCCCGGAATCCAAATGCGGGGTTAAGACGAATTTCTCAACTCTTCGTATACACGTTTGCTCCAATACTCGAACGTCAGTGACAAATATGAAATGATGCAGATTACTATTATATATATCGATGTGGTTCCCACAAGATAAAATCACCTGGGCGTGGTGCCTAATGTTCTTATCCCACAATGTATACATCTTCAATATTAATGTAGACTAATCGTTTGCCCCGAGGGCTATTATCCCTCCGGGACTTGGGTCATTAACCGATCACTCGCATGCGAAGAGGATTATGTTGCAGCCTAGGAATAAGGTGGGTTGATACAGAATATACTCCGCAGCGGCGATATGCCACTTGAACTCGTATACATACAGTGGAATTGAAATCATGATGTACGGAGCTGTGTAACGTGAATCGGGAGACGACGTTCGACATTCAAATATAATAGCATCGCCGTACAATGAGACTCTGCGAAGAGAGAGCAAAAATGTATTTTACTTCATCATATTATGTTGCGCAATATAGGTATATAATTCGATCAATGGATATCTAATCATCTGATCATGCAGTCGATAACTCGTGCAAAAACCTGAACCAAACGTCCGTGAATGTCTGGCTGTTAGAAACGTGCGAAAAATAACAAGACAGATTTGTTTTTCTCTTGTTCATCTTATTCGCGTCCTATATCACAAATAGCAGTCCGTGGTATACAGTTCAAGACTACCGGTAAAAATCAACGCGAGTATACATTAATTTCCGGGATTCGATATATCCAATTGGGCGGGCATGTAGCGTGATCATATTTACCGCATGCGATACATTCGAGTTTAGAAAATTCCCTCGCGTGCGTTACCTTACACTTAATACCGAACATACATCCGTAACAATCGATTACTCGCTTCATTCGCTTATAGGCATGTCATCCATGAATATTCACGCACACGCATGTAAGCACAAATAGAGGTAGTATACCAGTATATAGCAGGAAATAATAAGCTTATATTCCCAATGGGCTGCGTTCAGTGTATTCGATGTTATACCCAAACATTTGGTAACAAGCATTTAAACGAATAATGTAAGGTAATCGGCGGCCATATATGTTATTATGGATTTAGCATAATCGTAGGAGAATGATGTAATCGATGATGTTACAGATCACACGAACATGATTTCTCGCACATTCTTGCCGAGAAATCCTCCATCGCGGACAGATTTCCTAATTTTGTTTTTGCTCTCTTCGTTCACATTATCGATTACGCACGCACGTAAGTGTCTCAAGCCCGAACGGGGCGACTATACACCTCCGTCATAATCACGAAAGCATATTGAAGCGCGACGTGAGTCGGCATGAAAGAATTTTTCTCAGTTTGATTTATGAGTAGGGGACCGGTCAGTCCTTTTCCATTCATGCGTCAATTCGCCTTTAGGCTATTAGAAGGTTTGCTCGAGCCAATCGACCACGTGAGCCTACCTACCTATACCAACCTTGTACCTATACTATAGGCGCCTGATGCTGCGTGCCGTCGTGGTAAAACTGAACGTACCTCTAGATGTACCTGAATACATACATTCATACACGAGGAGCCTGTTTCGCTTCCACTTGCCTGTAACTTGCCTATGTTAAAACTCTCGTTTCACTTACCGATGCATCGTGGCGCGCCCACCTGAGAAAGCGCCTCAAGACTTTGTCGATTAATTCCGACCAACGATAGCACCTGCCAAGGGATTTCATCCCAGTTGCGTTACACGTCACGTTACAGTTGCCAAAGGGTTGCGGTTTCTCCCAGAACCAGTGTATGTGTACGTGTTCGCGCGTGTGATTCTCTGCCCTTATTTCCTTTCCACGATTGGAACGTGAGGCTGAAGCTAGCGGCCGGAGTTAGCCGCCGAACGTGCTGAACTTCTTTCAAATAGGACTACGCGGTAGAGATTTTATCCATAATTCCATAAAACTATCAGCTTTCCTAATGTTCACCAATTTTTTCGATATTCGGGCTTCCTTGCCTCATTTTCATCGGCGACAGCAGGTTCGGTCGCTAGCTCTGGCCGCCAGCGTCAGCATCATGATTGGAACACATGCTGAGCTACACGCAGCGAAAAGTTTTGTTAAATCAAAGAAAAATTGCCTCGTCTCACAGTCGAACGAATTTTTTACTGATTCGATCAAGAAATGTGTTCGATTGAAAAATGATTTGTTGATTTAACAAAAAATTGGTTTGATTCTAAGAAATTTTTCGTCAATTTTCACTAAATATTTGATCGACTGTAAATTTGGTCGGTTCGAGAAAATATTTTTCGTAGTGTATGGAGCAATTTGAAAACACTTGTTTGCAGTAACATAACGAGACAAACAATTCATCCATCGAGTACACGGTAGAATTTTTGTTCTCAGTTCGAGAATCTTTCTAGCCTGAAGTATGTTAGGGAATTAATTGAATTCAAACTAATCTCGATAAATCACATAGATTATAGACGGATCTATGTTGGCCATACGCTAGGCAAGTACCTTTCTAGCAAGCTCTACTCGCGCGCGCGTAACGTGTAACCTCTGTGTGTGCGTGTGCGTGTGCGTGTGTGTGTATGTGCGCGGTATACACGTACACGGTTTTGCCTGCTCAAAGTTGCTTGCCTGCCAAGTTGGGCGGCTTCGATGGGCGTATAAATGTACAGGTTCATTCGCACCAGTAGCGTACTGGGCAAGTACTTGCCTATAGCGTATTGTCAGTTTCGTAAAAGTACGGCGATACGGAGCTAGAAAGCAAATAATAATTAAATTCATGGAATCTCACTTCTATTCGGATAATTAGGCTCAATTTGAATCAATCTCCTGCGTTTCTTACTTGGATTCCAATTTTCTCTAACGGGAATGCAAGCTATGCGAGGTAATCATCCCAAATAAAAATTGATATCCTAACAATAAGATTAATATTGATTTTTTGCTTCTCATTTCTGTTTGTTGCACCACGTGCACAAAAAAATCAATAGAACATATTGAACACTACATCACTGTACGCATCGCTCCTTGGCGTGAGATTCTATTTGCTCGATTTTTATTGCCGCCTCACGGTGATATCGAGATAGCCTGCCGTTGAGAGATCAGTCAGAGCGTTAGAAAGTCTCGGAGACAAGTTTTTATTCAGATTATAGTTTCCCGAACGATACAAGATTTCGTCTAATACAAACAAGCCTCTGCCGGTCATCAGGATACTAGGTGTATACAAGCCAACTAATTAATCGATTCAATTGAAAACCCCTTTTCAAATGACACAATTCTTTCTATCTACGACTGCGGTCGTATTTTCACATTCCTCACTCTCAAGCCTGAATAATCCGATTAAATAAAGGTATATGAGACTGAAGTTTGAGAAAACGACCAATAATAATATCAGTTGTTTCGTCACCGGAAGATTTTTACAAACATTGCATACATGTCAGCGATTTTGGCTGTGATTTCTTGGTAGGAAAAACTCTTTGTTTTTTCGGGCATTCCGTGGAGTTCGGAGCGAAAGTAGGAGTAAAAAGACTACAAGAGACAAAATCGGAAGACAACAATGATGTACGGCGCCACGTTGGGAGCCGAAACAAACATTTTCTCTGACGCCTAAGCTGGGTTCGTATTTATTTTTATTCCGGGTCTTACATTTTTCTATAAAATACACATTTCTTTCCCGTGGAAATCGCAGAATGGCCGAAAAATGAAAATTTTTGTTCAGCGAAAAATTTACTGCCGGAAATCGCTTACGGATACAATTTCCAACGAAAACGTTTATGTGGCGAAACAGCTGATACTATCCCTCGCGAATTTGTTACGTGAACGTTTTTAAACTTCAGCCTCATGTAAATATATCAAGTTCACGAAGATCGTTGACATTCACTTTTTGGATGATGCAATGATTTAGTAAAGTGATGTTTGAACTCAACCGTAAGCCAACCGTTAATTGGTTATTAGAAGGGGGGCTCTTAAATACAGACGAATTGGAAGGACTCAGGCGATATTCTTAGTGCTAAAATATCGTATACGGCTATACAATAGTAAACTACAAATAATATTCACGCATGTCTATTTTAACGAAGTATGTATGTACCTATCTATTGATGCAAGTTGATACAAAAATGTGGGTATGTTCAGGAAAGATTCAAATTTCTGATCTCTTCCGCGTAAGAAATGTATCAGCTATAGCTGGTCGTTGGACTCCATATGGTCCCAGAGTCTTGGGATTACCTTGGTGCTTTCACTGCAGCGAATGGAAATAATCGCGAGGCTAACAAAACAAAAAACCGTAAAGAATGTAGCAAATATTGAAATAAAACTTGCGAGAAGGATGAGATCGACTGAAGACACGAACTAGGACGTCGGTTGGCTATTTTCAGATCTATTCCCCTCAGATCCCCGTTCCGTTCGATACACTAACACTTCTTCTTCACATATTTTACACCATCGACCTTTCACCTCTCACCTTGTATATACCACTTCATGGGAGTAATCTTATATTCCCGTGACTCACTGTCTCACAGCGATGCGAACGTTTAACGCACCTGTATATAGCTACGAGTATTATAGGTATGAATCAAAACTATACAGGTGATTGTAGACAAATGTCTTGTTTATACAACATACTTATAGGTATGATATTCAATGAACAAACCGGGCTATTCATTTACACATTGACATAAGCTTCTTTCAATGAAAAATCTACTAAGCTGTCGGAATATCAGTCTCTACACAAAGCTTCAAACGATTTTACGTGCGATTCGAAAGAGTTTTCCAAAATCGGCCAATTCCGTCGAACGATGTTTTACTGGAGAATATTGAGCTGCGTCGAGATCAATAATACTTCACGAAATCACCAGTCTTGATACATTGCGGTACCCAGTTTCCACGAGGAATGAAGATTCCCAAAGTTGCACTGTCGACAAAACTCGGACTCAAGCTCACGCCCCACATTTTTAAAACTCAAAATTAATGTTCGAAATGGAGTCCTCAAAATTTTTGATGAACTCTCATCTTCTAAGAGAGTGGAAATCATTGCACCTACAAGGAATGAGAGATTGTTCCTATGTTCAGGACCCCTCGTCGAAAAGTTTTGAGGAACCTTCCAATGTACCTTTCGGCATGGAATAAACGGCAGAAGATTTATTCATGACCTGGTGCGACGATCATATGGCGTTGGTATTCGATAATAAACAAAGTAGTATACTGTTAATAATGATAATGATAATAATGACGACAATAAGCACAATAACAACGACAAGACAAGATTGTGAGTCGATGACGCGGCACGGCATCACAGGGTTTTATTTTATTGTCATTATCATTATTATTGATATTATTCAATAATGTTGAACGGATTGGCGCGAAAACGCCCAGCCCACGTACTCGTCGACATGTGAAGTATAAAAGTAAGTTGGGTAGGTAGGCAGGTACATCGCAGGTATGTATAAGCCTACGCAGCTACGTGATGCATCAGGGAAGCGAAGAAGGAACGCATAAACTTTTCGTACGCTGTACAAGCTGTACGTCGCGCCCGCGCCGCAAGCGCAGCTACAATAAAGGGTTCTGAAACGTTTCCTGGTTGTAAAGGGAGAGACGTATGAACCATGTGAAACAAACAAGCATAAAATACAGAACGGAACTTTCAAGTCGAGTACATACTACTAAGGGAGAGAGACCGTTGCATCGTACAATATAGCTCGCCCGGATACACAGAACCCGTCGCTGACCCAAAGAATTGCGCGACATACTATAAATCATGCAGGGGTATTGATCCCACTCCCTATTCCACGCGACTTCTCGCAATTCTGCCGTTTTTACTCAACCATGGACTCCGGGTACCGGAAGAGCATAGAAGGCGCCAAACTTGTATTTAGAAGGTCTAAAACAACGTATTCCTAGATCGAGACCAAGAAAAAAGGAGAAACACGATAATGGTATAGATTAGCAGCCTTCCGGACCAAAAGTATGTGATCAAATTTTAGTTTTTACAGGAGTTCGTGCAAGAGCTTTTTTGGAAGAATTGCGAGAAGTCTTTGACTCACGCGGGACAAGATTGAGACCCTAGGCCTGAATGAGGAAGAAGACACAGGCAACCAAGTCTCACTTTATCTTCTGTTAACTTTTTTTTTCTCCAGTCTTTCAGGTGAATAAGCTTATGCACAGGCCATTTATATGATCAGGGGAATGAAAGTTGAGCGTGACCATTCTACCCGCGTTATATCAATTAGCGGAAATCAAGGCACATCGAAGATTGAAAAGAGCCCGGGTAACTTCAATTCCCCACGAGACTCGGATGAACGCCATTGTCACAATGAATGAATGACGATAACTTGTGTCGTGCCGGAAGACATTTTCATTCTACAGTCTAATATCAGTTATTATGATTTATAATTCATGCGTACATGAAAGGTATCCATTCGCCATGACTTCACATTCTCTTTCATTACCATTTCACGGCGGAGTCAAATTTGTAGTATTGAATTATTCGAACGACAGCAAGATCGGAACCAAAAGATGCAACAACACGTGTGAATTCGTCGATCTTGTGTCCGATTCATTTCGAAAACGTGTCCTCCGTACCAAACGTAAGAAGAAAAATGAGAACTGTGCGAACGATGTTATTCCGTGATTATAGCTTACGAAAGTTGTCATGATATTGGAGCAGCTGACTGATGTTACGAACGATCACACGGGACGAGCCCAACGTCCCAGAAAGCAGAATTCTAAAGTGGAATTCAAACATAATTCGCAGCACAATTCAAACAACAATTGGCAAAGTATTAAGTTTGCGAGTAGTGTGTATGTATGTATATGCATATGTATGTATGTACATACGTATAGTAGGTACAGTACAGTGCAGTAGGTACAGTACAGTGCAGTGCAGTGCAGTACAGTACAGTACAGTACAGTACAGTACAGTACAGTACAGTACAGTACAGTACAGTACAGTACAGTATAGTATAGTATAGTATAAGCATAGTATATTACGTCTGTAGAATGATGCATGGGAACGATCAGTGTTTGCCCCAGATGCCAATATGTAGAAGGAGCTCAAAGAACGCAAGAGAGAACTGCAGCAGCAAAGATAACATGTAGTATACTAGTATACGGTGAGTACAGACACAGAAACTATATCCTACATATTATACCTCCATTGCATCCCTTTGATTTTCAATGGATTTCCGTTTCCGATCCCCGTCAGACCTATCGGCGTATATGAATCACTCTCTACGTTTGATAATACACGACGTGTAGTTCCATCTACCGCACGTAGTACATATACGAGCAACGTCGTTTCTTACGTTCCACGTTCCGCGAGCTTTCTTATTCGATGATTAGCACAAGTTCAATTTTCTGGTGACGTCCCTCACGGGTAATTTCCTACCCGCCGTAGCCCCATCCACAGAAGGTATAGGTCATAAGAGAATAGAATAAATCCGATGAAGAATACACGGATTATGAATATTATTTTCAAAATTCAAGACAAGCAATCGTTAGGGCCTACTCACACGTTCAACATGTGAATATTCTGATCACGATACTCGAGTGAGACAGCGCTCGCCCAGCAATCAGCTCGCCCACCCGAGTTATCACCATTAGAATTAGGAATCATCCCTACGCATCACGTATATCTTATCCGAAGTAACTTCTTTAGTAATTCAAGTCCCGATAATTGAAGTTTATTGAGTGATAAACGCATGGAAGTACACGCGAGTAATGAGTTTTATGTTATAGTTGCAATATACCATTTGTTGTAATACGATCCGCTGAAAATATTCGTTCGTCTGTTTCGCGTTATGTTTCGAACGGAAATAAAAGGCGAAGCCTAATCGGATATAATCACAGTGTACTATACAATATTGTGATGGATGAGTGTTTGGCCGTGTAGCGAATAAAATACTCACGTTAGACTGTAAAGAGCTTGCGTCACTTTGTCCACTCCTGCGGAAGTTTTTCGGCGTTATTATTCTCGTTCCGCCTTTTAATTCTCTTCCACTAATCCCAGCTAAACGTTCAGTGGCGAGTTCGCCCTCACATTCATGTCGTTTATCGAACTCGGCAAGTTTTTAACTTATTTAAGAGTGCGTATGAAATTTACGCTAAATGTTAATTGATAAAAAAAAATAGTAACTAACTGAACGAACCGGATCCTCGCGCAATATCGAGAGGTTCCACAAGAATGTCACCCCAACACATAGGGCTCTGAATTCAAAGAGACTCCGACCCCACCTGCCTTTTTTCTCTACTTTATTTTCCGATCCTCTGTTCCTATTTCTTCGTTGCTATTTTCATGCCTCGGGGGTAAATTGTTCCGTGTATCGCATCAATTAGATAATCGCGTGTCGTTGTGAAGACGCGTCGAACTAGAATAGCGGTTAGCTTGAAATGTGCGTGTCGCTCGTAGCGCGGATGGAAACTGACTGATTTGACTGACCGAGGCCGACGGTGGGTGACTGCCACGGCGTCTCGCGGCATCCGGCGTCCGACGTCCCGACGCGGACGCTTGGCCAGTTCAATGGATCGCAAACTATAGCGGAAGAGGAGGAACCACCTCCCAGCATCACGTGCCAACTGACGAGAGGTTTATTCTTCAAGAAGGAGATGTATTTGACCGCTAATTGGTGTCAATTGCCGCCTGGTGAGGTTATTAATGCATGATTGTCGCCTGTTGGGCAAGGTAATTGCGTGCCTCGGTAGGTATATGGCTGCAGTGATACTTTACCATATCATCACCGCCGCAATCGCTACGCGGCGTGGCATAGATCTCGACTCATCGATGAGTGATAATTGTGAGAGAAAATTGGGTTTGCGAGAGATCTTCACAAAGGTTTTGTTACGTGACTTAATCTATCAATGTCATGTCAACTGATGCATATTTGACAAGGATATGTCGCGCGACTAATGGAAAAAGGGTGCTAGCGACGAGAAGCGTGATTGTAATAACAAAAGGGCGTATCAGAAAATTATGTTTTGCCAATCAAGAGAAAACAGGTTGAAACGAAAAAAGCCGCTGGTTTTTTCGAGTCGAAAATTTGAAGGCATTAGGACGTAAGCGCCGTAAATGCGCCCTTTTGGCATTAGTCGGCATGATTTTGGTCTTAAGAGTTAATGCCAAGAAGGCGTATCCGCCCAAAATTTTGCTTTTCGTTGCAAAGACTCTAAAAACTTCTGAATCGCAAAGATTCATCGATATTGCAAGAGAGAAAAAATATTTGGCGAATACAACCTTATACCGTTAGTTCCGAAAATTTGTTGGGAAATTTCTAAAATTTTCGACGTTTTTTCAAAATCGACAAATCTATGCGATTTATGAGTTTTCCGAGCGTTTGCGATAAAAAAATATTTGCCGGATACGCCCTTTAGGCATTAATGTATCTGAATTTTTTAATTTTTCAACAGATGGAGGCGTTTATCCGGCGTTTACGCCTTTTTGCTTTAATTTTTTTTTCGTTTTTCAACGTTGACGTATTTTTTCGTTTCGAAAACTTTCTAGTTGAATGAGTACAAAAAAATATACGCCCTTTTGCCTCTGAAGATTGCAAAAGGGCGTAAGCATGTCGAACATTTTTTTTTTCAACTACAACGAGGAACACCTTGGACGACGAAAACTATGGAGGAAAAGACTTGGGCCTTGATCGATCTATGAATGGAGAGAGCCGGTAAATACCTATATATGTATAGCACGCCGAGTTCGTGAAGGATTCCAGCACTACAGCAGCCCACATGTCGATAAGATAACGTATATTATGAGATGATAACGCGTGATGTCATATTGTAGTATGTCATATTATATTATATACAGAGCGCGATGCCGGTTTCACGCGCATACTCGTTACATGCATGTATACCGTAACGAGTTTCAAACATAAAATGTTCGAAGAACAAATTATTGGATATTTTTCACGACTCTTACACTATACGGACAACTCGATCAAGCGGCGGCTCTGACGTGATGACATATGGTATACGACGAACTACTCCCGTACAGTATCTTTCTATATAGATGTCCAGGTATATTTGAATTCTATAGTCGTTTGTATCCGTGGGTTTTCATCGAAAATAATGTCGACTCTTGAACAATTGAATGACCATGTTTATAGGTATAGTTTTCCACTGTGGCAGGGTGTACCGTTCAGCTCTAACAGGCAAGACACCGAAAAGGTTGTTCAATTAGTCGTCATAACGTCTGTGTGCTAATGAGCATACCCGCAGATCGGTCGCATTGATTAGGTATCTGGAAAGATCTTCCCTGCACCCCTTGTATACATTTATCGAACGGAGCTTTCAAGAACCGCACGGGGCCAAATCAACCCGCCGCCGCTTTCTTCATTCACTTGTCATCTATACCTATACGCATTTCATCGTCAATTCGTGCCTGCAGTCCATGTCCCACTCATTATCCTCGTTTTATATCATCACTGTGTGAAAGCAAACCATTCCTGTCTACATACGCGGAGTATACGAATACCTGTCATGTAATGCACGGTAGGCATACCTATATGCTTACTTCACATATACCTAATAGATACCCAATTTCTCGATCCGGCGGTCGTTACTGGAATATGGGTTCATTCATTCATTTTCATTTTTGGCTTTCGAAGTATTCAACTCATATATCTACTCACGACCATGCGATAACAATACAGCACGTAGAAATCTGTCTAATTGATACAATTGCGTATGTATAGCTTTCCCTGGTTCAATATACAATACATGAATAGCGGAGTGGGTAGCACGTATGTAGCTCAAGTTTGAATATCAGTCAGTGAAACTTCGGAAGCTACTGACATCGGACTAATCGTTTTCATTGCCATTACCCGCGCACCTACGAGCACAGAATGCAAATCGTCGTATAATGTATGTATATAACATATCCTGGGCGCACTATCATCAAACGATTCATTTTGCAATTCCCAAACTCGACATTACCGATTGAAGATTCGTTCAGAAAAAACCAACATCGTACCTCATAAACTTGTATCCACCGGTGTCATAAGAAACCCTCATTCGTGAAAATCCATAGGTAGTACAGACATGAGATACCCGCTGTGACGTAAGATCATGCGTATTTCCCGTACGACGCGATAGAGGAAACCGTGAGCCGAGTGTCATACCTGTGTCGTTAAGAAAGTGAGGCAACGCGAACGGCGACTGGAAAGTGAGGCCTCAATCACGTCTTGGAGTCTCTCCCTGACCCGACCTTATAGATTCATGAGCTAAGGTCCCGACCTCATAGACGTTAGGTAGCTATGGCACATGAAGAAGATAGGCGAGAAAATGAAGACCTACCTTATGACAGATTGTATTTTCCTGCGCAAACGTACACAATGCGTTATATGCTACAGAATATATGAATTGGGCAGAACTGTATTGTATTGATCTCTGGCGGCGTAAAATTGATTGTATAATAATCCAATTTCCGGGGGCGTGAATTATTGCCGCGTATTGGATCACGACGTAAGCAACTTGTTGAGAATAACTTGATTGAGTACAACAAAGTCCATCAAATCATACAGCAGAGGACTGCAGCATCTAGTCCTTCGTTTTCTCACGTGTGATTCTTGTCCGCCTCATGCATAGTTACATCAGGCAGGCCCGGTTTAAGTGGTCGCTATGCGTAAGGCTCCTTTGGAAAAAGGCCCGCATGTAGGTCCGATAGGTGAAATTTACAACGTGGTGCAGAAAAAGTCAAATGACCCGATATGAGAACAAAGTTGGGACTAACAGATTTTTTTAATGTTCATCGAGGCTAATCCTATTTTGGAAAAACTAGTTTAGAAAATTCGGGGCCGTGAATTTCGAGGGCCTAAGGCTATAGCCTTTTTAGCCATATGGTTAATCCGAGCCTGATTACAGGTAAATATATACCTGTGTGGGATAATCAGAATTGGCTTGGAAATGAAATCGTACACGTATTATAAGATCGATCGGAGATACTCCGGTGTAGTATGGGCGTTCTATATTTTTTTGTTTTCTTTCGAGAAATAGAGGGACACAGAGTGCTTATAACTACACCAGTGGGGTCCGCCGTAGCCCCAATCGAAAGCGCTATAAATGTGACGCAGGAAACAATCACAATGCATACAGGTATAGGTATAAGAACAACAGAAACACACGGCATTGCGGAGCATCAAGAGACACAGACCCTACGCTGGTGCCGGATTAAAATCAAACATCGTCGAGAAGAGGCTCCATGTGGGCGATGGCTATGCCCCGAGGAGCGCGCGCGAACAGATAGTCGCGATTTTGCTTCTAATTTCCTCACTTCTCAAGAAAATAACATTTTCGTATCAGTATTTCACAGACAAAGCTTGAATCTATGCCACCTCTGTCGCCAAATTTTCCATTTCACCTGTAACAGGCTTCACAGTGCTCAAGCCAGGTATAGGAATATAGGGGGAAATTTTATGTGAAAATTGGGGGGTGTTATGAATCCAAAATTTACGCATAGTAATGACACAAAGCAACCAAATTAGATGTACAGCAACGGTAACTACTATATTATATTATATTTAGACTCTTTAAAGAGTAAAAATTATTAAACATGATTTGCAACTGATCAAACTCCTTTAGCCTATAAAATAATCCTTCCAATTTTGATATGAACAAATATTTTGGTGAAGTTGCGTGAGCGTAAGAATTCCGCCAAACTAATGCCTTGAAATTCAAAGAAGGTAAATGGAAAAAACGCGAGAAAATGCCTAAAATAGGTGGATTAGAGGGGGGAAAAAGCGTACTCAAAGGTACATTTAGGGGGAACCTTCAGTTTAGAGTGCTTATAGAGGAAAGAAATAACATAGGGCGCTTTCAGGGAAATTGCGACGCACAGCGTAGGCTGATTTTCTCTCTCAATATTTGGCAAAAGCCATACTCTAGTCAGGTTACTCATCTTCAATTTGAGACCACGACCCCTGTGATCGGATAAACGACTGAAGCATAATCCGAACAATCTAAACCATAAAACTGCATACTTTAGGTTTCAAAAAACGTGGGGCGAACGACCGTTGCCGTCATTGTTTACGGTCTCGCATGACGCCCTCTCTCTCGGCTCCGTCGCGCAGGAAGCCGAAGGGCCCGCGCTTTCTGACTAGACACCACCCTTAAGTTGATATCCGTTGCGTTGGGTGTAGTACACTATACTCAGTGACAAATACGTACCGCTCCGACAACGAATAACGAATTATGTGTGGATAACAATCATGGACAAACTGTAGTACCCCATGCTTCGCCATGCGTAGTTGTGTTAGAGAATGTGAGGAATGTTAAATATAAATAGGTATACCCCTGCTGCCCTGTATTCTTTACATGTATACGAGCATATAGTTAAGTTCATCGAGCAAATGCCATCTAGGTATATAAATATTCAATTGGCATGGGCTCCCTCCTGTGGCAATTCTAGTTCCTCTCTTCTTCCATATCCAGTGGCCTATTGATTCCCCGAGGTTGAAGGTGAAGACCTATCGAAAGTTTCGAATCAATTCCGTTCTTCCTCTACCTGCCCCCTTTCGTGCAGATTTCATTACTGCATCATTATTGCGTATAGAGTTTCGTTGGTGGAATACTGTCGATAATGAGAGTTTCAGTCTGAGACAGAGAGGAAGAACAGAACAAAAAACTGATTCGTCAATTACAGGTGAGTATGGGATCAACGAATACGTTTGGCAATTCAAAGTAGCGGACTGGTTTGTATTATGCGGCATTATGAAGAATATACTGTATACCTACATACATATGCAACACAATGTAAGCTGTGCAGTGAGCTGGCAGTTAGAGTATATCGAAATTACTTGCAAGATCTCTCTCTCTCTCTCATTACTTCTGGACCTCTCCATGTATATTCCTCTGGATCAGACGGCATCCCTCTTTATGTAATTCGCATTGCTTGGCCGAAGATTTCGTCTTGGCTCACCTTTCTATTCAATTGCTCATTATCCACCTGTTCTTTCCCTGCTGACTGGAAACAAGCATTTATCCGTCCTCTATCGAAAATTCGTACTCCGCTGAGTCCATCGGATACACGACCAATTGCAAATCTGCCTGAGATGTCGAAGGTCCTTGAGAGAATAGTTGCTCAGCAAATTACTGTCTACCTGGGCCGTCACAGCGTCTTAAATCCGAGACAGTCCGCCAGCGTCCGAACCATAGCACGCAGTCCGCGCTCTTAAGGGTTTGCGACGACATAAAGAAAGGGATTGATGGCGGGCTTGTTACCATCTTGATTCTTTTTGATTTTAGTAAGGCGCTTGACACAGTACCACCCCATCGTTTATTGACCAAACTAAAAGAGATCGGGTTTTCCGACGATGTTCTCGCTTGGATGTTCTCATATTTATCCGGTAGATCGCAATCAGTAGTAGATGACTGTAACATTCATTCCTCCTGGAAAAGTACGACCTCGGGAGTCCCTCAAGGTTCCGTCCTTGGTCCGATTCTGTTTTCTCTTTTTATTAACGATATTAGCACGGTCTTGAATCACTCGCACCCTATGGTATTTGCTGACGATACCCAAATCTATCTTTCCTGCCGACCCGCTGATATTCATCGCGCTCTCGACTTAATATCACGAGACGCGGCTGCGATTTTCCACTACGCAAATTCAAATGGACTCAAACTCAACCTCACCAAGTCTAAGGTGCTTATTATCGGCAGCAATGCTTATGTAAGGGATATCGACTTAAATCAGCTCCCATCGGTTACCGTAAATCAGGTATCTCTACCGTTTGTGAGCGAAGCGTGCAACTTGGGCGTCGTCTTTTCGTCAGATTTATTTTGGAAGAAGCATATCGCGCTCGTCTCACAAAAGGTGCATTTCGCTTTACATAAATTGAAGTTTCACAAGAACTCTCTCTCGACCGCACTCAGGTCAAAGTTAGTATCAACCTTAATATTGCCTCACATAGATTACTGTTGCCTCGTGTATCATGGCCTCAGTGACGAACTGGACACCACGCTACAAAGACTGGTTAACTGCTGCATACGCTTCATCTTTGACCTGAGGCGGGACGAGCACGTTTCACCGTATAGGCGTCGTCTAGCCTGGTTGTCGGTGAAGAATCGAAGGCTATATTTTTTGGGCAGCCAGGTTTACCATATTTTGTACTTAGACTCAGCGTCCTATCTGCGTGAATTTTTTATTTTTCTTGATCCATTACTGCGTCGATCTGATCGTCTAGCGACACCGTCTCATATTTTTAACATTCCCCCCCATCGGACAGCTACTTACAGAAATTCGTTTTGCCTTTCAGCCATTTATTTCTGGCATTCTCTTCCCGGTAACATCACTTCTGCTTCGTCTTTAGGCATGTTTAAGAATATGCTGTATTTGCGTCTGCATGCATCGGAGCTCACTTAATGCTCACAGTTAGTACTGTTCGTATGGGCTGAAATAGGCAAAATTAGTCTGAGGCGTGCTCGGTGGATGTTGTATTACGCTGTAATTCAGCCGAGGTTTACATGTGTATATTATCTGTCATCGCTATTATCGCTATCTCTTACCATCTTTATTTTTATCTTTAGTGTTGTTATCTTCTTACTATCTTTATCTTATATTATTTGTTATCTTCCTATTATCTTTATCTTATATTATTTGTTATCTTCCTATTATCTTTATCTTATATTATTTGTTATCTTTCTATTTTCTTCACCTTATATTATTTGTTATCTTTCTATTATCTTTATCTTATATTATTTGTTATCTTTCTATTATCTTTTTCTTATATTATTTTTTATCTTATATTATTTGTTATCTTATTGTTGTTATCTCTTATCATCTTCATCTTTATCTTCACTATATGACTCCAATATGTGCTATATACTGCCATGTATGCAAAATTTTGCCCTTGAGCCTCGGCTTGGGCATATTAAATCTCTCTCTCTCTCTCTCTCTCTCTCTCTCTCTCTCTCTCTCTCTCTCTCTCTCTCTCTCTCTCTCTCTCGTTCAGGCGCTGAATCGCTGACCGGTGGTTCGGGGCTCGAGTCCGGCTACACCCGGACAAGGTTTTCCGGCAGTTTCCCTTGTCCCCCGTGTGAATGCAGGGTGTTTCTATTTCCGAAACTGCCCTGCTTACTCTCCCACTCCCTGCTAGCTCTTAAGTGAAAATTTGCAAATATATAATTGTAATAAAAATAAAGGTTTTTTTCTTTTTTTCTCTCTCTCTGCTTACTCTCCCACTCTCCCTGCTAGCTCGTAAGTATATTTACAAACAATATTGTAATAAAAATAAAGGTTTTCTTTCTTTCGTTTCTTTTCTCCCTCCCTCCCTCCCTCCCTCCCTCCCTCCCTCCCTCACTCGCTCACTCACTCACTCTCTCTCTCTCTCTCTCTCTCTTCTCTCTCTTTCAAAATTGCTGTACCTCTGTTGCTTCATGACGTATTTCGCCACGGCATATAGGTATACATGTATAATAAACTTTGAATTAATTCGTTCATTCATACTGTTTTTAGAACGATAGTATACAGTCAAACCGGTATAAGCCCGAGCATTTTGGGTAGGCAGAGATTTATCCCGGGGGGGGGGGGGGGTCATAGAAGAGTCATTTGAGTTTCCGGCACTGGGGTTGTTGTCATTTAACGACCATTTTGAAAATAAGGGTGCACTTCGTTTTTTTTTTTTATGTCCGTGACCGTCCGGATCTGACAAAAATTTTGTATACATTGCAACATTTATATAGATAATACAATTATCCATCACTTCGATCTACTAAAATGCTATCCACAAGATTTATCTCAGACTCATGGTCATGAAGATAAATGGAAAACTAATGCACCCTTATTTTCAAGATGGCGGCCGAATGACAACACGCCCAGTCCCGGAAACTCAAATTTACGCTTACGGCAGACTCTTCTGCGAAACCCCCGAAAAAATCGCTGCCTACCCAAGATACACGGTTACCCTTTTTCTAGCCGGATGAACTGTACTACGATACCAATGTAAATATAACTGAGCATATTCGATCAACAATCCCTAATGTAATTGTTCGACTGGGGCATTGCTTCCGTCCTAATACTCATATCAATGTAGAAGTTCAACGAAGATCGAGGAAACAGCCACTTATAGTACTTATAATAATAGTCAGATTGTCAGCTCATCGCGATGGAATCCAGTTCTGATAAGACGAAACAGAATTGCTTGAAGCGTTTAATGATGACGTAATGTAGAATAGGTATATTTAATATCGTAATTGAGTATATTCAATGCCAGTTGCACGTTAACGAGATGCAACTACGTAAGTCAGTAGGTATATTATATTTTATCTTCACGGCATATTAAGAATAGTGTTTCTGCGTGAATTCTGTAGATTCGGAATGGCCGATGGATAATTGAAACGCTTTGAGATCTCAGCTGTGGACGGTATGTAGTTAATCATTGTTATATTTTTAAATACATTTCAGCAAACTTATTAGCGTGCCTCTTATGACCTCCATTGCTAGCGACCGCAATTTTCCTGAGAAATTGATTAAAACACGGTTCATATATACCGCACGATGACCAAAAACTAGCACATACCTATTTTCCCATTTATGCCTGCGTGTGACCATCGTCTTCATTGTTTCTAGCTCCATACTGTGGCTGAAATGATTTCAGACGCTACAAATTTCAGAGTCAGACAAATGAATGACAAGAGAATGAAACTTTGAAAAATTGGAATTGGTCATTCTCATATTATTACATCTGGGTGTAATAAATACCTAGTCAGGTTTTTTAATTGTATCCAATTCACGAATATCTATGAACGTAGATGAATGGAGTGCAATTGTATGCACAGGGTGATTCACGTTGAGCGGGACATATGTTGTGGATAGATTCCTCGAGAAATTCTGAAGAGCAAAGTCCTTTGCCAAGAGTTTCAGTGACCGATGGTTTCCAGGCTACCAAGGATCTAGGTTTACCTATCTGCACTGCAGACCTTGTACGCTAGCAAGACATGACAGGCCTGAATGTGTAAGTGAACATAATCTTTGCACACTAACACAGGGTGCCTGAAGATTTCTGATCTTCAAATTCCAGGCCTTTCCCAGGATTTTCATTCCAGGATTACTGTTACCAAAATTTAAGTCTGGTTAAAGTATCTCACAAACTAACTACAGAATGCATCTTAAATTATAGGGCATAGTCTTTTTTTCAGATTAACATCACCTCAATTACAATACGATTCTTCCGTTCTCATCTACGATCATGAGCTTTCATTATTGCGAACAACAGTACAGTGTGCAAGGCAGAGCGTAAGCGAAAAATAGGTTTGGTACGGTGAGAAACTGTGTTACAACCTACAAGTACAAGTCAATATTTTAACTACTGGATGTGATCACGAAAATAAGTGACAAACTGTATATTGTATATGAAAATGTAGTTTCAGAGATGAAAAAATTCAAGGCATGAGCAAAACTTCAAAACCATTTCAATTCTAGTCTTTCCAGGAATTCCAGAACGCGTAGATACCCTGTAACATGTGAGCGTTGTGATTAGTTAACTTAAATATTCCGTAACTCGTAAACTATCGGTCACATGAATTTTTGGCAAAGGACTTTTCATTCCAGTATTTTTCGAAGAACCCATCTACAAAATGTGTACCGCTCAGCCTGAATCACGAGAGATCAGTGGAATTGCCCTGTATTACGACCAAGAAGCATATTGGATTTACGCATTGTATTTTCACGGCGGTTATTATTATGACTCTACATCGGAGATAATGACTGTGTTTGACAGCATATACTCGTTTAATTACTTGGCAAATTAGGTCAACATGGTTCAGCGGAGACTGAAGAGAATTGTTCGGCACTTCACCAAAGACATATTCATCTTATATTTTTCCATTCTATCTACGCAAATGCATGTCCAAGCTCACATATATGTTTAATATAGAATCATGCGAAATTTTTGATCATCTTGTCTGAGAAGTTTTATTACCCAATTGATAGTACACTAATTTAATGGTATATAACATACCGATAATATTTATAGGGATAATATGTACTAGATCGAAAAGTTGTTGCGAGCCACTGTGAGAAACTTGTGATGTGGACCACTATAGAATATTTGTTGGCATAACTTCAACACTATATGAAGCTATTTCAACACCTACAGCGATTCTTTGACACTCAATGATACATGCCTAACCCCTCGTTGCCACTTGCGCGCTGTAACACGCGCTAAGGCGCCAATCAGAAATGTTCTAGGACCTAACGCGCGTTAGTAACTTCTGTTACTAATCTAGTGATAATTGTTCAACGCGGGCATGGAAACGAGGGGAAAGTCACACAGGATGGGGTAGACCACTATAGAATTCGTGAGCTGCGTTGAATCTGTGTTAAATTCAATACAAAATTGTTCACAGTGTGGAATGAACCGACTGTACAGAAATTATGCCAATAATTGTTGTATCGTCTGTGATTCTGTGCAACAGATGCATTTACCCTCATATTGAGGGTTCCAAATAAACGAAAAAGCTGACCAGAGTGGAATCACTAATACCTAGTTAATGTATCGTTTGCTTCTCGACTTCATCCACAAGTTTATTTGGGCTACCCTGGTCCTGTTGAGAAAAGTGATCGAAAGATGGATATAGATTTAATATTTGATACAGATAGCTGCATATGAAAATTGGAAGAAAAATCTGTGTGAAATGTAGTCTATTATTCAACCTGTAAAGATCTCATGTATTTATCCAGCTCATCCTCCTCACTGGATCCCCTATCCATTTCCCCCTCCGCCAACTTGTCATCTACGATTGTTTCTGGGGATTCAGAATCGAAGTATTTTTCTTCCTCGTCTTGCGTTCGCAGATCTACGTTATCATAGGATTCATCATCATCTACGGTACTGAAAAAACAGAAAACCACGTTATCGTAATGACTTACTGAGATGGCAGCACCGTCCACATTATTATTTCATATTATTTGAAATATTTCGAAGACCTATAATCGAAGTCTTTGTCTTTTCCTGTCAAAAAACTGTGGTACATATTTGTCGTGAATTCATCTCTAAGCACCTGTCGTTCTGTGCTAGAAATTTCATGCACGAGACAGTCAATTTTTCTTTCATTTCCCTCTTTCTCGTACGGACCATTCCATGATTTGCCAGAAGACATTTCACCCCACCGCATATCGCTTTCATTTCGTAAGCTCGCCTCCCGTATCCTGGATCCATCCTCAGAATCATCATCGTTGAAATCATTTTCCACCATAACATCTTGTTCCGCCTCCTGTTGCTCTTTCTTCAAATTCCTTGTCCCATCTCTCTCGATACTCTCCAACAGCAAATTTACAAACGTTATATTTTGTGTGTCGATGTTATCTCTGGCCTTTTTTTGTTTCTCGGTCAAATACTGACCAATCAATTGCTCGTACAGCAGTGGGTTACGTCGCATCATCTCAGTTTCGCTGAAATAATCACCCTTTTCTATCATCAATTTCAATGCCTCATATCTGCGGTTTTTGACGTCTATTTGCCTCCGAGAATGATCGTGATACCTGCGGAGTCTGCTTAGGTGGATCATTATCTCGTAATCTTGTTTCTGCGCATCGTGAAAGTATCGTAGATGATCTTCTCTAATGAATCTACCGAATCGCAACAAGAACATTGGCTTGTTCATGCGAAGAAGTTCGGTGGCAATCTCGGCTTTCTCATGGATCGTTAAATCTGGATCATCATTTTGTTGGCTTTTGAACACCGCCTTTGAACTTACCAAATAGGTAATCATCTCTTCGGACAAACTTGCCTGATCAGCAGTTTCCATTAATCCCTCTGTTAGAACAGGCATTGAGATCTCTCTGTTTCCTGACTCGTCGATGACACCCGCGGCCATCGTCATTATTATGTCTTTACTATATTTCAACATTCTTGATATTCTCCTTCACCCAGATTGCACTCAATAATCTCAATACACGAAATTATATACGCACCAAACACATTTATTGCATACAAAACAAATTCGTTTGTTATAACCTCGAATCATTTGCTCTGTCTGATTATCCTGCGAAGTTTTCACTTCTTCCATTCAGAAAACGGCAGTAGGCACGCTCAGGCTTAGCCTATTAACCAATTACATCGGGAGTAGAAGTATTGTCACCTGAGTGTCAAAAAATTCAGTCCATTACATTTTTATGATAGCTGAGAAGGAAAGAACAAAAACTGGCCAGTGAATAGGAAATCTTCACTTGAAACTGAAACCAGATACGAGAACTTCAGGCCATATCTGAAGAAAACGCAGGACCGCCATCCAGTAGTGATATACGCAGAATGAAAATGAGGCTTGTCGTGCCACTCAACTGCAGGGACCTCCATTTATATTGAGTCCCTTCGACCACGGCTGTAGATGACAGCACCTTTCGGGCATGGGCTACCGCGAGACATTTGGCCGGTATTATCGGTTTCGAAAGGTTACTCTTTAAGGTGCCATTTCATGGGCAGTGAGCAGCAGCAGCAATTTAGTAAATTCACTGCAAGTTACTAGCAACTTCCGCGCGCAAGTTTTTGCTGCTTGAAGTTCATTCATCCGAACAGCGGAGCAGCAAAAGCCATAAGCGAAAGCAGCAAAAGCAACGATAGTGACAATCCGCGTGTTATTGAAAAAATCATGGACTCGACTGAGGTAAGGTTATAAATTATAATTGTTGGTCATCAACCTATAGTAATAATCTTAATAAATTAATAAATTGGTTATAAGGATCAATGTAAAATTGTTTATTGGAACAATAATTTTTGTATTCAGAGAGGGAAAGAAATACTTTTGGTGGATAGGTTGTTTGTGTTCCAAATTTATTCGAGACAGACGACGCGACGCTTAGGCAGCAGTTACTGCAGTTACGACCTATTTCATGAGCGGCGTCGCTGCTGCGTAAATTCACTGAACTGATGCTAGTAACAACTAGTAAGTTACTAAACTGCTGCTGCTGCTCACTGCACATGAAATAGCACCTTTAGGCCGCTGTCCCGGGGGCTCCGTATTCGTTGCGGAGTTGTTCCGGATCGACTGGTCCGGAAGCGACGTTCCTGTTATGTCGCAGCCAGTAATCTAGTATTTTTGATAGATGTCGCCACCTCGCAACGCGCTAAAATTCAAATGGCAGGTTGATCGATTATTCCCAATAAAATAATATGAAGTAATTATTTTGCCGTCGAGCTATTTCGCGCGAACTTTTGCTGAATAGAAATAGGTACAGAGCACTCTGACAGCACAGGAAATCATAAATCTAACCCTCGAACTACAGATATGTTAGAGCATAAAAGAGGACCCTTGAAACTGGATCCCATTGTCTATACTTCCCCCCCCCCCCCCCCCCACACTAACTTTCCAAAAACCGATCCAAGCATGAGTACCACTTGGGAACCAGATCTTGCCCAGACATGGCGGCAGTCCGGCGGGCTCCGAACCGAAAAAAATACGCGGGAATAAGAAAGCGTCCCAAGCGCTCAAATTACGGGTAAACGTGCAGGTAAAGAGAGCGGGAAAGCATCTCAAGGAGGGGTACGGGCGTAAGGCACGGGCTCCATGCATGGGAGGGGCGTTCTCACGTAGCCGCCCCGTCCACCGCATGGATGCGTGTAGAGTAAGAGTATGCATAATGTAAGAATGTGTGAGACATACATATGTGTGAGCGTCCACGCTCCGGAGGGCTCTCCACCCCAGGAAACCTTGCAGAGAAAAGACACTTCTATCTTAACTTTTGAGTAAGGAAGTTGTACAGTAATGTTCATGAATGGGTTACCTAACATCTAACTTCTATTTCTCGATTTTGTCCAAAATAAGTTTCCTCTCTAAACGTATCTCATGTTCCTATGGCCGGCGGAGCAGCCGACAGAAGAAGCTAGAGAAATCACAGCCTCCCACAGATGTCATCCACTCACCTGTAATTTCGCGTGACATGATCGTTCATCAAATTAATAACCCCAAAATTGACGACGCGTCATTAATTATTTTATTGGTTAGCTGCTTCATTACAATAAATAGATAATATAGATGAATAATGACCTAAAATTTATCAACAGGAGTGATTGAATGATAGTAATAAATAAATAATGATAATAGTATCAATTTGATGAAGAGTCATGTACCGCGAAATTACAGGTGAGTGGATGACAGCTGAGGGAGACAATAGTCGTGATATCTCTAGCTTCTTCTGTCGCCTGTTCCGCCGGCCATAGGAACATGAGATACGTTTAGAGAGGAAACTCATTTTGGACAAAATCGAAAAATAGAAGTTAGATGTTAGGTAACCCATTCATGAACATTACTGTACAACAAGCAAATACTGTTCTTTGAATCAATCAGTCGAAATTGCTCTCCCACAGTTAATCACAATACAGTTTACCATTTCATTTTAAACCTTATTTCCTTGCCTATTCCATTGGATCCTAACAATATTAATTAGAACAGTTTATTAAATTCGCAATCTCATTTCGCTGAAGTGTCCATTAGGACTTTGGCGACTAACGGACTCACGATCCATTTGAAGGTGACGCCTTGAGTATCACTAGATTCGCTGACGTATGTATATCGGCAAACGGAACGGAGAGCAGGTAAATTCTAGTGACTTTCGATATGCATTTCATGCATGTATGCACCAATCTTAGAACATATAGGCCATGTTTACACCGAGCCGATTTGATGCGAACCAATACCGAAACAACCAATCATGTGCATGGCTCCGATGGAAATTTCCTAGATAATCTCCGCGGATTGGTTGTTCCGGCATTTGGTTCGCATCAAATTGATTCGGTGTAAACATGGCCATAGTACTGGAGGGAGCATTCGGTATCTTTCGCATAGGTGTAAAATGGCACGGAGATAGGCATACCATGAGTACACATCCTGTCTCTGTCTCGGAGAATGTGATTGGCCCCATGCATTTTAGTCACGTGACTAGTCAGATCCGTATCAAGTGGCTCGCGGCGCCCTGTAAGGAGCATTTAACCAAATTTAACAGTGATTTACAACACCCAACAGCAGCAGTACATCGGTAGTAATTGAGTCATTACGATGCCGGTGAAATGTTATGTTTTTATACAAGAATAAAAAGTAAAATGATAATTTCTTATCATACTAGTCACTCCTAATTTATTTTTTACCCAAGTACCTAATTAGTTGAATGTATGACAATTCTTCGTCAATTTACTTTGAAATAATTCGATAGACAAAATACGTTCAATGCCATTACAATGTGAGCAATATTTGGTCATCACAAATAATAGACGAAGACTTATCTTCTCATTATTATGCGTCACTAGCCCGGGCACCTATTTCATCGTGTCACGCTCCTGAAACAGAACGAGAGATGTTCCACGGTTACCATTGCCCTCCACGTCTGGACACTCAAGGGTACAATGTATATATTTCTTATTCCCTTTTATATATTTCATAATGTTGATTTATCAAGACCGTGAGAAAAGAATAGCCGTTCTTAGGCTCAACGAATTATCCCCTATAAACCCCGAATGAGTACGCCGAGCAAATCTCAGGTATTATTAACGGGATGTAAGTCTTTCGTCAGCGGAATTCTCTTTCGTTCGGGATGGTGCGATGCCAGGTCTCACGAATGGTTGGTGTCAACGACGCGAGGCCAGCTATTGTTGGTATATGTTCAGGTACAACGATCTTTGCTCCCCCGAAGGCCTAAACCTGAGGTCGCGAATTTACGATCGCTGACTACGATATTGGAATATGCTTTCGCAATGCAATGTGCAATGCTATACTCGATTGTGGGTTTCTATGATTCGCGACGCGGTAAATCGCAGGTTGACCCGTATAATACTTCGTGAGACTCGAGACTTTTTTCCTCGGGTTTTTTTTAAACCGCGGTTCCCGCCCGAATGTTCGTGCCGTTACGTCTCGACAGATGTCGCCACATTCCGGTACAATCTTGGAGCCTATAGTACTGGAGAGAGCATTCGGTATCTTTCGCATGAGTGTAAAATGGCGAAAAGATAGATATAGTAATAGTACATCCCGTCCGTGTCTCGGCGAATGTGATTGGCCCCATGCATTTTAGTCACGTGACTAGTCAGATCCGTATCAAGTGGCTCGCGGCGCCCTGTAAGTAGCATTCAACCAAATTTAACAGTGATTTACAACACCCAACAGCAGCAGTGCATCGGTAGTAATTGAGTAATTACGATGCCGGTGAAATGTTATGTTTTTATACAAGAATAAAAAGTAAAATGATAATTTCTTATAATACTAGTCACTCATAATTTATTTTTTACCCAAGTACCTAATTAGTTGAATGTATGACAATTCTTCGTCAATTTACTGTGAACTAATTCGATAGATAACAAATGTTCAATGCCATTACAATGTGAGCAATATTTGGCCATCACAAATAATAGACGAAGACTAATTTTTAACATTTTTAATGTTTAAGCTCGGGAAGGATAGGGAGTGCGCCAGCAAAATTGCGTTACCAAAAGCGTCAAGCCAATAAGCGCGAAGCATGTGGTTATTCTCAGGTTATTCTTAGGACTAAATGCTTATAATTTGTATACATTGACGTAATAATTTTAATAATTTCTTAATAATTTCTATACAATATAAAAAATGTCTCTTCCAGCAAGCCAAGTTAGGCTAATGGTGTAAATTTTTATAACCTCGGTTGCTTCCCGAATGTTCGTCCCGTTAACTCTCTTCAGATGTCGCCACATTCCGGGACAATCTTCGAGCCTGTGGTCCTGGAGGGAAGAGCATTCGGTATCTTTCGCATAGGTGTAAAATGGCAGAGAGATAGGCATACTAATGGTACACATCCTGTCCCTGTCTCGGCGAATGCGATCGGCCCCATGCATTTTAGTCACGTGACTAGTCAGATCCGTATCAAGTGGCTCGCGACGCCCTGTATGGAGCATTTAACCAAATTTAGTCATTTACAACAGCCGTCGACATCGCGCGAGGTATATACAGAAAGTAAACAGACTCGTTTTCTGCCAAACGGACGATTTATTCGCACGAACCATAGGATAAGATTTCTTGGTACAGTAATGTTCATGAATGGGTTACCTAACATCTAACTTCTATTTCTCGATTTTGTCCAAAATGAGTTTCCTCTCTAAACGTATCTCATGTTCCTATGGCCGGCGGAGCAGCCGACAGAAGAAGCTAGAGAAACCACAGCCTCCCACAGCTGTCATCCACTCACCTGTAATTTCGCGGGACAGGACTGTTCATCAAATTAGTAACCCCAAAATTGACGACGCGTCATTGATTATTTTATTGGTTAGCTGCTTCATTATAATAAATAGATAATATAGATGAATAATGACCTAAAATTTATCAACAGGAGGGATTGAATGATAGTAATAAATAAATAATGATAATAGTATCAATTTGATGAAGAGTCATGTACCGCGAAATTACAGGTAAGTGGATGACAGCTGAGGGAGACAATAGTCGTGATATCTCTAGCTTCTTCTGTCGCCTGTTCCGCCGGCCATAGGAACATGAGATACGTTTAGAGAGGAAACTCATTTTGGACAAAATCGAAAAATAGAAGTTAGATGTTAGGTAACCCATTCATGAACATTACTGTACAACAAGCAAATACTGTTCTTTGAATCAATCAGTCGAAATTGCTCTCCCACAGTTAATCACAATACAGTTTACCATTTCATTTTAAACCTTATTTCCTTGCCTATTCCATTGGATCCTAACAATATTAATTAGAACAGTTTATTAAATTCGCAATCTCATTTCGCTGAAGTGTCCATTAGGACTTTGGCGACTAACGGACTCACGATCCATTTGAAGGTGACGCCTTGAGTATCACTAGATTCGCTGACGTATGTATATCGGCAAACGGAACGGAGAGCAGGTAAATTCTAGTGACTTTCGATATGCATTTCATGCATGTATGCACCAATCTTAGAACATATAGGCCATGTTTACACCGAGCCGATTTGATGCGAACCAATACCGAAACAACCAATCATGTGCATGGCTCCGATGGAAATTTCCTAGATAATCTCCGCGGATTGGTTGTTCCGGCATTTGGTTCGCATCAAATTGATTCGGTGTAAACATGGCCATAGTACTGGAGGGAGCATTCGGTATCTTTCGCATAGGTGTAAAATGGCACGGAGATAGGCATACCATGAGTACACATCCTGTCTCTGTCTCGGAGAATGTGATTGGCCCCATGCATTTTAGTCACGTGACTAGTCAGATCCGTATCAAGTGGCTCGCGGCGCCCTGTAAGGAGCATTTAACCAAATTTAACAGTGATTTACAACACCCAACAGCAGCAGTACATCGGTAGTAATTGAGTCATTACGATGCCGGTGAAATGTTATGTTTTTATACAAGAATAAAAAGTAAAATGATAATTTCTTATCATACTAGTCACTCCTAATTTATTTTTTACCCAAGTACCTAATTAGTTGAATGTATGACAATTCTTCGTCAATTTACTTTGAAATAATTCGATAGACAAAATACGTTCAATGCCATTACAATGTGAGCAATATTTGGTCATCACAAATAATAGACGAAGACTTATCTTCTCATTATTATGCGTCACTAGCCCGGGCACCTATTTCATCGTGTCACGCTCCTGAAACAGAACGAGAGATGTTCCACGGTTACCATTGCCCTCCACGTCTGGACACTCAAGGGTACAATGTATATATTTCTTATTCCCTTTTATATATTTCATAATGTTGATTTATCAAGACCGTGAGAAAAGAATAGCCGTTCTTAGGCTCAACGAATTATCCCCTATAAACCCCGAATGAGTACGCCGAGCAAATCTCAGGTATTATTAACGGGATGTAAGTCTTTCGTCAGCGGAATTCTCTTTCGTTCGGGATGGTGCGATGCCAGGTCTCACGAATGGTTGGTGTCAACGACGCGAGGCCAGCTATTGTTGGTATATGTTCAGGTACAACGATCTTTGCTCCCCCGAAGGCCTAAACCTGAGGTCGCGAATTTACGATCGCTGACTACGATATTGGAATATGCTTTCGCAATGCAATGTGCAATGCTATACTCGATTGTGGATTTCTATGATTCGCGACGCGGTAAATCGCAGGGTGACCCGTATAATACTTCGTGAGACTCGAGACTTTTTTCCTCGGGTTTTTTTTAAACCGCGGTTCCCGCCCGAATGTTCGTGCCGTTACGTCTCGACAGATGTCGCCACATTCCGGTACAATCTTGGAGCCTATAGTACTGGAGAGAGCATTCGGTATCTTTCGCATGAAAGTAAAATGGCGGAGAGATAGATATAGTAATAGTACATCCCGTCCGTGTCTCGGAGAATGTGATTGGCCCCATGCATTTTAGTCACGTGACTAGTCAGATCCGTATCAAGTGGCTCGCGGCGCCCTGTAAGTAGCATTCAACCAAATTTAACAGTGATTTACAACACCCAACAGCAGCAGTGCATCGGTAGTAATTGAGTAATTACGATGCCGGTGAAATGTTATGTTTTTATACAAGAATAAAAAGTAAAATGATAATTTCTTATCATACTAGTCACTCATAATTTATTTTTTACCCAAGTACCTAATTAGTTGAATGTATGACAATTCTTCGTCAATTTACTTTGAAATAATTCGATAGACAAAATATGTTCAATGCCATTACAATGTGAGCAATATTTGGTCATCACAAATAATAGACGAAGACTTATCTTCTCATTATTATGCGTCACTAGTCCGGGCACCTATTTCATCGTGTCACGCTCCTGAAACAGAACGAGAGATGTTCCACGGTTACCATTGCCCTCCACGTCTGGACACTCAAGGGTACAATGTATATATTTCTTATTCCCTTTTATATATTTCATAATGTTGATTTATCAAGACCGTGAGAAAAGAATAGCCGTTCTTAGGCTCAACGAATTATCCCCTATAAACCCCGAATGAGTACGCCGAGCAAATCTCAGGTATTATTAACGGGATGTAAGTCTTTCGTCAGCGGAATTCTCTTTCGTTCGGGATGGTGCGATGCCAGGTCTCACGAATGGTTGGTGTCAACGACGCGAGGCCAGCTATTGTTGGTATATGTTCAGGTACAACGATCTTTGCTCCCCCGACGGCCTAAACCTGAGGTCGCGAATTTACGATCGCTGACTACGATATTGGAATATGCTTTCGCAATGCAATGTGCAATGCTATACTCGATTGTGGGTTTCTATGATTCGCGACGCGGTAAATCGCAGGTTGACCCGTATAATACTTCGTGAGACTCGAGACTTTTTTCCTCGGGTTTTTTTTAAACCGCGGTTCCCGCCCGAATGTTCGTGCCGTTACGTCTCGACAGATGTCGCCACATTCCGGTACAATCTTGGAGCCTATAGTACTGGAGAGAGCATTCGGTATCTTTCGCATGAGTGTAAAATGGCGAAAAGATAGATATAGTAATAGTACATCCCGTCCGTGTCTCGGCGAATGTGATTGGCCCCATGCATTTTAGTCACGTGACTAGTCAGATCCGTATCAAGTGGCTCGCGGCGCCCTGTAAGTAGCATTCAACCAAATTTAACAGTGATTTACAACACCCAACAGCAGCAGTGCATCGGTAGTAATTGAGTAATTACGATGCCGGTGAAATGTTATGTTTTTATACAAGAATAAAAAGTAAAATGATAATTTCTTATAATACTAGTCACTCATAATTTATTTTTTACCCAAGTACCTAATTAGTTGAATGTATGACAATTCTTCGTCAATTTACTGTGAACTAATTCGATAGATAACAAATGTTCAATGCCATTACAATGTGAGCAATATTTGGCCATCACAAATAATAGACGAAGACTAATTTTTAACATTTTTAATGTTTAAGCTCGGGAAGGATAGGGAGTGCGCCAGCAAAATTGCGTTACCAAAAGCGTCAAGCCAATAAGCGCGAAGCATGTGGTTATTCTCAGGTTATTCTTAGGACTAAATGCTTATAATTTGTATACATTGACGTAATAATTTTAATAATTTCTTAATAATTTCTATACAATATAAAAAATGTCTCTTCCAGCAAGCCAAGTTAGGCTAATGGTGTAAATTTTTATAACCTCGGTTGCTTCCCGAATGTTCGTCCCGTTAACTCTCTTCAGATGTCGCCACATTCCGGGACAATCTTCGAGCCTGTGGTCCTGGAGGGAAGAGCATTCGGTATCTTTCGCATAGGTGTAAAATGGCAGAGAGATAGGCATACTAATGGTACACATCCTGTCCCTGTCTCGGCGAATGCGATCGGCCCCATGCATTTTAGTCACGTGACTAGTCAGATCCGTATCAAGTGGCTCGCGACGCCCTGTATGGAGCATTTAACCAAATTTAGTCATTTACAACAGCCGTCGACATCGCGCGAGGTATATACAGAAAGTAAACAGACTCGTTTTCTGCCAAACGGACGATTTATTCGCACGAACCATAGGATAAGATTTCTTGGTACAGTAATGTTCATGAATGGGTTACCTAACATCTAACTTCTATTTCTCGATTTTGTCCAAAATGAGTTTCCTCTCTAAACGTATCTCATGTTCCTATGGCCGGCGGAGCAGCCGACAGAAGAAGCTAGAGAAACCACAGCCTCCCACAGCTGTCATCCACTCACCTGTAATTTCGCGGGACAGGACTGTTCATCAAATTAGTAACCCCAAAATTGACGACGCGTCATTGATTATTTTATTGGTTAGCTGCTTCATTATAATAAATAGATAATATAGATGAATAATGACCTAAAATTTATCAACAGGAGGGATTGAATGATAGTAATAAATAAATAATGATAATAGTATCAATTTGATGAAGAGTCATGTACCGCGAAATTACAGGTAAGTGGATGACAGCTGAGGGAGACAATAGTCGTGATATCTCTAGCTTCTTCTGTCGCCTGTTCCGCCGGCCATAGGAACATGAGATACGTTTAGAGAGGAAACTCATTTTGGACAAAATCGAAAAATAGAAGTTAGATGTTAGGTAACCCATTCATGAACATTACTGTACAACAAGCAAATACTGTTCTTTGAATCAATCAGTCGAAATTGCTCTCCCACAGTTAATCACAATACAGTTTACCATTTCATTTTAAACCTTATTTCCTTGCCTATTCCATTGGATCCTAACAATATTAATTAGAACAGTTTATTAAATTCGCAATCTCATTTCGCTGAAGTGTCCATTAGGACTTTGGCGACTAACGGACTCACGATCCATTTGAAGGTGACGCCTTGAGTATCACTAGATTCGCTGACGTATGTATATCGGCAAACGGAACGGAGAGCAGGTAAATTCTAGTGACTTTCGATATGCATTTCATGCATGTATGCACCAATCTTAGAACATATAGGCCATGTTTACACCGAGCCGATTTGATGCGAACCAATACCGAAACAACCAATCATGTGCATGGCTCCGATGGAAATTTCCTAGATAATCTCCGCGGATTGGTTGTTCCGGCATTTGGTTCGCATCAAATTGATTCGGTGTAAACATGGCCATAGTACTGGAGGGAGCATTCGGTATCTTTCGCATAGGTGTAAAATGGCACGGAGATAGGCATACCATGAGTACACATCCTGTCTCTGTCTCGGAGAATGTGATTGGCCCCATGCATTTTAGTCACGTGACTAGTCAGATCCGTATCAAGTGGCTCGCGGCGCCCTGTAAGGAGCATTTAACCAAATTTAACAGTGATTTACAACACCCAACAGCAGCAGTACATCGGTAGTAATTGAGTCATTACGATGCCGGTGAAATGTTATGTTTTTATACAAGAATAAAAAGTAAAATGATAATTTCTTATCATACTAGTCACTCCTAATTTATTTTTTACCCAAGTACCTAATTAGTTGAATGTATGACAATTCTTCGTCAATTTACTTTGAAATAATTCGATAGACAAAATACGTTCAATGCCATTACAATGTGAGCAATATTTGGTCATCACAAATAATAGACGAAGACTTATCTTCTCATTATTATGCGTCACTAGCCCGGGCACCTATTTCATCGTGTCACGCTCCTGAAACAGAACGAGAGATGTTCCACGGTTACCATTGCCCTCCACGTCTGGACACTCAAGGGTACAATGTATATATTTCTTATTCCCTTTTATATATTTCATAATGTTGATTTATCAAGACCGTGAGAAAAGAATAGCCGTTCTTAGGCTCAACGAATTATCCCCTATAAACCCCGAATGAGTACGCCGAGCAAATCTCAGGTATTATTAACGGGATGTAAGTCTTTCGTCAGCGGAATTCTCTTTCGTTCGGGATGGTGCGATGCCAGGTCTCACGAATGGTTGGTGTCAACGACGCGAGGCCAGCTATTGTTGGTATATGTTCAGGTACAACGATCTTTGCTCCCCCGAAGGCCTAAACCTGAGGTCGCGAATTTACGATCGCTGACTACGATATTGGAATATGCTTTCGCAATGCAATGTGCAATGCTATACTCGATTGTGGATTTCTATGATTCGCGACGCGGTAAATCGCAGGGTGACCCGTATAATACTTCGTGAGACTCGAGACTTTTTTCCTCGGGTTTTTTTTAAACCGCGGTTCCCGCCCGAATGTTCGTGCCGTTACGTCTCGACAGATGTCGCCACATTCCGGTACAATCTTGGAGCCTATAGTACTGGAGAGAGCATTCGGTATCTTTCGCATGAAAGTAAAATGGCGGAGAGATAGATATAGTAATAGTACATCCCGTCCGTGTCTCGGAGAATGTGATTGGCCCCATGCATTTTAGTCACGTGACTAGTCAGATCCGTATCAAGTGGCTCGCGGCGCCCTGTAAGTAGCATTCAACCAAATTTAACAGTGATTTACAACACCCAACAGCAGCAGTGCATCGGTAGTAATTGAGTAATTACGATGCCGGTGAAATGTTATGTTTTTATACAAGAATAAAAAGTAAAATGATAATTTCTTATCATACTAGTCACTCATAATTTATTTTTTACCCAAGTACCTAATTAGTTGAATGTATGACAATTCTTCGTCAATTTACTTTGAAATAATTCGATAGACAAAATATGTTCAATGCCATTACAATGTGAGCAATATTTGGTCATCACAAATAATAGACGAAGACTTATCTTCTCATTATTATGCGTCACTAGTCCGGGCACCTATTTCATCGTGTCACGCTCCTGAAACAGAACGAGAGATGTTCCACGGTTACCATTGCCCTCCACGTCTGGACACTCAAGGGTACAATGTATATATTTCTTATTCCCTTTTATATATTTCATAATGTTGATTTATCAAGACCGTGAGAAAAGAATAGCCGTTCTTAGGCTCAACGAATTATCCCCTATAAACCCCGAATGAGCACGCCGAGCAAATCTCAGGTATTATTAACGGGATGTAAGTCTTTCGTCAGCGGAATTCTCTTTCGTTCGGGATGGTGCGATGCCAGGTCTCACGAATGGTTGGTGTCAACGACGCGAGGCCAGCTATTGTTGGTATATGTTCAGGTACAACGATCTTTGCTCCCCCGACGGCCTAAACCTGAGGTCGCGAATTTACGATCGCTGACTACGATATTGGAATATGCTTTCGCAATGCAATGTGCAATGCTATACTCGATTGTGGATTTCTATGATTCGCGACGCGGTAAATCGCAGGTTGACCCGTATAATACTTCGTGAGACTCGAGACTTTTTTCCTCGGGTTTTTTTTAAACCGCGGTTCCCGCCCGAATGTTCGTGCCGTTACGTCTCGACAGATGTCGCCACATTCCGGTACAATCTTGGAGCCTATAGTACTGGAGAGAGCATTCGGTATCTTTCGCATGAGTGTAAAATGGCGAAAAGATAGATATAGTAATAGTACATCCCGTCCGTGTCTCGGCGAATGTGATTGGCCCCATGCATTTTAGTCACGTGACTGGTCAGATCCGTATCAAGTGGCTCGCGGCGCCCTGTAAGTAGCATTCAACCAAATTTAACAGTGATTTACAACACCCAACAGCAGCAGTGCATCGGTAGTAATTGAGTAATTACGATGCCGGTGAAATGTTATGTTTTTATACAAGAATAAAAAGTAAAATGATAATTTCTTATAATACTAGTCACTCATAATTTATTTTTTACCCAAGTACCTAATTAGTTGAATGTATGACAATTCTTCGTCAATTTACTGTGAACTAATTCGATAGATAAAAAATGTTCAATGCCATTACAATGTGAGCAATATTTGGCCATCACAAATAATAGACGAAGACTAATTTTTAACATTTTTAATGTTTAAGCTCGGGAAGGATAGGGAGTGCGCCAGCAAAATTGCGTTACCAAAAGCGTCAAGCCAATAAGCGCGAAGCATGTGGTTATTCTCAGGTTATTCTTAGGACTAAATGCTTATAATTTGTATACATTGACGTAATAATTTTAATAATTTCTTAATAATTTCTATACAATATAAAAAATGTCTCTTCCAGCAAGCCAAGTTAGGCTAATGGTGTAAATTTTTATAACCTCGGTTGCTTCCCGAATGTTCGTCCCGTTAACTCTCTTCAGATGTCGCCACATTCCGGGACAATCTTCGAGCCTGTGGTCCTGGAGGGAAGAGCATTCGGTATCTTTCGCATAGGTGTAAAATGGCAGAGAGATAGGCATACTAATGGTACACATCCTGTCCCTGTCTCGGCGAATGCGATCGGCCCCATGCATTTTAGTCACGTGACTAGTCAGATCCGTATCAAGTGGCTCGCGACGCCCTGTATGGAGCATTTAACCAAATTTAGTCATTTACAACAGCCGTCGACATCGCGCGAGGTATATACAGAAAGTAAACAGACTCGTTTTCTGCCAAACGGACGATTTATTCGCACGAACCATAGGATAAGATTTCTTGGTACAGTAATGTTCATGAATGGGTTACCTAACATCTAACTTCTATTTCTCGATTTTGTCCAAAATGAGTTTCCTCTCTAAACGTATCTCATGTTCCTATGGCCGGCGGAGCAGCCGACAGAAGAAGCTAGAGAAACCACAGCCTCCCACAGCTGTCATCCACTCACCTGTAATTTCGCGGGACAGGACTGTTCATCAAATTAGTAACCCCAAAATTGACGACGCGTCATTGATTATTTTATTGGTTAGCTGCTTCATTATAATAAATAGATAATATAGATGAATAATGACCTAAAATTTATCAACAGGAGGGATTGAATGATAGTAATAAATAAATAATGATAATAGTATCAATTTGATGAAGAGTCATGTGCCGCGAAATTACAGGTGAGTGGATGACAGCTGAGGGAGACAATAGTCGTGATATCTCTAGCTTCCTCTGTCGCCTGTTCCGCCGGCCATAGGAACATGAGATACGTTTAGAGAGGAAACTCATTTTGGACAAAATGGAAAAATAGAAGTTAGATGTTAGGTAACCCATTCATGAACATTACTGTACATAGGTATGTATTTCACACATCAGACAGCGAAATCAGTATTTTTATAATTTTATTATAATTTACAGTTTATGGTCGACTCACGAAAGGAAGTTGACTGAGATTCATCTAGTTATTTTCAACAGCGAAAAGTCCGATGCTTGAGGTAGTAACATATCACAGTCGACGACAGATTTGGATACAAAGGCAATTAGAGCGAAGCGCTACGGTAGGTCAAAATATGTATTATTATTATTATTACAAGAATGCATAATAATTTTATGAAAATCATTTGTGCTGAGCTGAAACAATTCGAAAATCATTTCTCATGGTCATTCGTCGGGACTGCACTTTTAACGAGGTTCAAGCTTATAACGTCGATGCACTCTAATAGTTGAACAAAACTCTGTGATTCAAGGCTGCTAGACTATAAATCAGAAAATTGTTCTGCAGAACTGGACAGTCGTTGTATTCTTCAGTTTTCATGTTCGAATCCTGAAATGAAGGATCTTCGTCCGCAATCTTTTCTTGCGTCAAAGCTACGAACCTCAACCACATGTCTGGAAGCTGTTTGCATACAGAGAAATTATCGAGTATGTGGATAAAAAGTGTACAACCCGCATGTAATAATACAACTCATGTTTCTCACAGTTTTTCGATGGCAGATTCATTTCCACGAGCGCACCTCGAAGAACATTGGGCAATACCTGAGCGATTGTTACTCGACCTACGGAGCATATAATAGACAAATCTACATCCAGTATGGGATATTCTCCTCGATACACCAACAATTAACACGGGAGACGAATGACTTTTGCTAGGCATTATATTAGCCACGCTTTGATGTTTTCATGGTAAATGATTATTGCAAAAATATACATACATTGGATATAGAACTTGAGTGATTATTGTCGATTGAGGATTTTAGCTACGCAATCATTTGATGACCTATTTTCATTTATGGTTTGCATTGGGAAAAATATGATGTTCAGAATAATTGTGAAACTTCCATCGAATGACGCGACTTATATATTATCTATTACAGTTTGTGGATACCGGATTTATCGCGCTGAGTACATCTCAAAGAGAAATGGGCAACAAATAAGTCCTTGCCGCATAACCTACGGAGCATAACTGTACGCGATACATGCCGATAAACTCAAGAAGAGAACGGCTCCAACGCAGAGCCATATTCATGCGAATTTGAGTAATCGTTGCCGATTGAGGATTTCAGCGAAGCAATTATATATTGAGCCTAAATCACATAATATATTTGTTATAAGGTGATGTGTGTCATTAATGAAGTTAGTTATTATGATTTCATTTACATGCCGAACGAAGAGCCGTATGTTACGTTTACGAAACTCATAATCCATGTAATATATAAAATGAATCATCGAATAAACTTGGGATCAAAATGATAACACCGTTCGTATTATTCTTTGCAATATACCTTGAATTCATCCTTGAAACCAATTATATATATATTATTATTATTATTATTATTATTATCATCATCATTATTATTATTGACCAGAAAAAAAATTTACATTGAATACACTTACATCAAGTAGTATCACTAGTAAATCCTACAGAGGTGAACGTAGTCACCTGTGCGTAGGCCTGGTACTAATTAACTTAAAATTAATATAAATTAATAATTAACAAAGGTAAAATTCAAATATTCAACATAGAACATAAACTAATAGTTTTCTTGTATCCATATCTTTAGCTGTTTCTTTTTTTTTCCATTACCATATGTCTTGAATTCGCTTGGTAATTTATTGAAAGTATTCACTGCATTCACTTTACTGCTCTTCATACTAACTGTTTTATTTCTTTGTGGTAGGACTATGCTTTTATTCCTTGTTTTTTTGTTCGATTTACTATATATTTCCTTAAATTCATTATAGTGACATATTAGAGCTTCTAACTGATACGTCTGTTTGATGTTCATAGGACTATCATTTGCAATATACTCATTCTTCTTGATAATTTTCATTATTCTGTTTTGGTGATTTTGTAGCGGATTCAAGTTATTAAATTATTAGAGTATGCACCACCCCATGCAGCTCTGCCATAAGTGATGATGCTATGGAAGAGAGCGTAATATAATAATTTCAACGTTTTTGTTTTCATGAATTCAGAGATTTTACGAACAACATAAATTAGATATGTAGTTTTGCTGATTACATATTCTATATGCTCATGCCATTGCATTCTATAATCAAAAATGATACCAAGATATTTGTGTTTTTCAGCTCTTATATAAGCTTTTCATTATTGCTTTTAATACTGATTTCACTTGGTACGCTATTACAGTAATTTCCAAATGTCACGAATACACATTTGTCGATATTTCATTAGAGTTTATTTCTCGCAAGATAGTTGCATATTGTTTGCAAATAAGTATTCATTTTTGCTTCAACAGCTTTCCAATCTTTATCAATAGCTATCGCAGCTGTATCGTCCGCAAAAGATATAATTGTGTCGTTAGGCATGTGCAGTAGTAGATCATTAACATACAAGATGAAGAGCAGTGGCCCCAGTACAGTTCCCTGAGGCACCCCAGTCGTAACTTTGATATAATCACTCGCACAATCATTAACCATGACACTTTGGTATCTATCTGTAAGATAGCTTTTGATAATACGATATGCTTTCCCTCTTATGCCGTAGTTATACAATTTGTTTAACAATATATTATGATTAAGCGTATCTAATGCTTTGGTAAGGTCCAAAAAGGTTACGGCTACAGGATTGCTTTTATCTAATTTTTCATAAATTAAATTAGTCAAAAATGATAGTGCATCATTTGTACTTATGTTTTTTAGAAACCCATATTGCCTTTTGGATAATAGTTTATATTTATTGATAAAACTGATAATTCTATTAAAAACTGCTCTTTCAAAAATTCTAGCAATGTTGGAGATTAGAGAATTGGGTCTATAATGAGAAGGTGATCGCTTACTATTTGCTTTATATATTGGTTTGATTTCAGCCTTTTTTAGTGAATCGGGCCATACAGTTTTTTCTATACTTAAGTTAATTATGTGTACTATTGGGTCTGTGATGAAATCAGTTAACAATATCATTGTTTTTGCATTGATTTTGTCAACTCCACCAGTTTTAGGTTTTAAATTCTTGATTAGATTTATAATTTCAATCGGATTAGTAGGCGAGATAAATATAGTGTGCGGATTTATTGGGGAACATTGGATATTGTTTTCTAGCGGTTGGCAAATTTTACTACTCAGTTTCTCTCCAATACTACTAAAATAGGTATTCATTGTATTTGAAATCATATGTGGGTCAGTTATTTTAATATTATTGCTGCTTTCATCGTTAAGATATTTAATTTTTTCAGCCTTCTTGGGCCCTTTACCAATCTTTTGATTCACAATATCCCAAAGACTTTTGGGATTATTTAAATTGCTCTCAACTAGATCGCTATCGTGTCTCAGCTTAGCTTCCTTGATCACTTTATCTAATATTTTGGCATATTTTTGATATTCATCTCTCAATACTTGATTTCTTGGCTGTCTATGCCACATCTTATATAGAAATTCTTCTCTACTGCATGATACCATTATAGCCTTGGTAATGCATTTTTTCCTAGGTTTTGATTTATGTTTGGTCTTTTTACTATGTTTTACTTCAGTCGCCAACTTAATACATTCCCTAATATATCATATTAAAGTATCAGTAGCTTCATTGGGGTCATGCATTGTCAAAATTGTTTCCCAATTCATGCTTTGAGCTATATTTACTATCTTATTATAATTTATTTTTGAATATTCAGTTTTAAATATATTATTTCTCATCTTTTTTATTGATAGAAAGAGTGGATAATGATCACTGAATAGGTTGGTTAATTTAAAGGCAGTATGTTCAATAGAGTTTAGCTTGATGAAAATATTGTCAATGCATGATCCTTCGCTACAGTCTAGTGTAGATGGCCTAGCGATAGTTTGAAAACCTGGTATAAAACCATTTTCTAGGAAGATACTTGAGAGCTCGTGGCTATAGTTATCTAATTTGAGTAGATCTATATTGTAGTCTCCAATTACTAAATGATTTTTACATTTTTTTTTACAAGCTAAATAATTTTTCAAATCCTTAATGAACTCTGCCTTAGGTAGATCATGTGATCTATACAGTGCTGATATTTCGAGTTTATCGTTATTATTTAAATCAATACGAGTGTTTAGTAAACATAGTCTTCCCTCATTTACAATAGTAGTACTCTCATCTAAATTATCCTGTATATAAATTACTACTCCATCTGCGATATTTATATTACTGTTGTTATAATATATTTTATAGCCTGCCATCGTAAAAAAATTTATAATATTCAAGTACTCTAGTTTCTGTACAAACTATGATGCACGGCTTGACTTCTAGGCTGCCAATGAAGGCTTCCAATTTCGCAAAGTTAGCATTTAAACTCCTTATGTTCACGTAAAGAATACTATCGCTACTGCGTTTTACATAGTTATTGAGAGACTCAAAGTCATAAGAAAACTTTTTCTAATTTCATTATTTCATTTTGTACGCCTTCGTTAAAATTAAGATCCATATAAAAATATCTTAAGTATGTTGCACACTATTTATTTCTTTTGTTGTTTGTATTACTATGATCATTATCATTATTATTACTTGCTCTGGCCAATCTTGCTCCTCTCTTGGTCCAGATGAACGTATTCTGTACCCGCTTATTCGTACCATTATTCATTATTCTATTCTCTACAATACGGAACGGCGTGCCGATCGAACGATGATTCCCGTCAAATATCTCCGGTTCTGGGTCGGAGGACGGAACGGAATTCCAACTATCCCAGCGCAGGCCTTCCTTGGCGCCGGTCTCTGGCGAACAGTCGGATAGACGAGTTGCGCCGGCGGTTGGATGTCCGGTGGCACCTGAAATACGAATAGACTGTGTTACAATTGCTCGCTAGCTGCTTCCATTTATTTGATATTCTGATCACTACACTATAAAACGATATACAACTGAGATCTGATACGAAGCCGGTTTACCATTCGGCGATGATTCTCCTCGAAGATCTCTGGTTCCGGTCGAGAGTACGGAATGGTATTCCGACGATCTCGGCGTGGGCTTCGGTCGGCTTCCGTCTCTCCGGGTGATATTCGTACAGTGTCATTCCACGAGAGGTTGGATATTCGGCGGCACATGAAATTTAAATAAATCATTTGTCATTTACTCCATTGGACAAAAAATCGATTGATATCGCAGTAGAAAACTGAGAGCTGTAAGGAGTCAGGTGAAGCAAAAAACACGATCGCGTCACATACACGCATACTACTTTTTAGAAAATCAATGGAAAATATTCGCCTGACGCGAAAATCATGTTTCCGTCTTCCGTGCACGGGTCCCGATCTTCCCGTCCCTCTCCCAGCCCCTATCTACCGACGCGAATTCCAAAATCTCTACGTGCGCCCTGGTACGTTGCATCGAAACGCAAGATCCGTGTGATCGGTGGAGGGACAGAAAAAAATTGTTCATCACACGCCTAACTGATGAGAATCTCAGTACCTACGCCGTGCAGGGTCTTCGGCAGTTCTATTTCCCAAATACCCCCGCGAATGCCAGACGATATCTCATTACACCGTGAGATTTTCAATCGCAATATTTTCAATCGCGCGAAAGGTTGGATATTCCGCGGCGCATGAAACGCGAATAAATCTTACGCGTCATTCGCTCGATCGCGGAAGGACATATATTCGAGTGATATCGCAGTGGAGAAACCGAACGCTGCAAGGAGATAGGTGAGGCAAAAGACGCGATAGCGTCGCATACACGCATACTACTTTCAAGAAAATCAATGTGAAATATTCGCCTGACGCGAAAATCATGTTTCCGTCTTCCGTGCACGGTTCCCGATCTTCCCATCTCCCTCCCATCCCCTATCTACCGACGCGAACTGCAAAATCTCTACGTGCGCCCTGGTACGTTACATCGAAACGCAAGATCCGTGTGATCGGTTAAGCAATAAAAAAAAATTGGTTATCACACGCCTAGCTAATTCTTATTTTCGGCTTACATTGCCTGGTCCCTAGCTAGCCTATCCCCGATGTACCCGCGTGGGCGCTGTCAAGTCCGCTTCGTCGGAAAGTTTACGCTGCGTCCGTGCTACGAGAAGCGTGGATCGACGAGATCTCAATAGATTTCCACAAGCCTAACCTACGCACTAGGAGGCTACCTTGTTCCCAGGCCGGCATTCCGTTCCTGGGGGGGCAGCGCTCCGAACGTAGGCTAGCGGGATACCCTGAGCTTTCGCGATGCCAAGGAAGCGTCGAAAACCTCCGTTGATTTCCACCACGACTCGGCTCCGGACAACGCGGGGTGGAACTTTCGCATCGTGGCACCAGGGCGACGATATTCCACGGCCGTTGCCGCGGAGGCGAGCGTGAAAGGAAACAACGGAAGGCTCACAACGATTCGTTTCCGAGCCGGACTCGAGGCGCAAGCTTTGCCGACGAACCAGAATGCTCGAAAAAAATTACATCGAAACGAGAGCCGTGTGATCGGTAAAGCATTAGAAAAAAATTGTTTATCACACGCCTAGCTGATGGGAATCTCAGTACGCCGCGCAGGGTCTTCGGCAGTTCTATTTCCCAAATACCCCCGCGAATGCCAGACGATATCTCATTACACCGTGAGATTTTCAATCGCAATATTTTCAATCGCGCGAAAGATTTCATATTCGGCGGCGCATGAAACGCGAATAAATCTTACGCGTCATTCGCTCGATCGCGGACGGACATATATTCGAGTGATATCGCAGTGGAGAAACCGAACGCTGCAAGGAGATAGGTGAGGCAAAAGACGCGATAGCGTCGCATACACGCATACTACTTTCAAGAAAATCAATGCGAAATATTCGCCTGACGCGAAAATCATGTTTCCGTCTTCCGTGCACGGTTCCCGATCTTCCCATCTCCCTCCCATCCCCTATCTACCGACGCGAACTGCAAAATCTCTACGTGCGCCCTGGTACGTTACATCGAAACGCAAGATCCGTGTGATCGGTTAAGCAATAAAAAAAAATTGGTTATCACACGCCTAGCTAATTCTTATTTTCGGCTTACATTGCCTGGTCCCTAGCTAGCCTATCCCCGATGTACCCGCGTGGGCGCTGTCAAGTCCGCTTCGTCGGAAAGTTTACGCTGCGTCCGTGCTACGAGAAGCGTGGATCGACGAGATCTCAATAGATTTCCACAAGCCTAACCTACGCACTAGGAGGCTACCTTGTTCCCAGGCCGGCATTCCGTTCCTGGGGGGGCAGCGCTCCGAACGTAGGCTAGCGGGATACCCTGAGCTTTCGCGATGCCAAGGAAGCGTCGAAAACCTCCGTTGATTTCCACCACGACTCGGCTCCGGACAACGCGGGGTGGAACTTTCGCATCGTGGCACCAGGGCGACGATATTCCACGGCCGTTGCCGCGGAGGCGAGCGTGAAAGGAAACAACGGAAGGCTCACAACGATTCGTTTCCGAGCCGGACTCGAGGCGCAAGCTTTGCCGACGAACCAGAATGCTCGAAAAAAATTACATCGAAACGAGAGCCGTGTGATCGGTAAAGCATTAGAAAAAAATTGTTTATCACACGCCTAGCTGATGGGAATCTCAGTACGCCGCGCAGGGTCTTCGGCAGTTCTATTTCCCAAATACCCCCGCGAATGCCAGACGATATCTCATTACACCGTGAGATTTTCAATCGCAATATTTTCAATCGCGCGAAAGATTTCATATTCGGCGGCGCATGAAACGCGAATAAATCTTACGCGTCATTCGCTCGATCGCGGACGGACATATATTCGAGTGATATCGCAGTGGAGAAACCGAACGCTGCAAGGAGATAGGTGAGGCAAAAGACGCGATAGCGTCGCATACACGCATACTACTTTCAAGAAAATCAATGCGAAATATTCGCCTGACGCGAAAATCATGTTTCCGTCTTCCGTGCACGGTTCCCGATCTTCCCATCTCCCTCCCATCCCCTATCTACCGACGCGAACTGCAAAATCTCTACGTGCGCCCTGGTACGTTACATCGAAACGCAAGATCCGTGTGATCGGTTAAGCAATAAAAAAAAATTGGTTATCACACGCCTAGCTAATTCTTATTTTCGGCTTACATTGCCTGGTCCCTAGCTAGCCTATCCCCGATGTACCCGCGTGGGCGCTGTCAAGTCCGCTTCGTCGGAAAGTTTACGCTGCGTCCGTGCTACGAGAAGCGTGGATCGACGAGATCTCAATAGATTTCCACAAGCCTAACCTACGCACTAGGAGGCTACCTTGTTCCCAGGCCGGCATTCCGTTCCTGGGGGGGCAGCGCTCCGAACGTAGGCTAGCGGGATACCCTGAGCTTTCGCGATGCCAAGGAAGCGTCGAAAACCTCCGTTGATTTCCACCACGACTCGGCTCCGGACAACGCGGGGTGGAACTTTCGCATCGTGGCACCAGGGCGACGATATTCCACGGCCGTTGCCGCGGAGGCGAGCGTGAAAGGAAACAACGGAAGGCTCACAACGATTCGTTTCCGAGCCGGACTCGAGGCGCAAGCTTTGCCGACGAACCAGAATGCTCGAAAAAAATTACATCGAAACGAGAGCCGTGTGATCGGTAAAGCATTAGAAAAAAATTGTTTATCACACGCCTAGCTGATGGGAATCTCAGTACGCCGCGCAGGGTCTTCGGCAGTTCTATTTCCCAAATACCCCCGCGAATGCCAGACGATATCTCATTACACCGTGAGATTTTCAATCGCAATATTTTCAATCGCGCGAAAGATTTCATATTCGGCGGCGCATGAAACGCGAATAAATCTTACGCGTCATTCGCTCGATCGCGGACGGACATATATTCGAGTGATATCGCAGTGGAGAAACCGAACGCTGCAAGGAGATAGGTGAGGCAAAAGACGCGATAGCGTCGCATACACGCATACTACTTTCAAGAAAATCAATGCGAAATATTCGCCTGACGCGAAAATCATGTTTCCGTCTTCCGTGCACGGTTCCCGATCTTCCCATCTCCCTCCCATCCCCTATCTACCGACGCGAACTGCAAAATCTCTACGTGCGCCCTGGTACGTTACATCGAAACGCAAGATCCGTGTGATCGGTTAAGCAATAAAAAAAAATTGGTTATCACACGCCTAGCTAATTCTTATTTTCGGCTTACATTGCCTGGTCCCTAGCTAGCCTATCCCCGATGTACCCGCGTGGGCGCTGTCAAGTCCTCTTCGTCGGAAAGTTTACGCTGCGTCCGTGCTACGAGAAGCGTGGATCGACGAGATCTCAATAGATTTCCACAAGCCTAACCTACGCACTAGGAGGCTACCTTGTTCCCAGGCCGGCATTCCGTTCCTGGGGGGGCAGCGCTCCGAACGTAGGCTAGCGGGATACCCTGAGCTTTCGCGATGCCAAGGAAGCGTCGAAAACCTCCGTTGATTTCCACCACGACTCGGCTCCGGACAACGCCGGGTGGAACTTTCGCATCGTGGCACCAGGGCGACGATATTCCACGGCCGTTGCCGCGGAGGCGAGCGGGAAAGGAAACAACGGAAGGCTCACAACGATTCGTTTCCGAGCCGGACTCGAGGCGCAAGCTTTGCCGACGAACCACAATGCTCGAAAAAAATTACATCGAAACGAGAGCCGTGTGATCGGTAAAGCATTAGAAAAAAATTGTTTATCACACGCCTAGCTGATGGGAATCTCAGTACGCCGCGCAGGGTCTTCGGCAGTTCTATTTCCCAAATACCCCCGCGAATGCCAGACGATATCTCATTACACCGTGAGATTTTCAATCGTAATATTTTCAATCGCGCGAAAGATTTCATATTCGGCGGCGCATGAAACGCGAATAAATCTTACGCGTCATTCGCTCGATCGCGGACGGACATATATTCGAGTGATATCGCAGTGGGGAAACCGAACGCTGCAAGGAGATAGGTGAGGCAAAAGACGCGATAGCGTCGCATACACGCATACTACTTCTCAGAAAATCAATGCAAAATATTCGAATAACGCGAAAATCATGTTTCCGTCTTCCGTGCTCGGTTCCCGACCTTCTATTTCCGAAATACCCGCGCCAATGCCAGACGATATATTATTACACGGTCAGATTTTCAAGTACAATTTGCGCTTCATCGCGTATTCACCCGCTCGGACAACTTTGCTGATCTCTCGAAATTCGAGGTAGAAGAGGATTGCGGGACGTAATTATACCACTTACCGTCGTACTCCGTGCGGCGAATGATTACGAATCTCCGCGTTGCCTCTTTCGTTCTTCTCGTACAGCGTGCGCCGGCCTCGAATAGTCGATCGACAAATCGTCCGGGTGCTTCGGGTCCGAAGGATCTGTAAAAGAAAGAAAAAATGAATGGGAGTAAGAGATCTTTGCGTCGCTTATTTTCACTCGACGCTCGGTCGGTTCGTATAAATTTTGATCATGAACCGAGGCAGAGTCAAGATTCGCTCGCGGTTTACAGAAATTCACGAAAGCCCGGCTTCAATATTCACCTATGTGAAGAACCTGGCACCCGACACGTTCAAAAATCAATTTTCAAAATTTCCGTCCATCCTAAATCGTTGGTAGTTGTTTGTGGTAAAGAAATTTTCGTTTGTAGTAAAAAACCAAAGAAGATACAGCGTTTCGAAAAATAAGGCTCACCCCACTTTGAAATTCTTGAAAATCGTAGAAAGCTGTAGGTGCGGAATCGTTTGTAGTTAATTGTGGTGCAAGAAATTTTCTTTGTAGTAGTCCGGGAAAAAAGTTACAGCCGTTTCTTGACTTTCGAAACATCAAAATTCAGTAATTTCGGAAAAATTAAGAAAATCCTTTCACTACAATCAATTGCAAACAATTCTGCGTTCGTAGGAACGTTGATATCCGATGCACCTCAAAAATGATTGAATTTTGATTTTTTGAGAATTGAAATATGACTGCATCTTTTTCCCCGGACTACTACGAACGAAATTTCTTTCGCTACAATTAACCACAAACGATTGCGCACCTACAGTTATTTACGATTTTCAAAAATTTCAAAGTGGGGTGAGCCCCATATTTCGAAACGCTGTGTCTTCTTTGGTTTTTTACTGCAAACGAAAATTTCTTTACCACAAACAACTACAAACGATTTAGAATCGATAGAAATTTTGAAAATTGATTTTTGAACATGTCGGGTGACAGGTCCACACAGGTTGAGTTCTATATTCGCACGATACTCGGAATTTTTAACGCGAAGTCAAAAATAAGCGAATTAAGAATATGAAAACAACGATTCGCATACACAATTCCGTGCCAAAATTATAACACTGAAAAGTGTATGGAAGATTCCGTGCCAAGTCACCTAGCCTTCGGCCCGGACCCTTTTTAATTCAGCTAATTTTTTACCGTTTTGCCACAGCATATATATTTTCCGATTTAATATCCCACATCTTAGGAAAGTCTATATCATTTCCCTAGTACTGAATCGGCAAAGAATATCAAATAACTTCCGAAAATCTACTCAATATAATATAATAATACAGTAATAATAATAATCTTATATGAGAACTTATGTTAACCTCAAAATTTGATCAAAAGAAATAGCAATTCTGTTTAGGTATTCAATATGATTTCATTATTACACATCGACACATTATAAGTTGATGTTTACAATTATCGAGTGATATATTTACATTATCATTCAATACTTGCCATCTCTCTTTCAATAATTACGCGAAATTGAAGTAAAATTAGATAATCCAAACAAAGAACGGGTTCTAAAAATCGAGATCTCAATTGCGGTTGGCACTATTGATTCACTCGAAGTTGAACTTAGAGTGGGATTCGGAAAATATTCAATTGAGAGGCGCTTAAAGTTCATATAAACTCGGCGACACACCAGCTTTATTGGAAGCGTACTTTAAGATCCCCGCTTAAAGTGGATGTGCTGATGGAACCAGGCAACAGAAAAATTCAATAGTCGGCGCAGAAGCCACGCGCACCCAAGTCACGCGACGCCGGAACGATGCGCAGAGAGAGGGGTGGTAATTGAGTTGCTCTATAATATAATAGATATTATATAGAAAAAAGGGTAACCGGCAAAACTTACATCGCGAGTTTATATAATGAATCAGGGATTAGCAAACAGCACGCAATGATAAAATATAACAATATATGATATTACAGGTTATATGCACGATAATAATCAGCTCTATTCCCCAATAAGAATTAGTATCAATTTCTCAACACTAGAACGTATCTTGCTAAGCAAGTTTCCTCATAGCCGAGCCTTTCTTGAATATTCCGTGATTGATATATTTCAATACTAATACTAATGATAACTGAATATCTCTGTTGAATTCAGCAGACAAAGAGATGACGCAACAAGGAACACGGCGAGAGGGGAAATCCCGGGGCTCGAATCGGCCGCGATGGGGAGGTAGGGGTACGGAAGGGGAATCGCTCGTTTCGCGGATACGGAACAAAAAATCGATTAAATCAATAAATGCTAGACTCAAACTTTTCGCAAACAATCAGTAATCACGAAAAACGAAGCTAGGGACCCTCTCGAATCACGAAAACCCGTTAAAACAAGTTGGCGTCCTTTGTAACGTGATGACGCCGTACAGTAAAATCTCAACGAACAATAATGACCTTCGATAAATCTTATGGAGTCGTATTTTGAGGTGCTGAAGCTTACCTTGAACGAGATTATTAATCCAATTCACAATAATTAGACACACAAATAATCACAGAACCGGGGAAATACCTAATCCTCACGAGACAAGCTACGCAACAGGTACCCGAGAACAGTATTCTGTACAATGGCCGACGTGCGCTCGGTGCTGACTAGAGTTCGTTTGTCGTTCGGTTTCGACTTTCGGACGGAAACACCCGAAGACTCGCGGCGTCTTCTAACCATCGATCTGGATTCGTTGGGATAGGTCTTGGCTTCGCGGCACACAGAGGTTCGTCGGCAAACTTGGTATAGGTGGCGGCAGAGTTATTATAATGTTACGTAGATACGAAAATTAGCAAGTCCGAAGTGGCGGTAATAATAATTTGGGTAGGGTCAAGGGTTTAAACTCGTTAGAAGTATCGAAACGTTCACGCTCATTTGATTTTAACGCCCGTATGACAGATATGCATGTGGATTTATTTCTGTATCGGCTTCGTTCGGCTCCCGTCTCTCCAGGTAATATTCGGATGCTGACATCCCACGAAATACGAATAAATCATGCGTCATTTGCTCGATTGAACGAAAATTCGAGTGCAATCGCAGTAAGAAGCTCGACGTTATAAAGAGATAGGTGATCACCTATTTCTCACCTCGTGCCAAAATAAAGGTAGCGGAGGCACGTTCAAAATTATGGCTTACAAACAGAGTTCCATAATACGGTTTCGTACGTGTGGATCTGTGTACGTAGAGGAAAGCGCCCGAAACTTACAAATAATACAGTATTCACCAATTATCATTACCATTCACACATTGTACCTTACGTGAATTAATTTTATATTTTTTTTTTTCTCCACTAGAACTTCATAGAGCTGAAGGCTTAGTGGTAATTCACATCTTTGAGATACTATTCATAAAATAATAGTAGGTAATAATTTTAGGTATTAATTTTCCATCAGGATCAGCTGCGCCTCTCGATGAGTCGCAAGTATTTATTACGCGTAAGCCTCAAATAGTATTTAAGTAGTGCGATTGTACGTTATATGAATGTTTTACAGCACGTACAGATAATAAGCGAGTCGTTCAATGAATTTTCCTGGTCACGTAGGAAAGAATGCTAGATTTGGCAGTTTTTCACCTTGAACCACAAGATTTGAGGATCGGACTTGCGAAACGTATAGCTTCTAGAGTACTAATACTTGTTTTCATTCTAGGAAACTGCATTTCGAGTCAAGATATGATTTATGATTGAGTTGCAGGTTAGTATTTAAAATTCTCCCAATTTGAGCCGCGCCAAGACTCTAAAGGCCTATATGAAATTGAATGATGCATATCGAGCCTGATATTTTCGATACATGGATAATTTACAGCACGTACGGATAATAAGCAAGTCGTTCAATGAATTTTCCTGGTTGCGTAGGAAAGAACGCTAGATTTGGCAGTTTTTCACTTTGAACTACGAGATTTGAGGATCCGACTTGCAAAACGTATAGCTTCTAGAGTACTAATACTTGTTTTCATTCTAGGAAACTGCATTTCGAGTCAAGATATGATTTATGATTGAGTTGCAGGTTAGTATTTGAAATTCTCCCAATTTGAGCCGCGCCAAGACTCTAAAGGCCTATATGAAATTGAATGATGCATATCGAGCCTGATATTTTCGATACATGGATAATTTACAGCACGTACGGATAATAAGCAAGTCGTTCAATGAATTTTCCTGGTTGCGTAGGAAAGAACGCTAGATTTGGCAGTTTTTCACTTTGAACTACGAGATTTGAGGATCCGACTTGCAAAACGTATAGCTTCTAGAGTACTAATACTTGTTTTCATTCTAGGAAACTGCATTTCGAGTCAAGATATGATTTATGATTGAGTTGCAGGTTAGTATTTGAAATTCTCCCAATTTGAGCCGCGCCAAGACTCCAAAGGCCCATATGAAATTGAATGATGCATATGGAGCCTGATATTTTCGATATATGGATAATCTTTCTCTCTCTATATAGCGTTGCCACGAGATTCCGAAACGTAAACACGACGTCGAGCTAGTATAGTCACAGAAAAAGTTGGCAGCGACGCAACGAATAAAATAATACTGTCCGAATCGAAGTGGAACTAAATATCAGCTGACTTACCGATTTCTTCTTCAGTCTGTCCTGATTCGTTGCTTTTTTTCATTCGTATGCTCTCTTATCAATTCATTCGTCCACTTATTAATTCACTAAGTCGTTGATTTCAATAATAAGAATGCAGCATCGAGTTTCATCACGCTTCCGTAATGTCTTCATTTCTCGTTGGAGAAAACCCTGTTCATTCGCTTTGATTGTCGTAACAATGTTTATCGCGTTAGTTACAGAGAACTTTCGAGTTTATCGAGCGCCGTGATCACGCGCAAAACAGTCATGAGTTTTTGTAAATAGGCCAAATTTCACGTCTCTCTCTCTCTCTCTCTTTCGCTCCTTCTCTCCCATCCTGTTACCCGTTACGTGGCGAAGGGTGACGTGTCTATCGATATAAGCCCATTCCGTTACACAGATCACCCATTTTAGCGTTTTACGACTCGCGATATTCACTTAAATCGACATCGCAGTAATTTACACGAAAGAAGAATGTCGAACGCAGACGATGAACAATGGCTGATATTTACGGACGATTTTTTCGATTACTTTCACTAATTTCCCCTGATCTCGTTCGTTTGTTTGTCCGTTTATTTTTCCTCTTCAACTTTTCAAGCATCGGTCTATTTCCTAACAAAACACCATTATTTTCACACAGCGAAACGCGAGTAGCCTGCACGCGCGACGACCGATCTCCGACTGGCGGCACCGACGCTCGCGCACGCTTGCGCTGCTGCCCCGCCCATACCCGGTCGGCGGTGTGCCGCGATGCCGCGCGGCGTAGGCTCGTCTCCCGACGATACAGAGTCTCCGGAACGTGGCGACATCTGAACAAATATATACATTGTACGGAGAGGGCAATAGTAATAGTAGAACCTCTCTCGTTCTATGTCAGGAGCGTGACACGATGAAATAGGTGCCCGGGCCAGTGACGCGTAATAATAAAAAAAATAAGTCTTCGTCTATTATTTGTGATGACCGAATATTACTCACATTGTAATGGTATTGAACATTTTTTATTTATCAAATTATTTCAAAGTAAATTGACGAAGAATTGTCATATATTCAACTAATTAGGTACTTGGGTAAAAAATAAATTATGAATGACTAGTATTATAAGAAATTATCATTATACTTTTTATTCTTGTATAAAAACATAACATTCCACCGGCATCGTAATTACTCAATTACTACTGATGTACTGCTGCTGTTGGGTGTTGTAAATCACTGTTAAATTTGGTTAAATGATCCGTACAGGGCACCGCGAGCCACTTGATACGGATCTTACGAGTCACGCGATTGAAATGCATGGGGCCGATCACATTCTCCGAGACAGAGACAGGATGTGTACTATCAGTATGTCTATCTCTCTGCCATTTTACACCTATGCGAAAGATACCGAATGCTCCTCCCTCCGAGACCGCAGGCTCAAAGATTGTCCCGGAATGTGGCGACATCTGAAGAGAGTTAACGGCACGAACATTCGGGAAGCAACCGACGTTATAAAAATTTACACCATTAGCCTAACTTGGCTTGCTGGAAGAGACATTTTTAATATTGTATAGAAATTATTAAGAAATTATTAAAATTATTACGTTAATGTATACAAATGATAACCATTTAGTCCTAAAAATAACTTGAGAATAATGGACGAAGAATTGTCATACATTCAACTAATTAGGTACTTGGGTAAAAAATAAATTACGAGTGACTAGTATTATAAGAAATTATCATTATACTTTTTATTCTTGTATAAAAACATAAGATTTCCCCGGCATCGTAATTACTCAATTACTACTGATGCACTGCTGCTGTTGGGTGTTGTAAATCACTGTTAAATTTGGTTAAATGCTCCGTACAGGGCGTCGCGAGCCACTTGATACGGATCTGACTAGTCACGTGACTAAAATGCATGGGGCCGATCGCATTCGCCGAGACAGAGACAGGATGTGTACTATTAGTATGCCTATCTCTCTGCCATTTTACACCTATGCGTGAGATACCGAATGCTCCTCCCTCCAGGACCTCAGGCTCAAAGATTGTCCCGGAATGTGGTGACATCTGAAGAGAGTTAACGGCACGAACATTCGGGAAGCAACCGAGGTTATAAAAATTTACACCATTAGCCTAACTTGGCTTGCTGGAAGAGACATTTTTAATATTGTATAGAAATTGTTAAGAAATTATTAAAATTATTACGTCAATGTATACAAATTATAAACATTTAGTCCTAAAAATAACCTGAGAATAACCACATGCTTCGCGCTTATTGGCTTGACGCTTTTGGTAACGCAATTTTGCTGGTGCGCTCCCTATCCTTCCCGAGCTTTAACATTAAAAATGTTAAAAAACTCGAGGAAAAAAGTCTCGAGTCACATAAAGTATTATACGGGCCAACCTGCGATTTACCACGTCGCGAATCATAGAGATCCGCAATCGAGTATAGCATATACACACACGACATATATGCACTCACACACTCGTACGCCGAGAACAGCTGGTGACCTCACGCGAGGTATATGCAGAAAGTAAACAGACTCGTTCCCTGCCAAACTGACGATTCATTCGTACGAACAAAAGGATAAGATTTCTTGGTACATAGGTATGTATTTCACACATCAAGCAGCGAAATCATTATTTTTATAATTTTATTATATTTTACAGTTTATGGTCGACTCACGAAAGGAAGTTGACTGAGATTCATCTAGTTATTTTCAACAGCGAAAAGTCCGATGCTTGAGGTAGTAACATATCACAGTCGACGACAGATTTGGATACAAAGGCAATTAGAGCGAAGCGCTACGGTAGGTCAAAATATGTATTATTATTATTATTACAAGAATGCATAATAATTTTATGAAAATCATTTGTGCTGAGCTGAAACAATTCGAAAATCATTTCTCATGGTCATTCGTCGGGACTGCACTTTTAACGAGGTTCAAGCTTATAACGTCGATGCACTCTAATAGTTGAACAAAACTCTGTGATTCAAGGCTGCTAGACTATAAATCAGAAAATTGTTCTGCAGAACTGGACAGTCGTTGTATTCTTCAGTTTTCATGTTCGAATCCTGAAATGAAGGATCTTCGTCCGCAATCTTTTCTTGCGTCAAAGCTACGAACCTCAACCACATGTCTGGAAGCTGTTTGCATACAGAGAAATTATCGAGTATGTGGATAAAAAGTGTACAACCCGCATGTAATAATACAACTCATGTTTCTCACAGTTTTTCGATGGCAGATTCATTTCCACGAGCGCACCTCGAAGAACATTGGGCAATACCTGAGCGATTGTTACTCGACCTACGGAGCATATAATAGACAAATCTACATCCAGTATGGGATATTCTCCTCGATACACCAACAATTAACACGGGAGACGAATGACTTTTGCTAGGCATTATATTAGCCACGCTTTGATGTTTTCATGGTAAATGATTATTGCAAAAATATACATACATTGGATATAGAACTTGAGTGATTATTGTCGATTGAGGATTTTAGCTACGCAATCATTTGATGACCTATTTTCATTTATGGTTTGCATTGGGAAAAATATGATGTTCAGAATAATTGTGAAACTTCCATCGAATGACGCGACTTATATATTATCTATTACAGTTTGTGGATACCGGATTTATCGCGCTGAGTACATCTCAAAGAGAAATGGGCAACAAATAAGTCCTTGCCGCATAACCTACGGAGCATAACTGTACGCGATACATGCCGATAAACTCAAGAAGAGAACGGCTCCAACGCAGAGCCATATTCATGCGAATTTGAGTAATCGTTGCCGATTGAGGATTTCAGCGAAGCAATTATATATTGAGCCTAAATCACATAATATATTTGTTATAAGGTGATGTGTGTCATTAATGAAGTTAGTTATTATGATTTCATTTACATGCCGAACGAAGAGCCGTATGTTACGTTTACGAAACTCATAATCCATGTAATATATAAAATGAATCATCGAATAAACTTGGGATCAAAATGATAACACCGTTCGTATTATTCTTTGCAATATACCTTGAATTCATCCTTGAAACCAATTATATATATATTATTATTATTATTATTATTATTATCATCATCATTATTATTATTGACCAGAAAAAAAATTTACATTGAATACACTTACATCAAGTAGTATCACTAGTAAATCCTACAGAGGTGAACGTAGTCACCTGTGCGTAGGCCTGGTACTAATTAACTTAAAATTAATATAAATTAATAATTAACAAAGGTAAAATTCAAATATTCAACATAGAACATAAACTAATAGTTTTCTTGTATCCATATCTTTAGCTGTTTCTTTTTTTTTCCATTACCATATGTCTTGAATTCGCTTGGTAATTTATTGAAAGTATTCACTGCATTCACTTTACTGCTCTTCATACTAACTGTTTTATTTCTTTGTGGTAGGACTATGCTTTTATTCCTTGTTTTTTTGTTCGATTTACTATATATTTCCTTAAATTCATTATAGTGACATATTAGAGCTTCTAACTGATACGTCTGTTTGATGTTCATAGGACTATCATTTGCAATATACTCATTCTTCTTGATAATTTTCATTATTCTGTTTTGGTGATTTTGTAGCGGATTCAAGTTATTAAATTATTAGAGTATGCACCACCCCATGCAGCTCTGCCATAAGTGATGATGCTATGGAAGAGAGCGTAATATAATAATTTCAACGTTTTTGTTTTCATGAATTCAGAGATTTTACGAACAACATAAATTAGATATGTAGTTTTGCTGATTACATATTCTATATGCTCATGCCATTGCATTCTATAATCAAAAATGATACCAAGATATTTGTGTTTTTCAGCTCTTATATAAGCTTTTCATTATTGCTTTTAATACTGATTTCACTTGGTACGCTATTACAGTAATTTCCAAATGTCACGAATACACATTTGTCGATATTTCATTAGAGTTTATTTCTCGCAAGATAGTTGCATATTGTTTGCAAATAAGTATTCATTTTTGCTTCAACAGCTTTCCAATCTTTATCAATAGCTATCGCAGCTGTATCGTCCGCAAAAGATATAATTGTGTCGTTAGGCATGTGCAGTAGTAGATCATTAACATACAAGATGAAGAGCAGTGGCCCCAGTACAGTTCCCTGAGGCACCCCAGTCGTAACTTTGATATAATCACTCGCACAATCATTAACCATGACACTTTGGTATCTATCTGTAAGATAGCTTTTGATAATACGATATGCTTTCCCTCTTATGCCGTAGTTATACAATTTGTTTAACAATATATTATGATTAAGCGTATCTAATGCTTTGGTAAGGTCCAAAAAGGTTACGGCTACAGGATTGCTTTTATCTAATTTTTCATAAATTAAATTAGTCAAAAATGATAGTGCATCATTTGTACTTATGTTTTTTAGAAACCCATATTGCCTTTTGGATAATAGTTTATATTTATTGATAAAACTGATAATTCTATTAAAAACTGCTCTTTCAAAAATTCTAGCAATGTTGGAGATTAGAGAATTGGGTCTATAATGAGAAGGTGATCGCTTACTATTTGCTTTATATATTGGTTTGATTTCAGCCTTTTTTAGTGAATCGGGCCATACAGTTTTTTCTATACTTAAGTTAATTATGTGTACTATTGGGTCTGTGATGAAATCAGTTAACAATATCATTGTTTTTGCATTGATTTTGTCAACTCCACCAGTTTTAGGTTTTAAATTCTTGATTAGATTTATAATTTCAATCGGATTAGTAGGCGAGATAAATATAGTGTGCGGATTTATTGGGGAACATTGGATATTGTTTTCTAGCGGTTGGCAAATTTTACTACTCAGTTTCTCTCCAATACTACTAAAATAGGTATTCATTGTATTTGAAATCATATGTGGGTCAGTTATTTTAATATTATTGCTGCTTTCATCGTTAAGATATTTAATTTTTTCAGCCTTCTTGGGCCCTTTACCAATCTTTTGATTCACAATATCCCAAAGACTTTTGGGATTATTTAAATTGCTCTCAACTAGATCGCTATCGTGTCTCAGCTTAGCTTCCTTGATCACTTTATCTAATATTTTGGCATATTTTTGATATTCATCTCTCAATACTTGATTTCTTGGCTGTCTATGCCACATCTTATATAGAAATTCTTCTCTACTGCATGATACCATTATAGCCTTGGTAATGCATTTTTTCCTAGGTTTTGATTTATGTTTGGTCTTTTTACTATGTTTTACTTCAGTCGCCAACTTAATACATTCCCTAATATATCATATTAAAGTATCAGTAGCTTCATTGGGGTCATGCATTGTCAAAATTGTTTCCCAATTCATGCTTTGAGCTATATTTACTATCTTATTATAATTTATTTTTGAATATTCAGTTTTAAATATATTATTTCTCATCTTTTTTATTGATAGAAAGAGTGGATAATGATCACTGAATAGGTTGGTTAATTTAAAGGCAGTATGTTCAATAGAGTTTAGCTTGATGAAAATATTGTCAATGCATGATCCTTCGCTACAGTCTAGTGTAGATGGCCTAGCGATAGTTTGAAAACCTGGTATAAAACCATTTTCTAGGAAGATACTTGAGAGCTCGTGGCTATAGTTATCTAATTTGAGTAGATCTATATTGTAGTCTCCAATTACTAAATGATTTTTACATTTTTTTTTACAAGCTAAATAATTTTTCAAATCCTTAATGAACTCTGCCTTAGGTAGATCATGTGATCTATACAGTGCTGATATTTCGAGTTTATCGTTATTATTTAAATCAATACGAGTGTTTAGTAAACATAGTCTTCCCTCATTTACAATAGTAGTACTCTCATCTAAATTATCCTGTATATAAATTACTACTCCATCTGCGATATTTATATTACTGTTGTTATAATATATTTTATAGCCTGCCATCGTAAAAAAATTTATAATATTCAAGTACTCTAGTTTCTGTACAAACTATGATGCACGGCTTGACTTCTAGGCTGCCAATGAAGGCTTCCAATTTCGCAAAGTTAGCATTTAAACTCCTTATGTTCACGTAAAGAATACTATCGCTACTGCGTTTTACATAGTTATTGAGAGACTCAAAGTCATAAGAAAACTTTTTCTAATTTCATTATTTCATTTTGTACGCCTTCGTTAAAATTAAGATCCATATAAAAATATCTTAAGTATGTTGCACACTATTTATTTCTTTTGTTGTTTGTATTACTATGATCATTATCATTATTATTACTTGCTCTGGCCAATCTTGCTCCTCTCTTGGTCCAGATGAACGTATTCTGTACCCGCTTATTCGTACCATTATTCATTATTCTATTCTCTACAATACGGAACGGCGTGCCGATCGAACGATGATTCCCGTCAAATATCTCCGGTTCTGGGTCGGAGGACGGAACGGAATTCCAACTATCCCAGCGCAGGCCTTCCTTGGCGCCGGTCTCTGGCGAACAGTCGGATAGACGAGTTGCGCCGGCGGTTGGATGTCCGGTGGCACCTGAAATACGAATAGACTGTGTTACAATTGCTCGCTAGCTGCTTCCATTTATTTGATATTCTGATCACTACACTATAAAACGATATACAACTGAGATCTGATACGAAGCCGGTTTACCATTCGGCGATGATTCTCCTCGAAGATCTCTGGTTCCGGTCGAGAGTACGGAATGGTATTCCGACGATCTCGGCGTGGGCTTCGGTCGGCTTCCGTCTCTCCGGGTGATATTCGTACAGTGTCATTCCACGAGAGGTTGGATATTCGGCGGCACATGAAATTTAAATAAATCATTTGTCATTTACTCCATTGGACAAAAAATCGATTGATATCGCAGTAGAAAACTGAGAGCTGTAAGGAGTCAGGTGAAGCAAAAAACACGATCGCGTCACATACACGCATACTACTTTTTAGAAAATCAATGGAAAATATTCGCCTGACGCGAAAATCATGTTTCCGTCTTCCGTGCACGGGTCCCGATCTTCCCGTCCCTCTCCCAGCCCCTATCTACCGACGCGAATTCCAAAATCTCTACGTGCGCCCTGGTACGTTGCATCGAAACGCAAGATCCGTGTGATCGGTGGAGGGACAGAAAAAAATTGTTCATCACACGCCTAACTGATGAGAATCTCAGTACCTACGCCGTGCAGGGTCTTCGGCAGTTCTATTTCCCAAATACCCCCGCGAATGCCAGACGATATCTCATTACACCGTGAGATTTTCAATCGCAATATTTTCAATCGCGCGAAAGGTTGGATATTCCGCGGCGCATGAAACGCGAATAAATCTTACGCGTCATTCGCTCGATCGCGGAAGGACATATATTCGAGTGATATCGCAGTGGAGAAACCGAACGCTGCAAGGAGATAGGTGAGGCAAAAGACGCGATAGCGTCGCATACACGCATACTACTTTCAAGAAAATCAATGTGAAATATTCGCCTGACGCGAAAATCATGTTTCCGTCTTCCGTGCACGGTTCCCGATCTTCCCATCTCCCTCCCATCCCCTATCTACCGACGCGAACTGCAAAATCTCTACGTGCGCCCTGGTACGTTACATCGAAACGCAAGATCCGTGTGATCGGTTAAGCAATAAAAAAAAATTGGTTATCACACGCCTAGCTAATTCTTATTTTCGGCTTACATTGCCTGGTCCCTAGCTAGCCTATCCCCGATGTACCCGCGTGGGCGCTGTCAAGTCCGCTTCGTCGGAAAGTTTACGCTGCGTCCGTGCTACGAGAAGCGTGGATCGACGAGATCTCAATAGATTTCCACAAGCCTAACCTACGCACTAGGAGGCTACCTTGTTCCCAGGCCGGCATTCCGTTCCTGGGGGGGCAGCGCTCCGAACGTAGGCTAGCGGGATACCCTGAGCTTTCGCGATGCCAAGGAAGCGTCGAAAACCTCCGTTGATTTCCACCACGACTCGGCTCCGGACAACGCGGGGTGGAACTTTCGCATCGTGGCACCAGGGCGACGATATTCCACGGCCGTTGCCGCGGAGGCGAGCGTGAAAGGAAACAACGGAAGGCTCACAACGATTCGTTTCCGAGCCGGACTCGAGGCGCAAGCTTTGCCGACGAACCAGAATGCTCGAAAAAAATTACATCGAAACGAGAGCCGTGTGATCGGTAAAGCATTAGAAAAAAATTGTTTATCACACGCCTAGCTGATGGGAATCTCAGTACGCCGCGCAGGGTCTTCGGCAGTTCTATTTCCCAAATACCCCCGCGAATGCCAGACGATATCTCATTACACCGTGAGATTTTCAATCGCAATATTTTCAATCGCGCGAAAGATTTCATATTCGGCGGCGCATGAAACGCGAATAAATCTTACGCGTCATTCGCTCGATCGCGGACGGACATATATTCGAGTGATATCGCAGTGGAGAAACCGAACGCTGCAAGGAGATAGGTGAGGCAAAAGACGCGATAGCGTCGCATACACGCATACTACTTTCAAGAAAATCAATGCGAAATATTCGCCTGACGCGAAAATCATGTTTCCGTCTTCCGTGCACGGTTCCCGATCTTCCCATCTCCCTCCCATCCCCTATCTACCGACGCGAACTGCAAAATCTCTACGTGCGCCCTGGTACGTTACATCGAAACGCAAGATCCGTGTGATCGGTTAAGCAATAAAAAAAAATTGGTTATCACACGCCTAGCTAATTCTTATTTTCGGCTTACATTGCCTGGTCCCTAGCTAGCCTATCCCCGATGTACCCGCGTGGGCGCTGTCAAGTCCGCTTCGTCGGAAAGTTTACGCTGCGTCCGTGCTACGAGAAGCGTGGATCGACGAGATCTCAATAGATTTCCACAAGCCTAACCTACGCACTAGGAGGCTACCTTGTTCCCAGGCCGGCATTCCGTTCCTGGGGGGGCAGCGCTCCGAACGTAGGCTAGCGGGATACCCTGAGCTTTCGCGATGCCAAGGAAGCGTCGAAAACCTCCGTTGATTTCCACCACGACTCGGCTCCGGACAACGCGGGGTGGAACTTTCGCATCGTGGCACCAGGGCGACGATATTCCACGGCCGTTGCCGCGGAGGCGAGCGTGAAAGGAAACAACGGAAGGCTCACAACGATTCGTTTCCGAGCCGGACTCGAGGCGCAAGCTTTGCCGACGAACCAGAATGCTCGAAAAAAATTACATCGAAACGAGAGCCGTGTGATCGGTAAAGCATTAGAAAAAAATTGTTTATCACACGCCTAGCTGATGGGAATCTCAGTACGCCGCGCAGGGTCTTCGGCAGTTCTATTTCCCAAACACCCCCGCGAATGCCAGACGATATCTCATTACACCGTGAGATTTTCAATCGCAATATTTTCAATCGCGCGAAAGGTTGGATATTCCGCGGCGCATGAAACGCGAATAAATCTTACGCGTCATTCGCTCGATCGCGGACGGACATATATTCGAGTGATATCGCAGTGGAGAAACCGAACGCTGCAAGGAGATAGGTGAGGCAAAAGACGCGATAGCGTCGCATACACGCATACTACTTTCAAGAAAATCAATGCGAAATATTCGCCTGACGCGAAAATCATGTTTCCGTCTTCCGTGCACGGTTCCCGATCTTCCCATCTCCCTCCCATCCCCTATCTACCGACGCGAACTGCAAAATCTCTACGTGCGCCCTGGTACGTTACATCGAAACGCAAGATCCGTGTGATCGGTTAAGCAATAAAAAAAAATTGGTTATCACACGCCTAGCTAATTCTTATTTTCGGCTTACATTGCCTGGTCCCTAGCTAGCCTATCCCCGATGTACCCGCGTGGGCGCTGTCAAGTCCGCTTCGTCGGAAAGTTTACGCTGCGTCCGTGCTACGAGAAGCGTGGATCGACGAGATCTCAATAGATTTCCACAAGCCTAACCTACGCACTAGGAGGCTACCTTGTTCCCAGGCCGGCATTCCGTTCCTGGGGGGGCAGCGCTCCGAACGTAGGCTAGCGGGATACCCTGAGCTTTCGCGATGCCAAGGAAGCGTCGAAAACCTCCGTTGATTTCCACCACGACTCGGCTCCGGACAACGCGGGGTGGAACTTTCGCATCGTGGCACCAGGGCGACGATATTCCACGGCCGTTGCCGCGGAGGCGAGCGTGAAAGGAAACAACGGAAGGCTCACAACGATTCGTTTCCGAGCCGGACTCGAGGCGCAAGCTTTGCCGACGAACCAGAATGCTCGAAAAAAATTACATCGAAACGAGAGCCGTGTGATCGGTAAAGCATTAGAAAAAAATTGTTTATCACACGCCTAGCTGATGGGAATCTCAGTACGCCGCGCAGGGTCTTCGGCAGTTCTATTTCCCAAATACCCCCGCGAATGCCAGACGATATCTCATTACACCGTGAGATTTTCAATCGCAATATTTTCAATCGCGCGAAAGATTTCATATTCGGCGGCGCATGAAACGCGAATAAATCTTACGCGTCATTCGCTCGATCGCGGACGGACATATATTCGAGTGATATCGCAGTGGAGAAACCGAACGCTGCAAGGAGATAGGTGAGGCAAAAGACGCGATAGCGTCGCATACACGCATACTACTTTCAAGAAAATCAATGCGAAATATTCGCCTGACGCGAAAATCATGTTTCCGTCTTCCGTGCACGGTTCCCGATCTTCCCATCTCCCTCCCATCCCCTATCTACCGACGCGAACTGCAAAATCTCTACGTGCGCCCTGGTACGTTACATCGAAACGCAAGATCCGTGTGATCGGTTAAGCAATAAAAAAAAATTGGTTATCACACGCCTAGCTAATTCTTATTTTCGGCTTACATTGCCTGGTCCCTAGCTAGCCTATCCCCGATGTACCCGCGTGGGCGCTGTCAAGTCCGCTTCGTCGGAAAGTTTACGCTGCGTCCGTGCTACGAGAAGCGTGGATCGACGAGATCTCAATAGATTTCCACAAGCCTAACCTACGCACTAGGAGGCTACCTTGTTCCCAGGCCGGCATTCCGTTCCTGGGGGGGCAGCGCTCCGAACGTAGGCTAGCGGGATACCCTGAGCTTTCGCGATGCCAAGGAAGCGTCGAAAACCTCCGTTGATTTCCACCACGACTCGGCTCCGGACAACGCCGGGTGGAACTTTCGCATCGTGGCACCAGGGCGACGATATTCCACGGCCGTTGCCGCGGAGGCGAGCGGGAAAGGAAACAACGGAAGGCTCACAACGATTCGTTTCCGAGCCGGACTCGAGGCGCAAGCTTTGCCGACGAACCACAATGCTCGAAAAAAATTACATCGAAACGAGAGCCGTGTGATCGGTAAAGCATTAGAAAAAAATTGTTTATCACACGCCTAGCTGATGGGAATCTCAGTACGCCGCGCAGGGTCTTCGGCAGTTCTATTTCCCAAATACCCCCGCGAATGCCAGACGATATCTCATTACACCGTGAGATTTTCAATCGTAATATTTTCAATCGCGCGAAAGATTTCATATTCGGCGGCGCATGAAACGCGAATAAATCTTACGCGTCATTCGCTCGATCGCGGACGGACATATATTCGAGTGATATCGCAGTGGGGAAACCGAACGCTGCAAGGAGATAGGTGAGGCAAAAGACGCGATAGCGTCGCATACACGCATACTACTTCTCAGAAAATCAATGCAAAATATTCGAATAACGCGAAAATCATGTTTCCGTCTTCCGTGCTCGGTTCCCGACCTTCTATTTCCGAAATACCCGCGCCAATGCCAGACGATATATTATTACACGGTCAGATTTTCAAGTACAATTTGCGCTTCATCGCGTATTCACCCGCTCGGACAACTTTGCTGATCTCTCGAAATTCGAGGTAGAAGAGGATTGCGGGACGTAATTATACCACTTACCGTCGTACTCCGTGCGGCGAATGATTACGAATCTCCGCGTTGCCTCTTTCGTTCTTCTCGTACAGCGTGCGCCGGCCTCGAATAGTCGATCGACAAATCGTCCGGGTGCTTCGGGTCCGAAGGATCTGTAAAAGAAAGAAAAAATGAATGGGAGTAAGAGATCTTTGCGTCGCTTATTTTCACTCGACGCTCGGTCGGTTCGTATAAATTTTGATCATGAACCGAGGCAGAGTCAAGATTCGCTCGCGGTTTACAGAAATTCACGAAAGCCCGGCTTCAATATTCACCTATGTGAAGAACCTGGCACCCGACACGTTCAAAAATCAATTTTCAAAATTTCCGTCCATCCTAAATCGTTGGTAGTTGTTTGTGGTAAAGAAATTTTCGTTTGTAGTAAAAAACCAAAGAAGATACAGCGTTTCGAAAAATAAGGCTCACCCCACTTTGAAATTCTTGAAAATCGTAGAAAGCTGTAGGTGCGGAATCGTTTGTAGTTAATTGTGGTGCAAGAAATTTTCTTTGTAGTAGTCCGGGAAAAAAGTTACAGCCGTTTCTTGACTTTCGAAACATCAAAATTCAGTAATTTCGGAAAAATTAAGAAAATCCTTTCACTACAATCAATTGCAAACAATTCTGCGTTCGTAGGAACGTTGATATCCGATGCACCTCAAAAATGATTGAATTTTGATTTTTTGAGAATTGAAATATGACTGCATCTTTTTCCCCGGACTACTACGAACGAAATTTCTTTCGCTACAATTAACCACAAACGATTGCGCACCTACAGTTATTTACGATTTTCAAAAATTTCAAAGTGGGGTGAGCCCCATATTTCGAAACGCTGTGTCTTCTTTGGTTTTTTACTGCAAACGAAAATTTCTTTACCACAAACAACTACAAACGATTTAGAATCGATAGAAATTTTGAAAATTGATTTTTGAACATGTCGGGTGACAGGTCCACACAGGTTGAGTTCTATATTCGCACGATACTCGGAATTTTTAACGCGAAGTCAAAAATAAGCGAATTAAGAATATGAAAACAACGATTCGCATACACAATTCCGTGCCAAAATTATAACACTGAAAAGTGTATGGAAGATTCCGTGCCAAGTCACCTAGCCTTCGGCCCGGACCCTTTTTAATTCAGCTAATTTTTTACCGTTTTGCCACAGCATATATATTTTCCGATTTAATATCCCACATCTTAGGAAAGTCTATATCATTTCCCTAGTACTGAATCGGCAAAGAATATCAAATAACTTCCGAAAATCTACTCAATATAATATAATAATACAGTAATAATAATAATCTTATATGAGAACTTATGTTAACCTCAAAATTTGATCAAAAGAAATAGCAATTCTGTTTAGGTATTCAATATGATTTCATTATTACACATCGACACATTATAAGTTGATGTTTACAATTATCGAGTGATATATTTACATTATCATTCAATACTTGCCATCTCTCTTTCAATAATTACGCGAAATTGAAGTAAAATTAGATAATCCAAACAAAGAACGGGTTCTAAAAATCGAGATCTCAATTGCGGTTGGCACTATTGATTCACTCGAAGTTGAACTTAGAGTGGGATTCGGAAAATATTCAATTGAGAGGCGCTTAAAGTTCATATAAACTCGGCGACACACCAGCTTTATTGGAAGCGTACTTTAAGATCCCCGCTTAAAGTGGATGTGCTGATGGAACCAGGCAACAGAAAAATTCAATAGTCGGCGCAGAAGCCACGCGCACCCAAGTCACGCGACGCCGGAACGATGCGCAGAGAGAGGGGTGGTAATTGAGTTGCTCTATAATATAATAGATATTATATAGAAAAAAGGGTAACCGGCAAAACTTACATCGCGAGTTTATATAATGAATCAGGGATTAGCAAACAGCACGCAATGATAAAATATAACAATATATGATATTACAGGTTATATGCACGATAATAATCAGCTCTATTCCCCAATAAGAATTAGTATCAATTTCTCAACACTAGAACGTATCTTGCTAAGCAAGTTTCCTCATAGCCGAGCCTTTCTTGAATATTCCGTGATTGATATATTTCAATACTAATACTAATGATAACTGAATATCTCTGTTGAATTCAGCAGACAAAGAGATGACGCAACAAGGAACACGGCGAGAGGGGAAATCCCGGGGCTCGAATCGGCCGCGATGGGGAGGTAGGGGTACGGAAGGGGAATCGCTCGTTTCGCGGATACGGAACAAAAAATCGATTAAATCAATAAATGCTAGACTCAAACTTTTCGCAAACAATCAGTAATCACGAAAAACGAAGCTAGGGACCCTCTCGAATCACGAAAACCCGTTAAAACAAGTTGGCGTCCTTTGTAACGTGATGACGCCGTACAGTAAAATCTCAACGAACAATAATGACCTTCGATAAATCTTATGGAGTCGTATTTTGAGGTGCTGAAGCTTACCTTGAACGAGATTATTAATCCAATTCACAATAATTAGACACACAAATAATCACAGAACCGGGGAAATACCTAATCCTCACGAGACAAGCTACGCAACAGGTACCCGAGAACAGTATTCTGTACAATGGCCGACGTGCGCTCGGTGCTGACTAGAGTTCGTTTGTCGTTCGGTTTCGACTTTCGGACGGAAACACCCGAAGACTCGCGGCGTCTTCTAACCATCGATCTGGATTCGTTGGGATAGGTCTTGGCTTCGCGGCACACAGAGGTTCGTCGGCAAACTTGGTATAGGTGGCGGCAGAGTTATTATAATGTTACGTAGATACGAAAATTAGCAAGTCCGAAGTGGCGGTAATAATAATTTGGGTAGGGTCAAGGGTTTAAACTCGTTAGAAGTATCGAAACGTTCACGCTCATTTGATTTTAACGCCCGTATGACAGATATGCATGTGGATTTATTTCTGTATCGGCTTCGTTCGGCTCCCGTCTCTCCAGGTAATATTCGGATGCTGACATCCCACGAAATACGAATAAATCATGCGTCATTTGCTCGATTGAACGAAAATTCGAGTGCAATCGCAGTAAGAAGCTCGACGTTATAAAGAGATAGGTGATCACCTATTTCTCACCTCGTGCCAAAATAAAGGTAGCGGAGGCACGTTCAAAATTATGGCTTACAAACAGAGTTCCATAATACGGTTTCGTACGTGTGGATCTGTGTACGTAGAGGAAAGCGCCCGAAACTTACAAATAATACAGTATTCACCAATTATCATTACCATTCACACATTGTACCTTACGTGAATTAATTTTATATTTTTTTTTTTCTCCACTAGAACTTCATAGAGCTGAAGGCTTAGTGGTAATTCACATCTTTGAGATACTATTCATAAAATAATAGTAGGTAATAATTTTAGGTATTAATTTTCCATCAGGATCAGCTGCGCCTCTCGATGAGTCGCAAGTATTTATTACGCGTAAGCCTCAAATAGTATTTAAGTAGTGCGATTGTACGTTATATGAATGTTTTACAGCACGTACAGATAATAAGCGAGTCGTTCAATGAATTTTCCTGGTCACGTAGGAAAGAATGCTAGATTTGGCAGTTTTTCACCTTGAACCACAAGATTTGAGGATCGGACTTGCGAAACGTATAGCTTCTAGAGTACTAATACTTGTTTTCATTCTAGGAAACTGCATTTCGAGTCAAGATATGATTTATGATTGAGTTGCAGGTTAGTATTTAAAATTCTCCCAATTTGAGCCGCGCCAAGACTCTAAAGGCCTATATGAAATTGAATGATGCATATCGAGCCTGATATTTTCGATACATGGATAATTTACAGCACGTACGGATAATAAGCAAGTCGTTCAATGAATTTTCCTGGTTGCGTAGGAAAGAACGCTAGATTTGGCAGTTTTTCACTTTGAACTACGAGATTTGAGGATCCGACTTGCAAAACGTATAGCTTCTAGAGTACTAATACTTGTTTTCATTCTAGGAAACTGCATTTCGAGTCAAGATATGATTTATGATTGAGTTGCAGGTTAGTATTTGAAATTCTCCCAATTTGAGCCGCGCCAAGACTCTAAAGGCCTATATGAAATTGAATGATGCATATCGAGCCTGATATTTTCGATACATGGATAATTTACAGCACGTACGGATAATAAGCAAGTCGTTCAATGAATTTTCCTGGTTGCGTAGGAAAGAACGCTAGATTTGGCAGTTTTTCACTTTGAACTACGAGATTTGAGGATCCGACTTGCAAAACGTATAGCTTCTAGAGTACTAATACTTGTTTTCATTCTAGGAAACTGCATTTCGAGTCAAGATATGATTTATGATTGAGTTGCAGGTTAGTATTTGAAATTCTCCCAATTTGAGCCGCGCCAAGACTCCAAAGGCCCATATGAAATTGAATGATGCATATGGAGCCTGATATTTTCGATATATGGATAATCTTTCTCTCTCTATATAGCGTTGCCACGAGATTCCGAAACGTAAACACGACGTCGAGCTAGTATAGTCACAGAAAAAGTTGGCAGCGACGCAACGAATAAAATAATACTGTCCGAATCGAAGTGGAACTAAATATCAGCTGACTTACCGATTTCTTCTTCAGTCTGTCCTGATTCGTTGCTTTTTTTCATTCGTATGCTCTCTTATCAATTCATTCGTCCACTTATTAATTCACTAAGTCGTTGATTTCAATAATAAGAATGCAGCATCGAGTTTCATCACGCTTCCGTAATGTCTTCATTTCTCGTTGGAGAAAACCCTGTTCATTCGCTTTGATTGTCGTAACAATGTTTATCGCGTTAGTTACAGAGAACTTTCGAGTTTATCGAGCGCCGTGATCACGCGCAAAACAGTCATGAGTTTTTGTAAATAGGCCAAATTTCACGTCTCTCTCTCTCTCTCTCTTTCGCTCCTTCTCTCCCATCCTGTTACCCGTTACGTGGCGAAGGGTGACGTGTCTATCGATATAAGCCCATTCCGTTACACAGATCACCCATTTTAGCGTTTTACGACTCGCGATATTCACTTAAATCGACATCGCAGTAATTTACACGAAAGAAGAATGTCGAACGCAGACGATGAACAATGGCTGATATTTACGGACGATTTTTTCGATTACTTTCACTAATTTCCCCTGATCTCGTTCGTTTGTTTGTCCGTTTATTTTTCCTCTTCAACTTTTCAAGCATCGGTCTATTTCCTAACAAAACACCATTATTTTCACACAGCGAAACGCGAGTAGCCTGCACGCGCGACGACCGATCTCCGACTGGCGGCACCGACGCTCGCGCACGCTTGCGCTGCTGCCCCGCCCATACCCGGTCGGCGGTGTGCCGCGATGCCGCGCGGCGTAGGCTCGTCTCCCGACGATACAGAGTCTCCGGAACGTGGCGACATCTGAACAAATATATACATTGTACGGAGAGGGCAATAGTAATAGTAGAACCTCTCTCGTTCTATGTCAGGAGCGTGACACGATGAAATAGGTGCCCGGGCCAGTGACGCGTAATAATAAAAAAAATAAGTCTTCGTCTATTATTTGTGATGACCGAATATTACTCACATTGTAATGGTATTGAACATTTTTTATTTATCAAATTATTTCAAAGTAAATTGACGAAGAATTGTCATATATTCAACTAATTAGGTACTTGGGTAAAAAATAAATTATGAATGACTAGTATTATAAGAAATTATCATTATACTTTTTATTCTTGTATAAAAACATAACATTCCACCGGCATCGTAATTACTCAATTACTACTGATGTACTGCTGCTGTTGGGTGTTGTAAATCACTGTTAAATTTGGTTAAATGATCCGTACAGGGCACCGCGAGCCACTTGATACGGATCTTACGAGTCACGCGATTGAAATGCATGGGGCCGATCACATTCTCCGAGACAGAGACAGGATGTGTACTATCAGTATGTCTATCTCTCTGCCATTTTACACCTATGCGAAAGATACCGAATGCTCCTCCCTCCGAGACCGCAGGCTCAAAGATTGTCCCGGAATGTGGCGACATCTGAAGAGAGTTAACGGCACGAACATTCGGGAAGCAACCGACGTTATAAAAATTTACACCATTAGCCTAACTTGGCTTGCTGGAAGAGACATTTTTAATATTGTATAGAAATTATTAAGAAATTATTAAAATTATTACGTTAATGTATACAAATGATAACCATTTAGTCCTAAAAATAACTTGAGAATAATGGACGAAGAATTGTCATACATTCAACTAATTAGGTACTTGGGTAAAAAATAAATTACGAGTGACTAGTATTATAAGAAATTATCATTATACTTTTTATTCTTGTATAAAAACATAAGATTTCCCCGGCATCGTAATTACTCAATTACTACTGATGCACTGCTGCTGTTGGGTGTTGTAAATCACTGTTAAATTTGGTTAAATGCTCCGTACAGGGCGTCGCGAGCCACTTGATACGGATCTGACTAGTCACGTGACTAAAATGCATGGGGCCGATCGCATTCGCCGAGACAGAGACAGGATGTGTACTATTAGTATGCCTATCTCTCTGCCATTTTACACCTATGCGTGAGATACCGAATGCTCCTCCCTCCAGGACCTCAGGCTCAAAGATTGTCCCGGAATGTGGTGACATCTGAAGAGAGTTAACGGCACGAACATTCGGGAAGCAACCGAGGTTATAAAAATTTACACCATTAGCCTAACTTGGCTTGCTGGAAGAGACATTTTTAATATTGTATAGAAATTGTTAAGAAATTATTAAAATTATTACGTCAATGTATACAAATTATAAACATTTAGTCCTAAAAATAACCTGAGAATAACCACATGCTTCGCGCTTATTGGCTTGACGCTTTTGGTAACGCAATTTTGCTGGTGCGCTCCCTATCCTTCCCGAGCTTTAACATTAAAAATGTTAAAAAACTCGAGGAAAAAAGTCTCGAGTCACATAAAGTATTATACGGGCCAACCTGCGATTTACCACGTCGCGAATCATAGAGATCCGCAATCGAGTATAGCATATACACACACGACATATATGCACTCACACACTCGTACGCCGAGAACAGCTGGTGACCTCACGCGAGGTATATGCAGAAAGTAAACAGACTCGTTCCCTGCCAAACTGACGATTCATTCGTACGAACAAAAGGATAAGATTTCTTGGTACATAGGTATGTATTTCACACATCAAGCAGCGAAATCATTATTTTTATAATTTTATTATATTTTACAGTTTATGGTCGACTCACGAAAGGAAGTTGACTGAGATTCATCTAGTTATTTTCAACAGCGAAAAGTCCGATGCTTGAGGTAGTAACATATCACAGTCGACGACAGATTTGGATACAAAGGCAATTAGAGCGAAGCGCTACGGTAGGTCAAAATATGTATTATTATTATTATTACAAGAATGCATAATAATTTTATGAAAATCATTTGTGCTGAGCTGAAACAATTCGAAAATCATTTCTCATGGTCATTCGTCGGGACTGCACTTTTAACGAGGTTCAAGCTTATAACGTCGATGCACTCTAATAGTTGAACAAAACTCTGTGATTCAAGGCTGCTAGACTATAAATCAGAAAATTGTTCTGCAGAACTGGACAGTCGTTGTATTCTTCAGTTTTCATGTTCGAATCCTGAAATGAAGGATCTTCGTCCGCAATCTTTTCTTGCGTCAAAGCTACGAACCTCAACCACATGTCTGGAAGCTGTTTGCATACAGAGAAATTATCGAGTATGTGGATAAAAAGTGTACAACCCGCATGTAATAATACAACTCATGTTTCTCACAGTTTTTCGATGGCAGATTCATTTCCACGAGCGCACCTCGAAGAACATTGGGCAATACCTGAGCGATTGTTACTCGACCTACGGAGCATATAATAGACAAATCTACATCCAGTATGGGATATTCTCCTCGATACACCAACAATTAACACGGGAGACGAATGACTTTTGCTAGGCATTATATTAGCCACGCTTTGATGTTTTCATGGTAAATGATTATTGCAAAAATATACATACATTGGATATAGAACTTGAGTGATTATTGTCGATTGAGGATTTTAGCTACGCAATCATTTGATGACCTATTTTCATTTATGGTTTGCATTGGGAAAAATATGATGTTCAGAATAATTGTGAAACTTCCATCGAATGACGCGACTTATATATTATCTATTACAGTTTGTGGATACCGGATTTATCGCGCTGAGTACATCTCAAAGAGAAATGGGCAACAAATAAGTCCTTGCCGCATAACCTACGGAGCATAACTGTACGCGATACATGCCGATAAACTCAAGAAGAGAACGGCTCCAACGCAGAGCCATATTCATGCGAATTTGAGTAATCGTTGCCGATTGAGGATTTCAGCGAAGCAATTATATATTGAGCCTAAATCACATAATATATTTGTTATAAGGTGATGTGTGTCATTAATGAAGTTAGTTATTATGATTTCATTTACATGCCGAACGAAGAGCCGTATGTTACGTTTACGAAACTCATAATCCATGTAATATATAAAATGAATCATCGAATAAACTTGGGATCAAAATGATAACACCGTTCGTATTATTCTTTGCAATATACCTTGAATTCATCCTTGAAACCAATTATATATATATTATTATTATTATTATTATTATTATCATCATCATTATTATTATTGACCAGAAAAAAAATTTACATTGAATACACTTACATCAAGTAGTATCACTAGTAAATCCTACAGAGGTGAACGTAGTCACCTGTGCGTAGGCCTGGTACTAATTAACTTAAAATTAATATAAATTAATAATTAACAAAGGTAAAATTCAAATATTCAACATAGAACATAAACTAATAGTTTTCTTGTATCCATATCTTTAGCTGTTTCTTTTTTTTTCCATTACCATATGTCTTGAATTCGCTTGGTAATTTATTGAAAGTATTCACTGCATTCACTTTACTGCTCTTCATACTAACTGTTTTATTTCTTTGTGGTAGGACTATGCTTTTATTCCTTGTTTTTTTGTTCGATTTACTATATATTTCCTTAAATTCATTATAGTGACATATTAGAGCTTCTAACTGATACGTCTGTTTGATGTTCATAGGACTATCATTTGCAATATACTCATTCTTCTTGATAATTTTCATTATTCTGTTTTGGTGATTTTGTAGCGGATTCAAGTTATTAAATTATTAGAGTATGCACCACCCCATGCAGCTCTGCCATAAGTGATGATGCTATGGAAGAGAGCGTAATATAATAATTTCAACGTTTTTGTTTTCATGAATTCAGAGATTTTACGAACAACATAAATTAGATATGTAGTTTTGCTGATTACATATTCTATATGCTCATGCCATTGCATTCTATAATCAAAAATGATACCAAGATATTTGTGTTTTTCAGCTCTTATATAAGCTTTTCATTATTGCTTTTAATACTGATTTCACTTGGTACGCTATTACAGTAATTTCCAAATGTCACGAATACACATTTGTCGATATTTCATTAGAGTTTATTTCTCGCAAGATAGTTGCATATTGTTTGCAAATAAGTATTCATTTTTGCTTCAACAGCTTTCCAATCTTTATCAATAGCTATCGCAGCTGTATCGTCCGCAAAAGATATAATTGTGTCGTTAGGCATGTGCAGTAGTAGATCATTAACATACAAGATGAAGAGCAGTGGCCCCAGTACAGTTCCCTGAGGCACCCCAGTCGTAACTTTGATATAATCACTCGCACAATCATTAACCATGACACTTTGGTATCTATCTGTAAGATAGCTTTTGATAATACGATATGCTTTCCCTCTTATGCCGTAGTTATACAATTTGTTTAACAATATATTATGATTAAGCGTATCTAATGCTTTGGTAAGGTCCAAAAAGGTTACGGCTACAGGATTGCTTTTATCTAATTTTTCATAAATTAAATTAGTCAAAAATGATAGTGCATCATTTGTACTTATGTTTTTTAGAAACCCATATTGCCTTTTGGATAATAGTTTATATTTATTGATAAAACTGATAATTCTATTAAAAACTGCTCTTTCAAAAATTCTAGCAATGTTGGAGATTAGAGAATTGGGTCTATAATGAGAAGGTGATCGCTTACTATTTGCTTTATATATTGGTTTGATTTCAGCCTTTTTTAGTGAATCGGGCCATACAGTTTTTTCTATACTTAAGTTAATTATGTGTACTATTGGGTCTGTGATGAAATCAGTTAACAATATCATTGTTTTTGCATTGATTTTGTCAACTCCACCAGTTTTAGGTTTTAAATTCTTGATTAGATTTATAATTTCAATCGGATTAGTAGGCGAGATAAATATAGTGTGCGGATTTATTGGGGAACATTGGATATTGTTTTCTAGCGGTTGGCAAATTTTACTACTCAGTTTCTCTCCAATACTACTAAAATAGGTATTCATTGTATTTGAAATCATATGTGGGTCAGTTATTTTAATATTATTGCTGCTTTCATCGTTAAGATATTTAATTTTTTCAGCCTTCTTGGGCCCTTTACCAATCTTTTGATTCACAATATCCCAAAGACTTTTGGGATTATTTAAATTGCTCTCAACTAGATCGCTATCGTGTCTCAGCTTAGCTTCCTTGATCACTTTATCTGATATTTTGGCATATTTTTGATATTCATCTCTCAATACCTGAATTCTTGGCTGTCTATGCCACATCTTATATAGAAATTCTTCTCTACTGCATGATACCATTATAGCCTTGGTAATCCATTTTTTCCTAGGTTTTGATTTATGTTTGGTCTTTTTACCATGTTTTACTTCAGTCGCCAACTTAATACATTCCCTAATATATCTTATTAAAGTATCAGTAGCTCCATTGGGGTCATGCATTGTCAAAATTGTTTCCCAATTCATGCTTTGAGCTATATTTACTATCTCATTATAATTTATTTTTGAATATTCAGTTTTAAATATATTATTTCTCATCTTTTTTATTGATAGAAAGAGTGGATAATGATCACTGAATAGGTTGGTTAATTTAAAGGCAGTATGTTCAATAGAGTTTAGCTTGATGAAAATATTGTCAATGCATGATCCTTCGCTACAGTCTAATGTAGATGGCCTAGCGATAGTTTGAAAACCTGGTATAAAACCATTTTCTAGGAAGATACTTGAGAGCTCGTGGCTATAGTTATCTAATTCGAGTAGATCTATATTGTAGTCTCCAATTACTAAATGATTTTTACATTTTTTTTTACAAGCTAAATAATTTTTCAAATCCTTAATGAACTCTGCCTTAGGTAGATCATGTGATCTATACAGTGCTGATATTTCGAGTTTATCGTTATTATTTAAATCAATACGAGTGTTTAGTAAACATAGTCTTCCCTCATTTACAATAGTAGTACTCTCATCTAAATTATCCTGTATATAAATTACTACTCCATCTGCGATATTTATATTACTGTTGTTATAATACATTTTATAGCCTGCCATCGTAAAAAAATTTATAATATTCAAGTACTCTAGGTTCTGTACAAACTATGATGCACGGCTTGACTTCTAGGCTGCCAATGAAGGCTTCCAATTTCGCAAAGTTAGCATTTAAACTCCTTATGTTCACGTAAAGAATACTATCGCTACTGCGTTTTACATAGTTATTGAGAGACTCAAAGTCATAAGAAAACTTTTTCTAATTTCATTATTTCATTTTGTACGCCTTCGTTAAAATTAAGATCCATATAAAAATATCTTAAGTATGTTGCACACTATTTATTTCTTTTGTTGTTTGTATTACTATGATCATTATCATTATTATTACATGCTCTGGCCAATCTTGCTCCTCTCTTGGTCCAGATGAACGTATTCTGTACCCGCTTATTCGTACCATTATTCATTATTCTATTCTCTACAATACGGAACGGCGTGCCGATCGAACGATGATTCCCGTCAAATATCTCCGGTTCTGGGTCGGAGGACGGAACGGAATTCCAACTATCCCAGCGCAGGCCTTCCTTGGCGCCGGTCTCTGGCGAACAGTCGGATAGACGAGTTGCGCCGGCGGTTGGATGTCCGGTGGCACCTGAAATACGAATAGACTGTGTTACAATTGCTCGCTAGCTGCTTCCATTTATTTGATATTCTGATCACTACACTATAAAACGATATACAACTGAGATCTGATACGAAGCCGGTTTACCATTCGGCGATGATTCTCCTCGAAGATCTCTGGTTCCGGTCGAGAGTACGGAATGGTATTCCGACGATCTCGGCGTGGGCTTCGGTCGGCTTCCGTCTCTCCGGGTGATATTCGTACAGTGTCATTCCACGAGAGGTTGGATATTCGGCGGCACATGAAATTTAAATAAATCATTTGTCATTTACTCCATTGGACAAAAAATCGATTGATATCGCAGTAGAAAACTGAGAGCTGTAAGGAGTCAGGTGAAGCAAAAAACACGATCGCGTCACATACACGCATACTACTTTTTAGAAAATCAATGGAAAATATTCGCCTGACGCGAAAATCATGTTTCCGTCTTCCGTGCACGGGTCCCGATCTTCCCGTCCCTCTCCCAGCCCCTATCTACCGACGCGAATTCCAAAATCTCTACGTGCGCCCTGGTACGTTGCATCGAAACGCAAGATCCGTGTGATCGGTGAAGGGACAGAAAAAAATTGTTCATCACACGCCTAACTGATGAGAATCTCAGTACCTACGCCGTGCAGGGTCTTCGGCAGTTCTATTTCCCAAATACCCCCGCGAATGCCAGACGATATCTCATTACACCGTGAGATTTTCAATCGCAATATTTTCAATCGCGCGAAAGGTTGGATATTCCGCGGCGCATGAAACGCGAATAAATCTTACGCGTCATTCGCTCGATCGCGGAAGGACATATATTCGAGTGATATCGCAGTGGAGAAACCGAACGCTGCAAGGAGATAGGTGAGGCAAAAGACGCGATAGCGTCGCATACACGCATACTACTTTCAAGAAAATCAATGCGAAATATTCGCCTGACGCGAAAATCATGTTTCCGTCTTCCGTGCACGGTTCCCGATCTTCCCATCTCCCTCCCATCCCCTATCTACCGACGCGAACTGCAAAATCTCTACGTGCGCCCTGGTACGTTACATCGAAACGCAAGATCCGTGTGATCGGTTAAGCAATAAAAAAAAATTGGTTATCACACGCCTAGCTAATTCTTATTTTCGGCTTACATTGCCTGGTCCCTAGCTAGCCTATCCCCGATGTACCCGCGTGGGCGCTGTCAAGTCCGCTTCGTCGGAAAGTTTACGCTGCGTCCGTGCTACGAGAAGCGTGGATCGACGAGATCTCAATAGATTTCCACAAGCCTAACCTACGCACTAGGAGGCTACCTTGTTCCCAGGCCGGCATTCCGTTCCTGGGGGGGCAGCGCTCCGAACGTAGGCTAGCGGGATACCCTGAGCTTTCGCGATGCCAAGGAAGCGTCGAAAACCTCCGTTGATTTCCACCACGACTCGGCTCCGGACAACGCGGGGTGGAACTTTCGCATCGTGGCACCAGGGCGACGATATTCCACGGCCGTTGCCGCGGAGGCGAGCGTGAAAGGAAACAACGGAAGGCTCACAACGATTCGTTTCCGAGCCGGACTCGAGGCGCAAGCTTTGCCGACGAACCAGAATGCTCGAAAAAAATTACATCGAAACGAGAGCCGTGTGATCGGTAAAGCATTAGAAAAAAATTGTTTATCACACGCCAAGCTGATGGGAATCTCAGTACGCCGCGCAGGGTCTTCGGCAGTTCTATTTCCCAAACACCCCCGCGAATGCCAGACGATATCTCATTACACCGTGAGATTTTCAATCGCAATATTTTCAATCGCGCGAAAGGTTGGATATTCCGCGGCGCATGAAACGCGAATAAATCTTACGCGTCATTCGCTCGATCGCGGACGGACATATATTCGAGTGATATCGCAGTGGAGAAACCGAACGCTGCAAGGAGATAGGTGAGGCAAAAGACGCGATAGCGTCGCATACACGCATACTACTTTCAAGAAAATCAATGCGAAATATTCGCCTGACGCGAAAATCATGTTTCCGTCTTCCGTGCACGGTTCCCGATCTTCCCATCTCCCTCCCATCCCCTATCTACCGACGCGAACTGCAAAATCTCTACGTGCGCCCTGGTACGTTACATCGAAACGCAAGATCCGTGTGATCGGTTAAGCAATAAAAAAAAATTGGTTATCACACGCCTAGCTAATTCTTATTTTCGGCTTACATTGCCTGGTCCCTAGCTAGCCTATCCCCGATGTACCCGCGTGGGCGCTGTCAAGTCCGCTTCGTCGGAAAGTTTACGCTGCGTCCGTGCTACGAGAAGCGTGGATCGACGAGATCTCAATAGATTTCCACAAGCCTAACCTACGCACTAGGAGGCTACCTTGTTCCCAGGCCGGCATTCCGTTCCTGGGGGGGCAGCGCTCCGAACGTAGGCTAGCGGGATACCCTGAGCTTTCGCGATGCCAAGGAAGCGTCGAAAACCTCCGTTGATTTCCACCACGACTCGGCTCCGGACAACGCCGGGTGGAACTTTCGCATCGTGGCACCAGGGCGACGATATTCCACGGCCGTTGCCGCGGAGGCGAGCGTGAAAGGAAACAACGGAAGGCTCACAACGATTCGTTTCCGAGCCGGACTCGAGGCGCAAGCTTTGCCGACGAACCAGAATGCTCGAAAAAAATTACATCGAAACGAGAGCCGTGTGATCGGTAAAGCATTAGAAAAAAATTGTTTATCACACGCCTAGCTGATGGGAATCTCAGTACGCCGCGCAGGGTCTTCGGCAGTTCTATTTCCCAAACACCCCCGCGAATGCCAGACGATATCTCATTACACCGTGAGATTTTCAATCGCAATATTTTCAATCGCGCGAAAGGTTGGATATTCCGCGGCGCATGAAACGCGAATAAATCTTACGCGTCATTCGCTCGATCGCGGACGGACATATATTCGAGTGATATCGCAGTGGAGAAACCGAACGCTGCAAGGAGATAGGTGAGGCAAAAGACGCGATAGCGTCGCATACACGCATACTACTTTCAAGAAAATCAATGCGAAATATTCGCCTGACGCGAAAATCATGTTTCCGTCTTCCGTGCACGGTTCCCGATCTTCCCATCTCCCTCCCATCCCCTATCTACCGACGCGAACTGCAAAATCTCTACGTGCGCCCTGGTACGTTACATCGAAACGCAAGATCCGTGTGATCGGTTAAGCAATAAAAAAAAATTGGTTATCACACGCCTAGCTAATTCTTATTTTCGGCTTACATTGCCTGGTCCCTAGCTAGCCTATCCCCGATGTACCCGCGTGGGCGCTGTCAAGTCCGCTTCGTCGGAAAGTTTACGCTGCGTCCGTGCTACGAGAAGCGTGGATCGACGAGATCTCAATAGATTTCCACAAGCCTAACCTACGCACTAGGAGGCTACCTTGTTCCCAGGCCGGCATTCCGTTCCTGGGGGGGCAGCGCTCCGAACGTAGGCTAGCGGGATACCCTGAGCTTTCGCGATGCCAAGGAAGCGTCGAAAACCTCCGTTGATTTCCACCACGACTCGGCTCCGGACAACGCGGGGTGGAACTTTCGCATCGTGGCACCAGGGCGACGATATTCCACGGCCGTTGCCGCGGAGGCGAGCGTGAAAGGAAACAACGGAAGGCTCACAACGATTCGTTTCCGAGCCGGACTCGAGGCGCAAGCTTTGCCGACGAACCAGAATGCTCGAAAAAAATTACATCGAAACGAGAGCCGTGTGATCGGTAAAGCATTAGAAAAAAATTGTTTATCACACGCCTAGCTGATGGGAATCTCAGTACGCCGCGCAGGGTCTTCGGCAGTTCTATTTCCCAAATACCCCCGCGAATGCCAGACGATATCTCATTACACCGTGAGATTTTCAATCGCAATATTTTCAATCGCGCGAAAGATTTCATATTCGGCGGCGCATGAAACGCGAATAAATCTTACGCGTCATTCGCTCGATCGCGGACGGACATATATTCGAGTGATATCGCAGTGGAGAAACCGAACGCTGCAAGGAGATAGGTGAGGCAAAAGACGCGATAGCGTCGCATACACGCATACTACTTTCAAGAAAATCAATGCGAAATATTCGCCTGACGCGAAAATCATGTTTCCGTCTTCCGTGCACGGTTCCCGATCTTCCCATCTCCCTCCCATCCCCTATCTACCGACGCGAACTGCAAAATCTCTACGTGCGCCCTGGTACGTTACATCGAAACGCAAGATCCGTGTGATCGGTTAAGCAATAAAAAAAAATTGGTTATCACACGCCTAGCTAATTCTTATTTTCGGCTTACATTGCCTGGTCCCTAGCTAGCCTATCCCCGATGTACCCGCGTGGGCGCTGTCAAGTCCTCTTCGTCGGAAAGTTTACGCTGCGTCCGTGCTACGAGAAGCGTGGATCGACGAGATCTCAATAGATTTCCACAAGCCTAACCTACGCACTAGGAGGCTACCTTGTTCCCAGGCCGGCATTCCGTTCCTGGGGGGGCAGCGCTCCGAACGTAGGCTAGCGGGATACCCTGAGCTTTCGCGATGCCAAGGAAGCGTCGAAAACCTCCGTTGATTTCCACCACGACTCGGCTCCGGACAACGCCGGGTGGAACTTTCGCATCGTGGCACCAGGGCGACGATATTCCACGGCCGTTGCCGCGGAGGCGAGCGGGAAAGGAAACAACGGAAGGCTCACAACGATTCGTTTCCGAGCCGGACTCGAGGCGCAAGCTTTGCCGACGAACCACAATGCTCGAAAAAAATTACATCGAAACGAGAGCCGTGTGATCGGTAAAGCATTAGAAAAAAATTGTTTATCACACGCCTAGCTGATGGGAATCTCAGTACGCCGCGCAGGGTCTTCGGCAGTTCTATTTCCCAAATACCCCCGCGAATGCCAGACGATATCTCATTACACCGTGAGATTTTCAATCGTAATATTTTCAATCGCGCGAAAGATTTCATATTCGGCGGCGCATGAAACGCGAATAAATCTTACGCGTCATTCGCTCGATCGCGGACGGACATATATTCGAGTGATATCGCAGTGGGGAAACCGAACGCTGCAAGGAGATAGGTGAGGCAAAAGACGCGATAGCGTCGCATACACGCATACTACTTCTCAGAAAATCAATGCAAAATATTCGAATAACGCGAAAATCATGTTTCCGTCTTCCGTGCTCGGTTCCCGACCTTCTATTTCCGAAATACCCGCGCCAATGCCAGACGATATATTATTACACGGTCAGATTTTCAAGTACAATTTGCGCTTCATCGCGTATTCACCCGCTCGGACAACTTTGCTGATCTCTCGAAATTCGAGGTAGAAGAGGATTGCGGGACGTAATTATACCACTTACCGTCGTACTCCGTGCGGCGAATGATTACGAATCTCCGCGTTGCCTCTTTCGTTCTTCTCGTACAGCGTGCGCCGGCCTCGAATAGTCGATCGACAAATCGTCCGGGTGCTTCGGGTCCGAAGGATCTGTAAAAGAAAGAAAAAATGAATGGGAGTAAGAGATCTTTGCGTCGCTTATTTTCACTCGACGCTCGGTCGGTTCGTATAAATTTTGATCATGAACCGAGGCAGAGTCAAGATTCGCTCGCGGTTTACAGAAATTCACGAAAGCCCGGCTTCAATATTCACCTATGTGAAGAACCTGGCACCCGACACGTTCAAAAATCAATTTTCAAAATTTCCGTCCATCCTAAATCGTTGGTAGTTGTTTGTGGTAAAGAAATTTTCGTTTGTAGTAAAAAACCAAAGAAGATACAGCGTTTCGAAAAATAAGGCTCACCCCACTTTGAAATTCTTGAAAATCGTAGAAAGCTGTAGGTGCGGAATCGTTTGTAGTTAATTGTGGTGCAAGAAATTTTCTTTGTAGTAGTCCGGGAAAAAAGTTACAGCCGTTTCTTGACTTTCGAAACATCAAAATTCAGTAATTTCGGAAAAATTAAGAAAATCCTTTCACTACAATCAATTGCAAACAATTCTGCGTTCGTAGGAACGTTGATATCCGATGCACCTCAAAAATGATTGAATTTTGATTTTTTGAGAATTGAAATATGACTGCATCTTTTTCCCCGGACTACTACGAACGAAATTTCTTTCGCTACAATTAACCACAAACGATTGCGCACCTACAGTTATTTACGATTTTCAAAAATTTCAAAGTGGGGTGAGCCCCATATTTCGAAACGCTGTGTCTTCTTTGGTTTTTTACTGCAAACGAAAATTTCTTTACCACAAACAACTACAAACGATTTAGAATCGATAGAAATTTTGAAAATTGATTTTTGAACATGTCGGGTGACAGGTCCACACAGGTTGAGTTCTATATTCGCACGATACTCGGAATTTTTAACGCGAAGTCAAAAATAAGCGAATTAAGAATATGAAAACAACGATTCGCATACACAATTCCGTGCCAAAATTATAACACTGAAAAGTGTATGGAAGATTCCGTGCCAAGTCACCTAGCCTTCGGCCCGGACCCTTTTTAATTCAGCTAATTTTTTACCGTTTTGCCACAGCATATATATTTTCCGATTTAATATCCCACATCTTAGGAAAGTCTATATCATTTCCCTAGTACTGAATCGGCAAAGAATATCAAATAACTTCCGAAAATCTACTCAATATAATATAATAATACAGTAATAATAATAATCTTATATGAGAACTTATGTTAACCTCAAAATTTGATCAAAAGAAATAGCAATTCTGTTTAGGTATTCAATATGATTTCATTATTACACATCGACACATTATAAGTTGATGTTTACAATTATCGAGTGATATATTTACATTATCATTCAATACTTGCCATCTCTCTTTCAATAATTACGCGAAATTGAAGTAAAATTAGATAATCCAAACAAAGAACGGGTTCTAAAAATCGAGATCTCAATTGCGGTTGGCACTATTGATTCACTCGAAGTTGAACTTAGAGTGGGATTCGGAAAATATTCAATTGAGAGGCGCTTAAAGTTCATATAAACTCGGCGACACACCAGCTTTATTGGAAGCGTACTTTAAGATCCCCGCTTAAAGTGGATGTGCTGATGGAACCAGGCAACAGAAAAATTCAATAGTCGGCGCAGAAGCCACGCGCACCCAAGTCACGCGACGCCGGAACGATGCGCAGAGAGAGGGGTGGTAATTGAGTTGCTCTATAATATAATAGATATTATATAGAAAAAAGGGTAACCGGCAAAACTTACATCGCGAGTTTATATAATGAATCAGGGATTAGCAAACAGCACGCAATGATAAAATATAACAATATATGATATTACAGGTTATATGCACGATAATAATCAGCTCTATTCCCCAATAAGAATTAGTATCAATTTCTCAACACTAGAACGTATCTTGCTAAGCAAGTTTCCTCATAGCCGAGCCTTTCTTGAATATTCCGTGATTGATATATTTCAATACTAATACTAATGATAACTGAATATCTCTGTTGAATTCAGCAGACAAAGAGATGACGCAACAAGGAACACGGCGAGAGGGGAAATCCCGGGGCTCGAATCGGCCGCGATGGGGAGGTAGGGGTACGGAAGGGGAATCGCTCGTTTCGCGGATACGGAACAAAAAATCGATTAAATCAATAAATGCTAGACTCAAACTTTTCGCAAACAATCAGTAATCACGAAAAACGAAGCTAGGGACCCTCTCGAATCACGAAAACCCGTTAAAACAAGTTGGCGTCCTTTGTAACGTGATGACGCCGTACAGTAAAATCTCAACGAACAATAATGACCTTCGATAAATCTTATGGAGTCGTATTTTGAGGTGCTGAAGCTTACCTTGAACGAGATTATTAATCCAATTCACAATAATTAGACACACAAATAATCACAGAACCGGGGAAATACCTAATCCTCACGAGACAAGCTACGCAACAGGTACCCGAGAACAGTATTCTGTACAATGGCCGACGTGCGCTCGGTGCTGACTAGAGTTCGTTTGTCGTTCGGTTTCGACTTTCGGACGGAAACACCCGAAGACTCGCGGCGTCTTCTAACCATCGATCTGGATTCGTTGGGATAGGTCTTGGCTTCGCGGCACACAGAGGTTCGTCGGCAAACTTGGTATAGGTGGCGGCAGAGTTATTATAATGTTACGTAGATACGAAAATTAGCAAGTCCGAAGTGGCGGTAATAATAATTTGGGTAGGGTCAAGGGTTTAAACTCGTTAGAAGTATCGAAACGTTCACGCTCATTTGATTTTAACGCCCGTATGACAGATATGCATGTGGATTTATTTCTGTATCGGCTTCGTTCGGCTCCCGTCTCTCCAGGTAATATTCGGATGCTGACATCCCACGAAATACGAATAAATCATGCGTCATTTGCTCGATTGAACGAAAATTCGAGTGCAATCGCAGTAAGAAGCTCGACGTTATAAAGAGATAGGTGATCACCTATTTCTCACCTCGTGCCAAAATAAAGGTAGCGGAGGCACGTTCAAAATTATGGCTTACAAACAGAGTTCCATAATACGGTTTCGTACGTGTGGATCTGTGTACGTAGAGGAAAGCGCCCGAAACTTACAAATAATACAGTATTCACCAATTATCATTACCATTCACACATTGTACCTTACGTGAATTAATTTTATATTTTTTTTTTTCTCCACTAGAACTTCATAGAGCTGAAGGCTTAGTGGTAATTCACATCTTTGAGATACTATTCATAAAATAATAGTAGGTAATAATTTTAGGTATTAATTTTCCATCAGGATCAGCTGCGCCTCTCGATGAGTCGCAAGTATTTATTACGCGTAAGCCTCAAATAGTATTTAAGTAGTGCGATTGTACGTTATATGAATGTTTTACAGCACGTACAGATAATAAGCGAGTCGTTCAATGAATTTTCCTGGTCACGTAGGAAAGAATGCTAGATTTGGCAGTTTTTCACCTTGAACCACAAGATTTGAGGATCGGACTTGCGAAACGTATAGCTTCTAGAGTACTAATACTTGTTTTCATTCTAGGAAACTGCATTTCGAGTCAAGATATGATTTATGATTGAGTTGCAGGTTAGTATTTAAAATTCTCCCAATTTGAGCCGCGCCAAGACTCTAAAGGCCTATATGAAATTGAATGATGCATATCGAGCCTGATATTTTCGATACATGGATAATTTACAGCACGTACGGATAATAAGCAAGTCGTTCAATGAATTTTCCTGGTTGCGTAGGAAAGAACGCTAGATTTGGCAGTTTTTCACTTTGAACTACGAGATTTGAGGATCCGACTTGCAAAACGTATAGCTTCTAGAGTACTAATACTTGTTTTCATTCTAGGAAACTGCATTTCGAGTCAAGATATGATTTATGATTGAGTTGCAGGTTAGTATTTGAAATTCTCCCAATTTGAGCCGCGCCAAGACTCTAAAGGCCTATATGAAATTGAATGATGCATATCGAGCCTGATATTTTCGATACATGGATAATTTACAGCACGTACGGATAATAAGCAAGTCGTTCAATGAATTTTCCTGGTTGCGTAGGAAAGAACGCTAGATTTGGCAGTTTTTCACTTTGAACTACGAGATTTGAGGATCCGACTTGCAAAACGTATAGCTTCTAGAGTACTAATACTTGTTTTCATTCTAGGAAACTGCATTTCGAGTCAAGATATGATTTATGATTGAGTTGCAGGTTAGTATTTGAAATTCTCCCAATTTGAGCCGCGCCAAGACTCCAAAGGCCCATATGAAATTGAATGATGCATATGGAGCCTGATATTTTCGATATATGGATAATCTTTCTCTCTCTATATAGCGTTGCCACGAGATTCCGAAACGTAAACACGACGTCGAGCTAGTATAGTCACAGAAAAAGTTGGCAGCGACGCAACGAATAAAATAATACTGTCCGAATCGAAGTGGAACTAAATATCAGCTGACTTACCGATTTCTTCTTCAGTCTGTCCTGATTCGTTGCTTTTTTTCATTCGTATGCTCTCTTATCAATTCATTCGTCCACTTATTAATTCACTAAGTCGTTGATTTCAATAATAAGAATGCAGCATCGAGTTTCATCACGCTTCCGTAATGTCTTCATTTCTCGTTGGAGAAAACCCTGTTCATTCGCTTTGATTGTCGTAACAATGTTTATCGCGTTAGTTACAGAGAACTTTCGAGTTTATCGAGCGCCGTGATCACGCGCAAAACAGTCATGAGTTTTTGTAAATAGGCCAAATTTCACGTCTCTCTCTCTCTCTCTCTTTCGCTCCTTCTCTCCCATCCTGTTACCCGTTACGTGGCGAAGGGTGACGTGTCTATCGATATAAGCCCATTCCGTTACACAGATCACCCATTTTAGCGTTTTACGACTCGCGATATTCACTTAAATCGACATCGCAGTAATTTACACGAAAGAAGAATGTCGAACGCAGACGATGAACAATGGCTGATATTTACGGACGATTTTTTCGATTACTTTCACTAATTTCCCCTGATCTCGTTCGTTTGTTTGTCCGTTTATTTTTCCTCTTCAACTTTTCAAGCATCGGTCTATTTCCTAACAAAACACCATTATTTTCACACAGCGAAACGCGAGTAGCCTGCACGCGCGACGACCGATCTCCGACTGGCGGCACCGACGCTCGCGCACGCTTGCGCTGCTGCCCCGCCCATACCCGGTCGGCGGTGTGCCGCGATGCCGCGCGGCGTAGGCTCGTCTCCCGACGATACAGAGTCTCCGGAACGTGGCGACATCTGAACAAATATATACATTGTACGGAGAGGGCAATAGTAATAGTAGAACCTCTCTCGTTCTATGTCAGGAGCGTGACACGATGAAATAGGTGCCCGGGCCAGTGACGCGTAATAATAAAAAAAATAAGTCTTCGTCTATTATTTGTGATGACCGAATATTACTCACATTGTAATGGTATTGAACATTTTTTATTTATCAAATTATTTCAAAGTAAATTGACGAAGAATTGTCATATATTCAACTAATTAGGTACTTGGGTAAAAAATAAATTATGAATGACTAGTATTATAAGAAATTATCATTATACTTTTTATTCTTGTATAAAAACATAACATTCCACCGGCATCGTAATTACTCAATTACTACTGATGTACTGCTGCTGTTGGGTGTTGTAAATCACTGTTAAATTTGGTTAAATGATCCGTACAGGGCACCGCGAGCCACTTGATACGGATCTTACGAGTCACGCGATTGAAATGCATGGGGCCGATCACATTCTCCGAGACAGAGACAGGATGTGTACTATCAGTATGTCTATCTCTCTGCCATTTTACACCTATGCGAAAGATACCGAATGCTCCTCCCTCCGAGACCGCAGGCTCAAAGATTGTCCCGGAATGTGGCGACATCTGAAGAGAGTTAACGGCACGAACATTCGGGAAGCAACCGACGTTATAAAAATTTACACCATTAGCCTAACTTGGCTTGCTGGAAGAGACATTTTTAATATTGTATAGAAATTATTAAGAAATTATTAAAATTATTACGTTAATGTATACAAATGATAACCATTTAGTCCTAAAAATAACTTGAGAATAATGGACGAAGAATTGTCATACATTCAACTAATTAGGTACTTGGGTAAAAAATAAATTACGAGTGACTAGTATTATAAGAAATTATCATTATACTTTTTATTCTTGTATAAAAACATAAGATTTCCCCGGCATCGTAATTACTCAATTACTACTGATGCACTGCTGCTGTTGGGTGTTGTAAATCACTGTTAAATTTGGTTAAATGCTCCGTACAGGGCGTCGCGAGCCACTTGATACGGATCTGACTAGTCACGTGACTAAAATGCATGGGGCCGATCGCATTCGCCGAGACAGAGACAGGATGTGTACTATTAGTATGCCTATCTCTCTGCCATTTTACACCTATGCGTGAGATACCGAATGCTCCTCCCTCCAGGACCTCAGGCTCAAAGATTGTCCCGGAATGTGGTGACATCTGAAGAGAGTTAACGGCACGAACATTCGGGAAGCAACCGAGGTTATAAAAATTTACACCATTAGCCTAACTTGGCTTGCTGGAAGAGACATTTTTAATATTGTATAGAAATTGTTAAGAAATTATTAAAATTATTACGTCAATGTATACAAATTATAAACATTTAGTCCTAAAAATAACCTGAGAATAACCACATGCTTCGCGCTTATTGGCTTGACGCTTTTGGTAACGCAATTTTGCTGGTGCGCTCCCTATCCTTCCCGAGCTTTAACATTAAAAATGTTAAAAAACTCGAGGAAAAAAGTCTCGAGTCACATAAAGTATTATACGGGCCAACCTGCGATTTACCACGTCGCGAATCATAGAGATCCGCAATCGAGTATAGCATATACACACACGACATATATGCACTCACACACTCGTACGCCGAGAACAGCTGGTGACCTCACGCGAGGTATATGCAGAAAGTAAACAGACTCGTTCCCTGCCAAACTGACGATTCATTCGTACGAACAAAAGGATAAGATTTCTTGGTACATAGGTATGTATTTCACACATCAAGCAGCGAAATCATTATTTTTATAATTTTATTATATTTTACAGTTTATGGTCGACTCACGAAAGGAAGTTGACTGAGATTCATCTAGTTATTTTCAACAGCGAAAAGTCCGATGCTTGAGGTAGTAACATATCACAGTCGACGACAGATTTGGATACAAAGGCAATTAGAGCGAAGCGCTACGGTAGGTCAAAATATGTATTATTATTATTATTACAAGAATGCATAATAATTTTATGAAAATCATTTGTGCTGAGCTGAAACAATTCGAAAATCATTTCTCATGGTCATTCGTCGGGACTGCACTTTTAACGAGGTTCAAGCTTATAACGTCGATGCACTCTAATAGTTGAACAAAACTCTGTGATTCAAGGCTGCTAGACTATAAATCAGAAAATTGTTCTGCAGAACTGGACAGTCGTTGTATTCTTCAGTTTTCATGTTCGAATCCTGAAATGAAGGATCTTCGTCCGCAATCTTTTCTTGCGTCAAAGCTACGAACCTCAACCACATGTCTGGAAGCTGTTTGCATACAGAGAAATTATCGAGTATGTGGATAAAAAGTGTACAACCCGCATGTAATAATACAACTCATGTTTCTCACAGTTTTTCGATGGCAGATTCATTTCCACGAGCGCACCTCGAAGAACATTGGGCAATACCTGAGCGATTGTTACTCGACCTACGGAGCATATAATAGACAAATCTACATCCAGTATGGGATATTCTCCTCGATACACCAACAATTAACACGGGAGACGAATGACTTTTGCTAGGCATTATATTAGCCACGCTTTGATGTTTTCATGGTAAATGATTATTGCAAAAATATACATACATTGGATATAGAACTTGAGTGATTATTGTCGATTGAGGATTTTAGCTACGCAATCATTTGATGACCTATTTTCATTTATGGTTTGCATTGGGAAAAATATGATGTTCAGAATAATTGTGAAACTTCCATCGAATGACGCGACTTATATATTATCTATTACAGTTTGTGGATACCGGATTTATCGCGCTGAGTACATCTCAAAGAGAAATGGGCAACAAATAAGTCCTTGCCGCATAACCTACGGAGCATAACTGTACGCGATACATGCCGATAAACTCAAGAAGAGAACGGCTCCAACGCAGAGCCATATTCATGCGAATTTGAGTAATCGTTGCCGATTGAGGATTTCAGCGAAGCAATTATATATTGAGCCTAAATCACATAATATATTTGTTATAAGGTGATGTGTGTCATTAATGAAGTTAGTTATTATGATTTCATTTACATGCCGAACGAAGAGCCGTATGTTACGTTTACGAAACTCATAATCCATGTAATATATAAAATGAATCATCGAATAAACTTGGGATCAAAATGATAACACCGTTCGTATTATTCTTTGCAATATACCTTGAATTCATCCTTGAAACCAATTATATATATATTATTATTATTATTATTATTATTATCATCATCATTATTATTATTGACCAGAAAAAAAATTTACATTGAATACACTTACATCAAGTAGTATCACTAGTAAATCCTACAGAGGTGAACGTAGTCACCTGTGCGTAGGCCTGGTACTAATTAACTTAAAATTAATATAAATTAATAATTAACAAAGGTAAAATTCAAATATTCAACATAGAACATAAACTAATAGTTTTCTTGTATCCATATCTTTAGCTGTTTCTTTTTTTTTCCATTACCATATGTCTTGAATTCGCTTGGTAATTTATTGAAAGTATTCACTGCATTCACTTTACTGCTCTTCATACTAACTGTTTTATTTCTTTGTGGTAGGACTATGCTTTTATTCCTTGTTTTTTTGTTCGATTTACTATATATTTCCTTAAATTCATTATAGTGACATATTAGAGCTTCTAACTGATACGTCTGTTTGATGTTCATAGGACTATCATTTGCAATATACTCATTCTTCTTGATAATTTTCATTATTCTGTTTTGGTGATTTTGTAGCGGATTCAAGTTATTAAATTATTAGAGTATGCACCACCCCATGCAGCTCTGCCATAAGTGATGATGCTATGGAAGAGAGCGTAATATAATAATTTCAACGTTTTTGTTTTCATGAATTCAGAGATTTTACGAACAACATAAATTAGATATGTAGTTTTGCTGATTACATATTCTATATGCTCATGCCATTGCATTCTATAATCAAAAATGATACCAAGATATTTGTGTTTTTCAGCTCTTATATAAGCTTTTCATTATTGCTTTTAATACTGATTTCACTTGGTACGCTATTACAGTAATTTCCAAATGTCACGAATACACATTTGTCGATATTTCATTAGAGTTTATTTCTCGCAAGATAGTTGCATATTGTTTGCAAATAAGTATTCATTTTTGCTTCAACAGCTTTCCAATCTTTATCAATAGCTATCGCAGCTGTATCGTCCGCAAAAGATATAATTGTGTCGTTAGGCATGTGCAGTAGTAGATCATTAACATACAAGATGAAGAGCAGTGGCCCCAGTACAGTTCCCTGAGGCACCCCAGTCGTAACTTTGATATAATCACTCGCACAATCATTAACCATGACACTTTGGTATCTATCTGTAAGATAGCTTTTGATAATACGATATGCTTTCCCTCTTATGCCGTAGTTATACAATTTGTTTAACAATATATTATGATTAAGCGTATCTAATGCTTTGGTAAGGTCCAAAAAGGTTACGGCTACAGGATTGCTTTTATCTAATTTTTCATAAATTAAATTAGTCAAAAATGATAGTGCATCATTTGTACTTATGTTTTTTAGAAACCCATATTGCCTTTTGGATAATAGTTTATATTTATTGATAAAACTGATAATTCTATTAAAAACTGCTCTTTCAAAAATTCTAGCAATGTTGGAGATTAGAGAATTGGGTCTATAATGAGAAGGTGATCGCTTACTATTTGCTTTATATATTGGTTTGATTTCAGCCTTTTTTAGTGAATCGGGCCATACAGTTTTTTCTATACTTAAGTTAATTATGTGTACTATTGGGTCTGTGATGAAATCAGTTAACAATATCATTGTTTTTGCATTGATTTTGTCAACTCCACCAGTTTTAGGTTTTAAATTCTTGATTAGATTTATAATTTCAATCGGATTAGTAGGCGAGATAAATATAGTGTGCGGATTTATTGGGGAACATTGGATATTGTTTTCTAGCGGTTGGCAAATTTTACTACTCAGTTTCTCTCCAATACTACTAAAATAGGTATTCATTGTATTTGAAATCATATGTGGGTCAGTTATTTTAATATTATTGCTGCTTTCATCGTTAAGATATTTAATTTTTTCAGCCTTCTTGGGCCCTTTACCAATCTTTTGATTCACAATATCCCAAAGACTTTTGGGATTATTTAAATTGCTCTCAACTAGATCGCTATCGTGTCTCAGCTTAGCTTCCTTGATCACTTTATCTGATATTTTGGCATATTTTTGATATTCATCTCTCAATACCTGAATTCTTGGCTGTCTATGCCACATCTTATATAGAAATTCTTCTCTACTGCATGATACCATTATAGCCTTGGTAATCCATTTTTTCCTAGGTTTTGATTTATGTTTGGTCTTTTTACCATGTTTTACTTCAGTCGCCAACTTAATACATTCCCTAATATATCTTATTAAAGTATCAGTAGCTCCATTGGGGTCATGCATTGTCAAAATTGTTTCCCAATTCATGCTTTGAGCTATATTTACTATCTCATTATAATTTATTTTTGAATATTCAGTTTTAAATATATTATTTCTCATCTTTTTTATTGATAGAAAGAGTGGATAATGATCACTGAATAGGTTGGTTAATTTAAAGGCAGTATGTTCAATAGAGTTTAGCTTGATGAAAATATTGTCAATGCATGATCCTTCGCTACAGTCTAATGTAGATGGCCTAGCGATAGTTTGAAAACCTGGTATAAAACCATTTTCTAGGAAGATACTTGAGAGCTCGTGGCTATAGTTATCTAATTCGAGTAGATCTATATTGTAGTCTCCAATTACTAAATGATTTTTACATTTTTTTTTACAAGCTAAATAATTTTTCAAATCCTTAATGAACTCTGCCTTAGGTAGATCATGTGATCTATACAGTGCTGATATTTCGAGTTTATCGTTATTATTTAAATCAATACGAGTGTTTAGTAAACATAGTCTTCCCTCATTTACAATAGTAGTACTCTCATCTAAATTATCCTGTATATAAATTACTACTCCATCTGCGATATTTATATTACTGTTGTTATAATACATTTTATAGCCTGCCATCGTAAAAAAATTTATAATATTCAAGTACTCTAGGTTCTGTACAAACTATGATGCACGGCTTGACTTCTAGGCTGCCAATGAAGGCTTCCAATTTCGCAAAGTTAGCATTTAAACTCCTTATGTTCACGTAAAGAATACTATCGCTACTGCGTTTTACATAGTTATTGAGAGACTCAAAGTCATAAGAAAACTTTTTCTAATTTCATTATTTCATTTTGTACGCCTTCGTTAAAATTAAGATCCATATAAAAATATCTTAAGTATGTTGCACACTATTTATTTCTTTTGTTGTTTGTATTACTATGATCATTATCATTATTATTACATGCTCTGGCCAATCTTGCTCCTCTCTTGGTCCAGATGAACGTATTCTGTACCCGCTTATTCGTACCATTATTCATTATTCTATTCTCTACAATACGGAACGGCGTGCCGATCGAACGATGATTCCCGTCAAATATCTCCGGTTCTGGGTCGGAGGACGGAACGGAATTCCAACTATCCCAGCGCAGGCCTTCCTTGGCGCCGGTCTCTGGCGAACAGTCGGATAGACGAGTTGCGCCGGCGGTTGGATGTCCGGTGGCACCTGAAATACGAATAGACTGTGTTACAATTGCTCGCTAGCTGCTTCCATTTATTTGATATTCTGATCACTACACTATAAAACGATATACAACTGAGATCTGATACGAAGCCGGTTTACCATTCGGCGATGATTCTCCTCGAAGATCTCTGGTTCCGGTCGAGAGTACGGAATGGTATTCCGACGATCTCGGCGTGGGCTTCGGTCGGCTTCCGTCTCTCCGGGTGATATTCGTACAGTGTCATTCCACGAGAGGTTGGATATTCGGCGGCACATGAAATTTAAATAAATCATTTGTCATTTACTCCATTGGACAAAAAATCGATTGATATCGCAGTAGAAAACTGAGAGCTGTAAGGAGTCAGGTGAAGCAAAAAACACGATCGCGTCACATACACGCATACTACTTTTTAGAAAATCAATGGAAAATATTCGCCTGACGCGAAAATCATGTTTCCGTCTTCCGTGCACGGGTCCCGATCTTCCCGTCCCTCTCCCAGCCCCTATCTACCGACGCGAATTCCAAAATCTCTACGTGCGCCCTGGTACGTTGCATCGAAACGCAAGATCCGTGTGATCGGTGAAGGGACAGAAAAAAATTGTTCATCACACGCCTAACTGATGAGAATCTCAGTACCTACGCCGTGCAGGGTCTTCGGCAGTTCTATTTCCCAAATACCCCCGCGAATGCCAGACGATATCTCATTACACCGTGAGATTTTCAATCGCAATATTTTCAATCGCGCGAAAGGTTGGATATTCCGCGGCGCATGAAACGCGAATAAATCTTACGCGTCATTCGCTCGATCGCGGAAGGACATATATTCGAGTGATATCGCAGTGGAGAAACCGAACGCTGCAAGGAGATAGGTGAGGCAAAAGACGCGATAGCGTCGCATACACGCATACTACTTTCAAGAAAATCAATGCGAAATATTCGCCTGACGCGAAAATCATGTTTCCGTCTTCCGTGCACGGTTCCCGATCTTCCCATCTCCCTCCCATCCCCTATCTACCGACGCGAACTGCAAAATCTCTACGTGCGCCCTGGTACGTTACATCGAAACGCAAGATCCGTGTGATCGGTTAAGCAATAAAAAAAAATTGGTTATCACACGCCTAGCTAATTCTTATTTTCGGCTTACATTGCCTGGTCCCTAGCTAGCCTATCCCCGATGTACCCGCGTGGGCGCTGTCAAGTCCGCTTCGTCGGAAAGTTTACGCTGCGTCCGTGCTACGAGAAGCGTGGATCGACGAGATCTCAATAGATTTCCACAAGCCTAACCTACGCACTAGGAGGCTACCTTGTTCCCAGGCCGGCATTCCGTTCCTGGGGGGGCAGCGCTCCGAACGTAGGCTAGCGGGATACCCTGAGCTTTCGCGATGCCAAGGAAGCGTCGAAAACCTCCGTTGATTTCCACCACGACTCGGCTCCGGACAACGCGGGGTGGAACTTTCGCATCGTGGCACCAGGGCGACGATATTCCACGGCCGTTGCCGCGGAGGCGAGCGTGAAAGGAAACAACGGAAGGCTCACAACGATTCGTTTCCGAGCCGGACTCGAGGCGCAAGCTTTGCCGACGAACCAGAATGCTCGAAAAAAATTACATCGAAACGAGAGCCGTGTGATCGGTAAAGCATTAGAAAAAAATTGTTTATCACACGCCAAGCTGATGGGAATCTCAGTACGCCGCGCAGGGTCTTCGGCAGTTCTATTTCCCAAACACCCCCGCGAATGCCAGACGATATCTCATTACACCGTGAGATTTTCAATCGCAATATTTTCAATCGCGCGAAAGGTTGGATATTCCGCGGCGCATGAAACGCGAATAAATCTTACGCGTCATTCGCTCGATCGCGGACGGACATATATTCGAGTGATATCGCAGTGGAGAAACCGAACGCTGCAAGGAGATAGGTGAGGCAAAAGACGCGATAGCGTCGCATACACGCATACTACTTTCAAGAAAATCAATGCGAAATATTCGCCTGACGCGAAAATCATGTTTCCGTCTTCCGTGCACGGTTCCCGATCTTCCCATCTCCCTCCCATCCCCTATCTACCGACGCGAACTGCAAAATCTCTACGTGCGCCCTGGTACGTTACATCGAAACGCAAGATCCGTGTGATCGGTTAAGCAATAAAAAAAAATTGGTTATCACACGCCTAGCTAATTCTTATTTTCGGCTTACATTGCCTGGTCCCTAGCTAGCCTATCCCCGATGTACCCGCGTGGGCGCTGTCAAGTCCGCTTCGTCGGAAAGTTTACGCTGCGTCCGTGCTACGAGAAGCGTGGATCGACGAGATCTCAATAGATTTCCACAAGCCTAACCTACGCACTAGGAGGCTACCTTGTTCCCAGGCCGGCATTCCGTTCCTGGGGGGGCAGCGCTCCGAACGTAGGCTAGCGGGATACCCTGAGCTTTCGCGATGCCAAGGAAGCGTCGAAAACCTCCGTTGATTTCCACCACGACTCGGCTCCGGACAACGCCGGGTGGAACTTTCGCATCGTGGCACCAGGGCGACGATATTCCACGGCCGTTGCCGCGGAGGCGAGCGGGAAAGGAAACAACGGAAGGCTCACAACGATTCGTTTCCGAGCCGGACTCGAGGCGCAAGCTTTGCCGACGAACCACAATGCTCGAAAAAAATTACATCGAAACGAGAGCCGTGTGATCGGTAAAGCATTAGAAAAAAATTGTTTATCACACGCCTAGCTGATGGGAATCTCAGTACGCCGCGCAGGGTCTTCGGCAGTTCTATTTCCCAAATACCCCCGCGAATGCCAGACGATATCTCATTACACCGTGAGATTTTCAATCGTAATATTTTCAATCGCGCGAAAGATTTCATATTCGGCGGCGCATGAAACGCGAATAAATCTTACGCGTCATTCGCTCGATCGCGGACGGACATATATTCGAGTGATATCGCAGTGGGGAAACCGAACGCTGCAAGGAGATAGGTGAGGCAAAAGACGCGATAGCGTCGCATACACGCATACTACTTCTCAGAAAATCAATGCAAAATATTCGAATAACGCGAAAATCATGTTTCCGTCTTCCGTGCTCGGTTCCCGACCTTCTATTTCCGAAATACCCGCGCCAATGCCAGACGATATATTATTACACGGTCAGATTTTCAAGTACAATTTGCGCTTCATCGCGTATTCACCCGCTCGGACAACTTTGCTGATCTCTCGAAATTCGAGGTAGAAGAGGATTGCGGGACGTAATTATACCACTTACCGTCGTACTCCGTGCGGCGAATGATTACGAATCTCCGCGTTGCCTCTTTCGTTCTTCTCGTACAGCGTGCGCCGGCCTCGAATAGTCGATCGACAAATCGTCCGGGTGCTTCGGGTCCGAAGGATCTGTAAAAGAAAGAAAAAATGAATGGGAGTAAGAGATCTTTGCGTCGCTTATTTTCACTCGACGCTCGGTCGGTTCGTATAAATTTTGATCATGAACCGAGGCAGAGTCAAGATTCGCTCGCGGTTTACAGAAATTCACGAAAGCCCGGCTTCAATATTCACCTATGTGAAGAACCTGGCACCCGACACGTTCAAAAATCAATTTTCAAAATTTCCGTCCATCCTAAATCGTTGGTAGTTGTTTGTGGTAAAGAAATTTTCGTTTGTAGTAAAAAACCAAAGAAGATACAGCGTTTCGAAAAATAAGGCTCACCCCACTTTGAAATTCTTGAAAATCGTAGAAAGCTGTAGGTGCGGAATCGTTTGTAGTTAATTGTGGTGCAAGAAATTTTCTTTGTAGTAGTCCGGGAAAAAAGTTACAGCCGTTTCTTGACTTTCGAAACATCAAAATTCAGTAATTTCGGAAAAATTAAGAAAATCCTTTCACTACAATCAATTGCAAACAATTCTGCGTTCGTAGGAACGTTGATATCCGATGCACCTCAAAAATGATTGAATTTTGATTTTTCGAGAATTGAAATATGACTGCATCTTTTTCCCCGGACTACTACGAACGAAATTTCTTTCGCTACAATTAACCACAAACGATTGCGCACCTACAGTTATTTACGATTTTCAAAAATTTCAAAGTGGGGTGAGCCCCATATTTCGAAACGCTGTGTCTTCTTTGGTTTTTTACTGCAAACGAAAATTTCTTTACCACAAACAACTACAAACGATTTAGAATCGATAGAAATTTTGAAAATTGATTTTTGAACATGTCGGGTGACAGGTCCACACAGGTTGAGTTCTATATTCGCACGATACTCGGAATTTTTAACGCGAAGTCAAAAATAAGCGAATTAAGAATATGAAAACAACGATTCGCATACACAATTCCGTGCCAAAATTATAACACTGAAAAGTGTATGGAAGATTCCGTGCCAAGTCACCTAGCCTTCGGCCCGGACCCTTTTTAATTCAGCTAATTTTTTACCGTTTTGCCACAGCATATATATTTTCCGATTTAATATCCCACATCTTAGGAAAGTCTATATCATTTCCCTAGTACTGAATCGGCAAAGAATATCAAATAACTTCCGAAAATCTACTCAATATAATATAATAATACAGTAATAATAATAATCTTATATGAGAACTTATGTTAACCTCAAAATTTGATCAAAAGAAATAGCAATTCTGTTTAGGTATTCAATATGATTTCATTATTACACATCGACACATTATAAGTTGATGTTTACAATTATCGAGTGATATATTTACATTATCATTCAATACTTGCCATCTCTCTTTCAATAATTACGCGAAATTGAAGTAAAATTAGATAATCCAAACAAAGAACGGGTTCTAAAAATCGAGATCTCAATTGCGGTTGGCACTATTGATTCACTCGAAGTTGAACTTAGAGTGGGATTCGGAAAATATTCAATTGAGAGGCGCTTAAAGTTCATATAAACTCGGCGACACACCAGCTTTATTGGAAGCGTACTTTAAGATCCCCGCTTAAAGTGGATGTGCTGATGGAACCAGGCAACAGAAAAATTCAATAGTCGGCGCAGAAGCCACGCGCACCCAAGTCACGCGACGCCGGAACGATGCGCAGAGAGAGGGGTGGTAATTGAGTTGCTCTATAATATAATAGATATTATATAGAAAAAAGGGTAACCGGCAAAACTTACATCGCGAGTTTATATAATGAATCAGGGATTAGCAAACAGCACGCAATGATAAAATATAACAATATATGATATTACAGGTTATATGCACGATAATAATCAGCTCTATTCCCCAATAAGAATTAGTATCAATTTCTCAACACTAGAACGTATCTTGCTAAGCAAGTTTCCTCATAGCCGAGCCTTTCTTGAATATTCCGTGATTGATATATTTCAATACTAATACTAATGATAACTGAATATCTCTGTTGAATTCAGCAGACAAAGAGATGACGCAACAAGGAACACGGCGAGAGGGGAAATCCCGGGGCTCGAATCGGCCGCGATGGGGAGGTAGGGGTACGGAAGGGGAATCGCTCGTTTCGCGGATACGGAACAAAAAATCGATTAAATCAATAAATGCTAGACTCAAACTTTTCGCAAACAATCAATAATCACGAAAAACGAAGCTAGGGACCCTCTCGAATCACGAAAACCCGTTAAAACAAGTTGGCGTCCTTTGCAACGTGATGACGCCGTACAGTAAAATCTCAACGAACAATAATGACCTTCGATAAATCTTATGGAGTCGTATTTTGAGGTGCTGAAGCTTACCTTGAACGAGATTATTAATCCAATTCACAATAATTAGACACACAAATAATCACAGAACCGGGGAAATACCTAATCTTCACGAGACAAGCTACGCAACAGGTACCCGAGAACAGTATTCTGTACAATGGCCGACGTGCGCTCGGTGCTGACTAGAGTTCGTTTGTCGTTCGGTTTCGACTTTCGGACGGAAACACCCGAAGACTCGCGGCGTCTTCTAACCATCGATCTGGATTCGTTGGGATAGGTCTTGGCTTCGCGGCACACAGAGGTTCGTCGGCAAACTTGGTATAGGTGGCGGCAGAGTTATTATAATGTTACGTAGATACGAAAATTAGCAAGTCCGAAGTGGCGGTAATAATAATTTGGGTAGGGTCAAGGGTTTAAACTCGTTAGAAGTATCGAAACGTTCACGCTCATTTGATTTTAACGCCCGTATGACAGATATGCATGTGGATTTATTTCTGTATCGGCTTCGTTCGGCTCCCGTCTCTCCAGGTAATATTCGGATGCTGACATCCCACGAAATACGAATAAATCATGCGTCATTTGCTCGATTGAACGAAAATTCGAGTGCAATCGCAGTAAGAAGCTCGACGTTATAAAGAGATAGGTGATCACCTATTCCTCACCTCGTGCCAAAATAAAGGTAGCGGAGGCACGTTCAAAATTATGGCTTACAAACAGAGTTCCATAATACGGTTTCGTACGTGTGGATCTGTGTACGTAGAGGAAAGCGCCCGAAACTTACAAATAATACAGTATTCACCAATTATCATTACCATTCACACATTGTACCTTACGTGAATTAATTTTATATTTTTTTTTTTCTCCACTAGAACTTCATAGAGCTGAAGGCTTAGTGGTAATTCACATCTTTGAGATACTATTCATAAAATAATAGTAGGTAATAATTTTAGGTATTAATTTTCCATCAGGATCAGCTGCGCCTCTCGATGAGTCGCAAGTATTTATCACGCGTAAGCCTCAAATAGTATTTAAGTAGTGCGATTGTACGTTATATGAATGTTTTACAGCACGTACAGATAATAAGCGAGTCGTTCAATGAATTTTCCTGGTCACGTAGGAAAGAATGCTAGATTTGGCAGTTTTTCACCTTGAACCACAAGATTTGAGGATCGGACTTGCGAAACGTATAGCTTCTAGAGTACTAATACTTGTTTTCATTCTAGGAAACTGCATTTCGAGTCAAGATATGATTTATGATTGAGTTGCAGGTTAGTATTTGAAATTCTCCCAATTTGAGCCGCGCCAAGACTCCAAAGGCCCATATGAAATTGAATGATGCATATGGAGCCTGATATTTTCGATATATGGATAATCTTTCTCTCTCTATATAGCGTTGCCACGAGATTCCGAAACGTAAACACGACGTCGAGCTAGTATAGTCACAGAAAAAGTTGGCAGCGACGCAACGAATAAAATAATACTGTCCGAATCGAAGTGGAACTAAATATCAGCTGACTTACCGATTTCTTCTTCAGTCTGTCCTGATTCGTTGCTTTTTTTCATTCGTATGCTCTCTTATCAATTCATTCGTCCACTTATTAATTCACTAAGTCGTTGATTTCAATAATAAGAATGCAGCATCGAGTTTCATCACGCTTCCGTAATGTCTTCATTTCTCGTTGGAGAAAACCCTGTTCATTCGCTTTGATTGTCGTAACAATGTTTATCGCGTTAGTTACAGAGAACTTTCGAGTTTATCGAGCGCCGTGATCACGCGCAAAACAGTCATGAGTTTTTGTAAATAGGCCAAATTTCACGTCTCTCTCTCTCTCTCTCTTTCGCTCCTTCTCTCCCATCCTGTTACCCGTTACGTGGCGAAGGGTGACGTGTCTATCGATATAAGCCCATTCCGTTACACAGATCACCCATTTTAGCGTTTTACGACTCGCGATATTCACTTAAATCGACATCGCAGTAATTTACACGAAAGAAGAATGTCGAACGCAGACGATGAACAATGGCTGATATTTACGGACGATTTTTTCGATTACTTTCACTAATTTCCCCTGATCTCGTTCGTTTGTTTGTCCGTTTATTTTTCCTCTTCAACTTTTCAAGCATCGGTCTATTTCCTAACAAAACACCATTATTTTCACACAGCGAAACGCGAGTAGCCTGCACGCGCGACGACCGATCTCCGACTGGCGGCACCGACGCTCGCGCACGCTTGCGCTGCTGCCCCGCCCATACCCGGTCGGCGGTGTGCCGCGATGCCGCGCGGCGTAGGCTCGTCTCCCGACGATACAGAGTCTCCGGAACGTGGCGACATCTGAACAAATATATACATTGTACGGAGAGGGCAATAGTAATAGTAGAACCTCTCTCGTTCTATGTCAGGAGCGTGACACGATGAAATAGGTGCCCGGGCCAGTGACGCGTAATAATAAAAAAAATAAGTCTTCGTCTATTATTTGTGATGACCGAATATTACTCACATTGTAATGGTATTGAACATTTTTTATTTATCAAATTATTTCAAAGTAAATTGACGAAGAATTGTCATATATTCAACTAATTAGGTACTTGGGTAAAAAATAAATTATGAATGACTAGTATTATAAGAAATTATCATTATACTTTTTATTCTTGTATAAAAACATAACATTCCACCGGCATCGTAATTACTCAATTACTACTGATGTACTGCTGCTGTTGGGTGTTGTAAATCACTGTTAAATTTGGTTAAATGATCCGTACAGGGCACCGCGAGCCACTTGATACGGATCTTACGAGTCACGCGATTGAAATGCATGGGGCCGATCACATTCTCCGAGACAGAGACAGGATGTGTACTATCAGTATGTCTATCTCTCTGCCATTTTACACCTATGCGAAAGATACCGAATGCTCCTCCCTCCGAGACCGCAGGCTCAAAGATTGTCCCGGAATGTGGCGACATCTGAAGAGAGTTAACGGCACGAACATTCGGGAAGCAACCGACGTTATAAAAATTTACACCATTAGCCTAACTTGGCTTGCTGGAAGAGACATTTTTAATATTGTATAGAAATTATTAAGAAATTATTAAAATTATTACGTTAATGTATACAAATGATAACCATTTAGTCCTAAAAATAACTTGAGAATAATGGACGAAGAATTGTCATACATTCAACTAATTAGGTACTTGGGTAAAAAATAAATTACGAGTGACTAGTATTATAAGAAATTATCATTATACTTTTTATTCTTGTATAAAAACATAAGATTTCCCCGGCATCGTAATTACTCAATTACTACTGATGCACTGCTGCTGTTGGGTGTTGTAAATCACTGTTAAATTTGGTTAAATGCTCCGTACAGGGCGTCGCGAGCCACTTGATACGGATCTGACTAGTCACGTGACTAAAATGCATGGGGCCGATCGCATTCGCCGAGACAGAGACAGGATGTGTACTATTAGTATGCCTATCTCTCTGCCATTTTACACCTATGCGTGAGATACCGAATGCTCCTCCCTCCAGGACCTCAGGCTCAAAGATTGTCCCGGAATGTGGTGACATCTGAAGAGAGTTAACGGCACGAACATTCGGGAAGCAACCGAGGTTATAAAAATTTACACCATTAGCCTAACTTGGCTTGCTGGAAGAGACATTTTTAATATTGTATAGAAATTGTTAAGAAATTATTAAAATTATTACGTCAATGTATACAAATTATAAACATTTAGTCCTAAAAATAACCTGAGAATAACCACATGCTTCGCGCTTATTGGCTTGACGCTTTTGGTAACGCAATTTTGCTGGTGCGCTCCCTATCCTTCCCGAGCTTTAACATTAAAAATGTTAAAAAACTCGAGGAAAAAAGTCTCGAGTCACATAAAGTATTATACGGGCCAACCTGCGATTTACCACGTCGCGAATCATAGAGATCCGCAATCGAGTATAGCATATACACACACGACATATATGCACTCACACACTCGTACGCCGAGAACAGCTGGTGACCTCACGCGAGGTATATGCAGAAAGTAAACAGACTCGTTCCCTGCCAAACTGACGATTCATTCGTACGAACAAAAGGATAAGATTTCTTGGTACATAGGTATGTATTTCACACATCAAGCAGCGAAATCATTATTTTTATAATTTTATTATATTTTACAGTTTATGGTCGACTCACGAAAGGAAGTTGACTGAGATTCATCTAGTTATTTTCAACAGCGAAAAGTCCGATGCTTGAGCTAGTAACATATCACAGTCGACGACAGATTTGGATACAAAGGCAATCAGAGCGAAGCGCTACGGTAGGTCAAAATATGTATTATTATTATTATTAATATTATTATTATTACAAGAATGCATAATAATTTTATGAAAATCATTTGTGCTGAGCTGAAACAATTCGATAATCATTTCTCACGGTCATTCGTCGGAACTGCACTTTTAATGAGGTTCAAGCTTATAACGTCGATGCACTCTGATAGTTGAACAAAACTCTGTGATCCAAGACTGCTATACTATAAATCAGAAAATTGTTCTGCAGAATTGGACAGTCGTTGTATTCTTCAGTTTTCATGTTCGAATCCTGAAATGAAGGATCTTCGTCCGCAATCTTTTCTTGCGTCAAAGCTACGAACCTCAACCACATGTTTAGAAACTGTTTGCATACAGAGAAATTATCGAGTATGTGGAAAAATAGTGTACAACCCGCATGTACTAATACAACTCATGTCTCTCACAGTTTGTTGATGGCAGATTCATTCCGACGAGCGCACCTCAAAGAAAATTGGGCAATACCTGAGCGATTGCTGCACGACCTACAGAGCATATTATAGACAAATCTACATCTAGTATGGGATATTCTCCTCGATACACCAACAATTAACACGACAGATGAATGACTTTTGCTAGGCATTATATTAGCCACGTTTTGATGTTTTCATGGTAAATGATTATTGCAAAAATATACATACGCTGGATATAGAACTTGAGTGATTATGGTCGATTGAGGATTTCAGCTACGCAATCATTTGATGACCTATTTTCATTTATGGTTTGCATTGGAAAAAATATGATGTTCAGAATAATTGTGAAACTTCCATCGAATGACGCGACTTATATATTATCTATTACAGTTTGTGGATACCGGATTTATCGCGCTGAGTACATCTCAAAGAGAAATAGGCAACAAATAAGTTCTTGCCGCATTACCTACGGAGCATTATTGTACGCGATACATGCCGATAAACTACGCGGAGCCATATTCATGTGCTTTCTAATTTTTATTGAATATTATAATCATTGTGACGATGTACGTCGGGTATAGAATTTCAGCAATCGTTGCCGGTCGAGGATTTCAGCGAAGCAATTATTTATTGAACTTAAATCACTATATTTGTTGTAAGGTGTGTCTCATTGCTGAAGTTAGTTATCATGATTTCTATTCACATGCCGAATGAAGAGCCATATGTTACGTTTACAAAGCTCATAATCCATGTAATACATAAAATGAATCATCCAATAAACTTGGGATCAAAACGATAACACCGTTCGTATTATTCTTTGGAATATACCTTGTATTTGGCGCAACAGTCCGAGACATCCGAGATCCTATTGGTTGGTTCGAATCATAGAAATCTAATTCAGTCAACCGATATTTGATCTGTAAAGTGTTGAAATGGTTCTTCTGTAGAAATCAAATTAGACCGGGATCGGATGATGAACAAGAGATTTGTGTTCGCGAAGGAAAAGGAAAAGAAATGTGCCCGCCAAGTAGGTTCCATCAAATACCTCAACCACGCCTATCGATATGTGAAATTGCCTATTAATTGTGAAATTTGGTATTTGTCTTCCGGCGTAGGTATTATTTGATCGTAGAATTTGTATCATCATTTCTGGCTTGATAACTGATTCAGCATTAATTAATATCTCGACCACGCCTATTAATACGTGAAATTGTTATTTTATACCTTCACTCTATATTATTTCGCTATATTACCTTGAATTGTTATAATTGGTTTCAAGAATGAATATAAGGTCAATTGTAAAGAATAATACGAACGGTGTTATCATTTTGATCTCAAGTTTATTGGATGATTCATTTTATATCATGGATTATGAGTTTCGTAAACGTAGCATAGGGCTCTTCATTCGGCATGTAAATGGAAATCATAATAACTAACTTCATTAATGACACACATCACCTTATAACAAATATATTATGTGATTTAAGCTCAATATATGATTGCTTCGCTGAAATCCTCGATCGGCAACGATTACTCAAATTCACATGAATATGGCTCCGCGTGTGAGCGCTTCTCTTCTTGAGTTTATCGGCATGTATCGCGTACACTAATGCTCCGTAGGTTATGCGGCAAGGACTTATTTGTTGCCCATTTCTCTTTGAGATGTACTGAGCGCAATAATTTCGGTATCCACAAACTGTAATAGATAATATATAAGTCACGCCATTCGATGAAAGTTTCACAATTATTCTGAACATCATATTTTTTCCTATGCAAACTATAAATGAAAATAGGTCATCAAATAATTGCTTAGCTAAAATCCTCAATTGACAATAATCACTCAACTTCTATATCCAACATATGTATAATTTTCCAATAATCTTTTACCATGACAACATCAAAACGTGGCTAATATAACGCCTAGCGAAAGTCACTCGTCTCCTGTGGTAATTGTTGGTTTATCAAGGAGAATGTCCCATACTAGATGAGGATTTGTCTATAATATGCTCCGTAGGTCGAGTAGCAATCGCTCAGGTATTGCCCAATGTTCTTCGAGGTGCGCTCGTCGGAATGAATCTGCCATCAACAAACTGTGAGAGACATGAGTTGTATTAGTACATGCGGGTTGTACACTTTTTTTCCACATACTCGATAATTTCTCTGTATGCAAACAGTTTCTAAACATGTGGTTGAGGTTCGTAGCTTTGACGCAAGAAAAGATTGCGGACGAAGATCCTTCATTTCAGGATTCGATTATGAAAACTGAAGAATACAACGACTGTCCAATTCTGCAGAACGATTTTCTGATTTATAGTATAGCAGTCTTGGATCACAGAGTTTTGTTCAACTATCAGAGTGCATCGATGTTATAAGCTTGACCCTCGTTAAAAGTGCAGTTCCAACGAATGAATGTGAGAAATGATTGTCTAATTGTTTCAGCTCAGTACAAATAATTTTCATAAAATTATTTTGCATTCTTGTAATAATAATGATGATAATAATAATAATAATACATATTTGGACCCACCATAGCGCTTCGCTCTAATTGCCCTCGTATCCAACTCTGTCGTCAACTGTGATACATATGTTCCCACGTTGAGCATCGGACTTTTCGCTGTTGAAACTAACCAAATGAAACTCAGTCAACTTCCTTTCGTGGGTCGACCATAAACTGTAAGACGTAATAAAATTATAAAAATAATGATTTCGCTGCCCTTCGCAGTAAACCATTCCGAATTCCAAATTTGAGGTTAGAATAGAACATATGTATGCATTTATAGTTGAATTATCATTAAATACGCATGCGAATATTATATGCCGTCTACGTCAATTCAATTACCTTTGTTGTGTAACTCTAATTTTTATAGGTCGAGTTGATTTTGCGTTATTACTATTATTATTAAATATCCCTGGTACCGGTCAAAGCTGTCAACGCACTATGGTCATGCTGCCGCGAGCAGACTGCGTGACGTCACTTGCTGCAAGCGTCCCGCTGCCATCGGCCGTGATGTGTGAAATACATATTTACCGAGAAATCTTATCCTTTGGTTCGTGCGAATGAATCGTCCGTTTGGCAGAAAACGAGTCTGTTTACTTTCTGTATAGTATACCTCGCGTGACGTCGCCAGCTGTTCTGGGCGTACGCATGAGTGATGCCGTGAGCTACCGGCGTTATTGCGTGAGTGCATGTATGTCGTGTGTGTAGCGCTTCGCGGTTGCCTCGCGGATATCTTTTTATCGCGATGTCGAATCTTGCCCGAAATCAACAGATCCCAATGCCAATGATATTTGTGGCAAAGCACAACTTTTTTTATCGTCCGGTTCAACAGATATCGTGGTCGTTAGTAAATAAAAGATATAATGAAAGATATCGCACGAGCGTGAGAGCGAAAGGGAGAGACGGAGGAGACGATAGTTTGAGTTTTCTTTCTCTCTTTCTTTGTACGCCTACGCTTGTTCATGGGTGATTTCTTGATTTTGTTTTGCGAGTTTCCTGCACTGGACCCTCGAGTTCCTCGGACGACGATCGCGCTCACGTTTGGTGTCAACGACGCGAGGCCAGCTGTTGTTGGGATGTTTAGCTACAACGATCTTTGCTCGTCCGAAGGCCTAAGCCTGAGGTCTCGAATTTACGATCGCTGACTACCATATTGGAATATGCTTTCGCAATGCAATGCGCAATGCTATACTCGATTGTGGATTTCTATGATCCGCGACGTGGTAAATCGCAGGTTGACCCGTATAATGCTTTGGGAGATTCGAGACTTTTTTCCTCGGGTTTTTATAACTTCGGTTGCTTCCCGAATGTTCGTGCCGTTAACTCTCTTCAGATGTCGCCACATTCCGGGACAATCTTTGAGCCTGCGGTCTCGGAGGGAGGAGCATTCGGTAGCTTTCGCATAGGTGTAAAATGGCAGAGAGATAGACATACTGATAGTACACATCCTGTCTCTGTCTCGGAGAATGTGATCGGCCCCATGCATTTCAATCGCGTGACTCGTAAGATCCGTATCAAGTGGCTCGCGGTGCCCTGTACGGATCATTTAACCAAATTTAACAGTGATTTACAACACCCAACAGCAGCAGTACATCAGTAGTAATTGAGTAATTACGATGCCGGTGGAATGTTATGTTTTTATACAAGAATAAAAAGTATAATGATAATTTCTTATAATACTAGTCATTCATAATTTATTTTTTACCCAAGTACCTAATTAGTTGAATATATGACAATTCTTCGTCAATTTACTTTGAAATAATTTGATAAATAAAAAATGTTCAATACCATTACAATGTGAGTAATATTCGGTCATCACAAATAATAGACGAAGACTTATTTTTTTTATTATTACGCGTCACTGGCCCGGGCACCTATTTCATCGTGTCACGCTCCTGACATAGAACGAGAGAGGTTCTACTATTACTATTGCCCTCTCCGTACAATGTATATATTTGTTCAGATGTCGCCACGTTCCGGAGACTCTGTATCGTCGGGAGACGAGCCTACGCCGCGCGGCATCGCGGCACACCGCCGACCGGGTATGGGCGGGGCAGCAGCGCAAGCGTGCGCGAGCGTCGGTGCCGCCAGTCGGAGATCGGTCGTCGCGCGTGCAGGCTACTCGCGTTTCGCTGTGTGAAAATAATGGTGTTTTGTTAGGAAATAGACCGATGCTTGAAAAGTTGAAGAGGAAAAATAAACGGACAAACAAACGAACGAGATCAGGGGAAATTAGTGAAAGTAATCGAAAAAATCGTCCGTAAATATCAGCCATTGTTCATCGTCTGCGTTCGACATTCTTCTTTCGTGTAAATTACTGCGATGTCGATTTAAGTGAATATCGCGAGTCGTAAAACGCTAAAATGTGTGATCTGTGTAACGGAATGGGCTTATATCGATAGACACGTCACCCTTCGCCACGTAACGGGTAACAGGATGGGAGAGAAGGAGCGAAAGAGAGAGAGAGAGAGAGACGTGAAATTTGGCCTATTTACAAAAACTCATGACTGTTTTGCGCGTGATCACGGCGCTCGATGAACTCGAAAGTTCTCTGTAACTAACGCGATAAACATTGTTACGACAATCAAAGCGAATGAACAGGGTTTTCTCCAACGAGAAATGAAGACATTACGGAAGCGTGATGAAACTCGATACTGCATTCTTATTATTGAAATCAACGACTTAGTGAATTAATAAGTGGACGAATGAATTGATAAGAGAGCATACGAATGAAAAAAAGCAACGAATCAGGACAGACTGAAGAAGAAATCGGTAAGTCAGCTGATATTTAGTTCCACTTCGATTCGGACAGTATTATTTTATTCGTTGCGTCGCTGCCAACTTTTTCTGTGACTATACTAGCTCGACGTCGTGTTTACGTTTCGGAATCTCGTGGCAACGCTATATAGAGAGAGAAAGATTATCCATATATCGAAAATATCAGGCTCCATATGCATCATTCAATTTCATATGGGCCTTTGGAGTCTTGGCGCGGCTCAAATTGGGAGAATTTCAAATACTAACCTGCAACTCAATCATAAATCATATCTTGACTCGAAATGCAGTTTCCTAGAATGAAAACAAGTATTAGTACTCTAGAAGCTATACGTTTCGCAAGTCCGATCCTCAAATCTTGTGGTTCAAGGTGAAAAACTGCCAAATCTAGCATTCTTTCCTACGTGACCAGGAAAATTCATTGAACGACTCGCTTATTATCTGTACGTGCTGTAAAACATTCATATAACGTACAATCGCACTACTTAAATACTATTTGAGGCTTACGCGTGATAAATACTTGCGACTCATCGAGAGGCGCAGCTGATCCTGATGGAAAATTAATACCTAAAATTATTACCTACTATTATTTTATGAATAGTATCTCAAAGATGTGAATTACCACTAAGCCTTCAGCTCTATGAAGTTCTAGTGGAGAAAAAAAAAAATATAAAATTAATTCACGTAAGGTACAATGTGTGAATGGTAATGATAATTGGTGAATACTGTATTATTTGTAAGTTTCGGGCGCTTTCCTCTACGTACACAGATCCACACGTACGAAACCGTATTATGGAACTCTGTTTGTAAGCCATAATTTTGAACGTGCCTCCGCTACCTTTATTTTGGCACGAGGTGAGAAATAGGTGATCACCTATCTCTTTATAACGTCGAGCTTCTTACTGCGATTGCACTCGAATTTTCGTTCAATCGAGCAAATGACGCATGATTTATTCGTATTTCGTGGGATGTCAGCATCCGAATATTACCTGGAGAGACGGGAGCCGAACGAAGCCGATACAGAAATAAATCCACATGCATATCTGTCATACGGGCGTTAAAATCAAATGAGCGTGAACGTTTCGATACTTCTAACGAGTTTAAACCCTTGACCCTACCCAAATTATTATTACCGCCACTTCGGACTTGCTAATTTTCGTATCTACGTAACATTATAATAACTCTGCCGCCACCTATACCAAGTTTGCCGACGAACCTCTGTGTGCCGCGAAGCCAAGACCTATCCCAACGAATCCAGATCGATGGTTAGAAGACGCCGCGAGTCTTCGGGTGTTTCCGTCCGAAAGTCGAAACCGAACGACAAACGAACTCTAGTCAGCACCGAGCGCACGTCGGCCATTGTACAGAATACTGTTCTCGGGTACCTGTTGCGTAGCTTGTCTCGTGAGGATTAGGTATTTCCCCGGTTCTGTGATTATTTGTGTGTCTAATTATTGTGAATTGGATTAATAATCTCGTTCAAGGTAAGCTTCAGCACCTCAAAATACGACTCCATAAGATTTATCGAAGGTCATTATTGTTCGTTGAGATTTTACTGTACGGCGTCATCACGTTACAAAGGACGCCAACTTGTTTTAACGGGTTTTCGTGATTCGAGAGGGTCCCTAGCTTCGTTTTTCGTGATTACTGATTGTTTGCGAAAAGTTTGAGTCTAGCATTTATTGATTTAATCGATTTTTTGTTCCGTATCCGCGAAACGAGCGATTCCCCTTCCGTACCCCTACCTCCCCATCGCGGCCGATTCGAGCCCCGGGATTTCCCCTCTCGCCGTGTTCCTTGTTGCGTCATCTCTTTGTCTGCTGAATTCAACAGAGATATTCAGTTATCATTAGTATTAGTATTGAAATATATCAATCACGGAATATTCAAGAAAGGCTCGGCTATGAGGAAACTTGCTTAGCAAGATACGTTCTAGTGTTGAGAAATTGATACTAATTCTTATTGGGGAATAGAGCTGATTATTATCGTGCATATAACCTGTAATATCATATATTGTTATATTTTATCATTGCGTGCTGTTTGCTAATCCCTGATTCATTATATAAACTCGCGATGTAAGTTTTGCCGGTTACCCTTTTTTCTATATAATATCTATTATATTATAGAGCAACTCAATTACCACCCCTCTCTCTGCGCATCGTTCCGGCGTCGCGTGACTTGGGTGCGCGTGGCTTCTGCGCCGACTATTGAATTTTTCTGTTGCCTGGTTCCATCAGCACATCCACTTTAAGCGGGGATCTTAAAGTACGCTTCCAATAAAGCTGGTGTGTCGCCGAGTTTATATGAACTTTAAGCGCCTCTCAATTGAATATTTTCCGAATCCCACTCTAAGTTCAACTTCGAGTGAATCAATAGTGCCAACCGCAATTGAGATCTCGATTTTTAGAACCCGTTCTTTGTTTGGATTATCTAATTTTACTTCAATTTCGCGTAATTATTGAAAGAGAGATGGCAAGTATTGAATGATAATGTAAATATATCACTCGATAATTGTAAACATCAACTTATAATGTGTCGATGTGTAATAATGAAATCATATTGAATACCTAAACAGAATTGCTATTTCTTTTGATCAAATTTTGAGGTTAACATAAGTTCTCATATAAGATTATTATTATTACTGTATTATTATATTATATTGAGTAGATTTTCGGAAGTTATTTGATATTCTTTGCCGATTCAGTACTAGGGAAATGATATAGACTTTCCTAAGATGTGGGATATTAAATCGGAAAATATATATGCTGTGGCAAAACGGTAAAAAATTAGCTGAATTAAAAAGGGTCCGGGCCGAAGGCTAGGTGACTTGGCACGGAATCTTCCATACACTTTTCAGTGTTATAATTTTGGCACGGAATTGTGTATGCGAATCGTTGTTTTCATATTCTTAATTCGCTTATTTTTGACTTCGCGTTAAAAATTCCGAGTATCGTGCGAATATAGAACTCAACCTGTGTGGACCTGTCACCCGACATGTTCAAAAATCAATTTTCAAAATTTCTATCGATTCTAAATCGTTTGTAGTTGTTTGTGGTAAAGAAATTTTCGTTTGCAGTAAAAAACCAAAGAAGACACAGCGTTTCGAAATATGGGGCTCACCCCACTTTGAAATTTTTGAAAATCGTAAATAACTGTAGGTGCGCAATCGTTTGTGGTTAATTGTAGCGAAAGAAATTTCGTTCGTAGTAGTCCGGGGAAAAAGATGCAGTCATATTTCAATTCTCGAAAAATCAAAATTCAATCATTTTTGAGGTGCATCGGATATCAACGTTCCTACGAACGCAGAATTGTTTGCAATTGATTGTAGTGAAAGGATTTTCTTAATTTTTCCGAAATTACTGAATTTTGATGTTTCGAAAGTCAAGAAACGGCTGTAACTTTTTTCCCGGACTACTACAAAGAAAATTTCTTGCACCACAATTAACTACAAACGATTCCGCACCTACAGCTTTCTACGATTTTCAAGAATTTCAAAGTGGGGTGAGCCTTATTTTTCGAAACGCTGTATCTTCTTTGGTTTTTTACTACAAACGAAAATTTCTTTACCACAAACAACTACCAACGATTTAGGATGGACGGAAATTTTGAAAATTGATTTTTGAACGTGTCGGGTGCCAGGTTCTTCACATAGGTGAATATTGAAGCCGGGCTTTCGTGAATTTCTGTAAACCGCGAGCGAATCTTGACTCTGCCTCGGTTCATGATCAAAATTTATACGAACCGACCGAGCGTCGAGTGAAAATAAGCGACGCAAAGATCTCTTACTCCCATTCATTTTTTCTTTCTTTTACAGATCCTTCGGACCCGAAGCACCCGGACGATTTGTCGATCGACTATTCGAGGCCGGCGCACGCTGTACGAGAAGAACGAAAGAGGCAACGCGGAGATTCGTAATCATTCGCCGCACGGAGTACGACGGTAAGTGGTATAATTACGTCCCGCAATCCTCTTCTACCTCGAATTTCGAGAGATCAGCAAAGTTGTCCGAGCGGGTGAATACGCGATGAAGCGCAAATTGTACTTGAAAATCTGACCGTGTAATAATATATCGTCTGGCATTGGCGCGGGTATTTCGGAAATAGAAGGTCGGGAACCGAGCACGGAAGACGGAAACATGATTTTCGCGTTATTCGAATATTTTGCATTGATTTTCTGAGAAGTAGTATGCGTGTATGCGACGCTATCGCGTCTTTTGCCTCACCTATCTCCTTGCAGCGTTCGGTTTCCCCACTGCGATATCACTCGAATATATGTCCGTCCGCGATCGAGCGAATGACGCGTAAGATTTATTCGCGTTTCATGCGCCGCCGAATATGAAATCTTTCGCGCGATTGAAAATATTACGATTGAAAATCTCACGGTGTAATGAGATATCGTCTGGCATTCGCGGGGGTATTTGGGAAATAGAACTGCCGAAGACCCTGCGCGGCGTACTGAGATTCCCATCAGCTAGGCGTGTGATAAACAATTTTTTTCTAATGCTTTACCGATCACACGGCTCTCGTTTCGATGTAATTTTTTTCGAGCATTGTGGTTCGTCGGCAAAGCTTGCGCCTCGAGTCCGGCTCGGAAACGAATCGTTGTGAGCCTTCCGTTGTTTCCTTTCCCGCTCGCCTCCGCGGCAACGGCCGTGGAATATCGTCGCCCTGGTGCCACGATGCGAAAGTTCCACCCCGCGTTGTCCGGAGCCGAGTCGTGGTGGAAATCAACGGAGGTTTTCGACGCTTCCTTGGCATCGCGAAAGCTCAGGGTATCCCGCTAGCCTACGTTCGGAGCGCTGCCCCCCCAGGAACGGAATGCCGGCCTGGGAACAAGGTAGCCTCCTAGTGCGTAGGTTAGGCTTGTGGAAATCTATTGAGATCTCGTCGATCCACGCTTCTCGTAGCACGGACGCAGCGTAAACTTTCCGACGAAGCGGACTTGACAGCGCCCACGCGGGTACATCGGGGATAGGCTAGCTAGGGACCAGGCAATGTAAGCCGAAAATAAGAATTAGCTAGGCGTGTGATAACCAATTTTTTTTTATTGCTTAACCGATCACACGGATCTTGCGTTTCGATGTAACGTACCAGGGCGCACGTAGAGATTTTGCAGTTCGCGTCGGTAGATAGGGGATGGGAGGGAGATGGGAAGATCGGGAACCGTGCACGGAAGACGGAAACATGATTTTCGCGTCAGGCGAATATTTCGCATTGATTTTCTTGAAAGTAGTATGCGTGTATGCGACGCTATCGCGTCTTTTGCCTCACCTATCTCCTTGCAGCGTTCGGTTTCTCCACTGCGATATCACTCGAATATATGTCCGTCCGCGATCGAGCGAATGACGCGTAAGATTTATTCGCGTTTCATGCGCCGCGGAATATCCAACCTTTCGCGCGATTGAAAATATTGCGATTGAAAATCTCACGGTGTAATGAGATATCGTCTGGCATTCGCGGGGGTGTTTGGGAAATAGAACTGCCGAAGACCCTGCGCGGCGTACTGAGATTCCCATCAGCTAGGCGTGTGATAAACAATTTTTTTCTAATGCTTTACCGATCACACGGCTCTCGTTTCGATGTAATTTTTTTCGAGCATTCTGGTTTGTCGGCAAAGCTTGCGCCTCGAGTCCGGCTCAGAAACGAATCGTTGTGAGCCTTCCGTTGTTTCCTTTCACGCTCGCCTCCGCGGCAACGGCCGTGGAATATCGTCGCCCTGGTGCCACGATGCGAAAGTTCCACCCCGCGTTGTCCGGAGCCGAGTCGTGGTGGAAATCAACGGAGGTTTTCGACGCTTCCTTGGCATCGCGAAAGCTCAGGGTATCCCGCTAGCCTACGTTCGGAGCGCTGCCCCCCCAGGAACGGAATGCCGGCCTGGGAACAAGGTAGCCTCCTAGTGCGTAGGTTAGGCTTGTGGAAATCTATTGAGATCTCGTCGATCCACGCTTCTCGTAGCACGGACGCAGCGTAAACTTTCCGACGAAGCGGACTTGACAGCGCCCACGCGGGTACATCGGGGATAGGCTAGCTAGGGACCAGGCAATGTAAGCCGAAAATAAGAATTAGCTAGGCGTGTGATAACCAATTTTTTTTTATTGCTTAACCGATCACACGGATCTTGCGTTTCGATGTAACGTACCAGGGCGCACGTAGAGATTTTGCAGTTCGCGTCGGTAGATAGGGGATGGGAGGGAGATGGGAAGATCGGGAACCGTGCACGGAAGACGGAAACATGATTTTCGCGTCAGGCGAATATTTCGCATTGATTTTCTTGAAAGTAGTATGCGTGTATGCGACGCTATCGCGTCTTTTGCCTCACCTATCTCCTTGCAGCGTTCGGTTTCTCCACTGCGATATCACTCGAATATATGTCCGTCCGCGATCGAGCGAATGACGCGTAAGATTTATTCGCGTTTCATGCGCCGCCGAATATGAAATCTTTCGCGCGATTGAAAATATTGCGATTGAAAATCTCACGGTGTAATGAGATATCGTCTGGCATTCGCGGGGGTATTTGGGAAATAGAACTGCCGAAGACCCTGCGCGGCGTACTGAGATTCCCATCAGCTAGGCGTGTGATAAACAATTTTTTTCTAATGCTTTACCGATCACACGGCTCTCGTTTCGATGTATTTTTTTTCGAGCATTCTGGTTCGTCGGCAAAGCTTGCGCCTCGAGTCCGGCTCGGAAACGAATCGTTGTGAGCCTTCCGTTGTTTCCTTTCCCGCTCGCCTCCGCGGCAACGGCCGTGGAATATCGTCGCCCTGGTGCCACGATGCGAAAGTTCCACCCCGCGTTGTCCGGAGCCGAGTCGTGGTGGAAATCAACGGAGGTTTTCGACGCTTCCTTGGCATCGCGAAAGCTCAGGGTATCCCGCTAGCCTACGTTCGGAGCGCTGCCCCCCCCAGGAACGGAGTGCCGGCCTGGGAACAAGGTAGCCTCCTAGTGCGTAGGTTAGGCTTGTGGAAATCTATTGAGATCTCGTCGATCCACGCTTCTCGTAGCACGGACACAGCGTAAACTTTCCGACGAAGCGGACTTGACAGCGCCCACGCGGGTACATCGGGGATAGGCTAGCTAGGGACCAGGCAATGTAAGCCGAAAATAACAATTAGCTAGGCGTGTGATAACCAATTTTTTTTTATTGCTTAACCGATCACACGGATCTTGCGTTTCGATGTAACGTACCAGGGCGCACGTAGAGATTTTGCAGTTCGCGTCGGTAGATAGGGGTTGGGAGGGAGATGGGAAGATCGGGAACCGTGCACGGAAGACGGAAACATGATTTTCGCGTCAGGCGAATATTTCGCATTGATTTTCGTGAAAGTAGTATGCGTGTATGCGACGCTATCGCGTCTTTTGCCTCACCTATCTCCTTGCAGCGTTCGGTTTCCCCACTGCGATATCACTCGAATATATGTCCGTCCGCGATCGAGCGAATGACGCGTAAGATTTATTCGCGTTTCATGCGCCGCCGAATATGAAATCTTTCGCGCGATTGAAAATATTGCGATTGAAAATCTCACGGTGTAATGAGATATCGTCTGGCATTCGCGGGGGTATTTGGGAAATAGAACTGCCGAAGACCCTGCACGGCGTACTGAGATTCTCATCAGTTAGGCGTGTGATGAACAATTTTTTTCTGTCCCTTCACCGATCACACGGATCTTGCGTTTCGACGCAACGTACCAGGGCGCACGTAGAGATTTTGGAATTCGCGTCGGTAGATAGGGGCTGGGAGAGGGACGGGAAGATCGGGACCCGTGCACGGAAGACGGAAACATGATTTTCGCGTCAGGCGAATATTTTCCATTGATTTTCTAAAAAGTAGTATGCGTGTATATGACGCGATCGTGTTTTTTGCTTCACCTGACTCCTTACAGCTCTCAGTTTTCTACTGCGATATCAATCGATTTTTTGTCCAATGGAGTAAATGACAAATGATTTATTTAAATTTCATGTGCCGCCGAATACCCAACCTCTCGTGGAATGACACTGTACGAATATCACCCGGAGAGACGGAAGCCGACCGAAGCCCACGCCGAGATCGTCGGAATACCATTCCGTACTCTCGACCGGAACCAGAGATCTTCGAGGAGAATCATCGCCGAATGGTAAACCGGCTTCGTATCAGATCTCAGTTGTATATCGTTTTATAGTGTAGTGATCAGAATATCAAATAAATGGAAGCAGCTAGCGAGCAATTGTAACACAGTCTATTCGTATTTCAGGTGCCACCGGACATCCAACCGCCGGCGCAACTCGTCTATCCGACTGTTCGCCAGAGACCGGCGCCAAGGAAGGCCTGCGCTGGGATAGTTGGAATTCCGTTCCGTCCTCCGACCCAGAACCGGAGATATTTGACGGGAATCATCGTTCGATCGGCACGCCGTTCCGTATTGTAGAGAATAGAATAATGAATAATGGTACGAATAAGCGGGTACAGAATACGTTCATCTGGACCAAGAGAGGAGCAAGATTGGCCAGAGCATGTAATAATAATGATAATGATCATAGTAATACAAACAACAAAAGAAATAAATAGTGTGCAACATACTTAAGATATTTTTATATGGATCTTAATTTTAACGAAGGCGTACAAAATGAAATAATGAAATTAGAAAAAGTTTTCTTATGACTTTGAGTCTCTCAATAACTATGTAAAACGCAGTAGCGATAGTATTCTTTACGTGAACATAAGGAGTTTAAATGCTAACTTTGCGAAATTGGAAGCCTTCATTGGCAGCCTAGAAGTCAAGCCGTGCATCATAGTTTGTACAGAACCTAGAGTACTTGAATATTATAAATTTTTTTACGATGGCAGGCTATAAAATGTATTATAACAACAGTAATATAAATATCGCAGATGGAGTAGTAATTTATATACAGGATAATTTAGATGAGAGTACTACTATTGTAAATGAGGGAAGACTATGTTTACTAAACACTCGTATTGATTTAAATAATAACGATAAACTCGAAATATCAGCACTGTATAGATCACATGATCTACCTAAGGCAGAGTTCATTAAGGATTTGAAAAATTATTTAGCTTGTAAAAAAAAATGTAAAAATCATTTAGTAATTGGAGACTACAATATAGATCTACTCGAATTAGATAACTATAGCCACGAGCTCTCAAGTATCTTCCTAGAAAATGGTTTTATACCAGGTTTTCAAACTATCGCTAGGCCATCTACATTAGACTGTAGCGAAGGATCATGCATTGACAATATTTTCATCAAGCTAAACTCTATTGAACATACTGCCTTTAAATTAACCAACCTATTCAGTGATCATTATCCACTCTTTCTATCAATAAAAAAGATGAGAAATAATATATTTAAAACTGAATATTCAAAAATAAATTATAATGAGATAGTAAATATAGCTCAAAGCATGAATTGGGAAACAATTTTGACAATGCATGACCCCAATGGAGCTACTGATACTTTAATAAGATATATTAGGGAATGTATTAAGTTGGCGACTGAAGTAAAACATGGTAAAAAGACCAAACATAAATCAAAACCTAGGAAAAAATGGATTACCAAGGCTATAATGGTATCATGCAGTAGAGAAGAATTTCTATATAAGATGTGGCATAGACAGCCAAGAATTCAGGTATTGAGAGATGAATATCAAAAATATGCCAAAATATCAGATAAAGTGATCAAGGAAGCTAAGCTGAGACACGATAGCGATCTAGTTGAGAGCAATTTAAATAATCCCGAAAATCTTTGGGATATTGTGAATCAAAAGATTGGTAAAGGGCCCAAGAAGGCTGAAAAAATTAAATATCTTAACGATGAAAGCAGCAATAATATTAAAATAACTGACCCACATATGACTTCAAATACAATGAATACCCATTTTAGTAGTATTGGAGAGAAACTGAGTAGTAAAATTTGCCAACCGCTAGAAAACAATATCCAATGTTCCCCAATATATCCGCACACTATATTTATCTCACCTACCAATCCGATTGAAATTATAAATCTAATCAAGAATTTAAAACCTAAAACTGGTGGAGTTGACAAAATCAATGCAAAAACAATAATATTGTCAACTGATTTCATCACAGACCCAATAGTACACATAATTAACTTAAGTATAGAAAAAACTGTACGGCCCGATTCACTAAAAAAGGCTGAAATCAAACCAATATATAAAGCAAATAGTAAGCAATCACCTTCTCATTATAGACCCAATTCTCTAATCTCCAACATTGCTAGTATTTTTGAAAGAGCAATTTTTAATAGAATTATCAGTTTTATCAATAAATATAAACTATTATCCAAAAGGCAATATGGGTTTCTAAAAAACATAAGTACGAATGATGCGCTATCATTTTTGACTAATTTAATTTATGAAAAATTAGATAAAAGCAATCCTGTAGCCGTAACCTTTTTGGACCTTACCAAAGCATCAGATACGCTTAATCATAATATATTGTTAAACAAATTGTATAACTACGGCATAAGAGGGAAAGCATATCGTATTATCAAAAGCTATCTTACAGATAGATACCAAAGTGTCATGGTAAATGATTGTGCGAGTGATTATATCAAAGTTACGACTGGGGTGCCTCAGGGAACTGTACTGGGGCCACTGCTCTTCATCTTGTATTTTAATGATCTACTACTGAACATGCCTAACGACACAATTATATCTTTTGCGGACTATACAGCTGCGATAGCTATTGATAAAGATTGGAAAGCTGTTGAAGCAAAAATGAATACTTATTTGCAAACAATATGCAACTATCTTGCGAGAAATAAACTCTCATTAAATATCGACAAATGTGTATTCGTGACATTTGGAAATTACTGTAATAGTGTACCAAGTGAAATCAGTATTAAAATCAATAATGAAAATCTTATATAAGAGCTGAAAAACACAAATACCTTGGCATCATTTTTGATTATAGAATGCAATGGCATGAGCATATAGAATATGTAATCAGCAAAACTAAATATCTAATTTATGTTGTTCGTAAAATCTCTAAATTCATGAAAACAAAAACGTTGAAATTATTATATTACGCTCTCTTCCGTAGCATCATCACTTATGGCATAGCTGCATGGGGTGGTGCATATTCTGATAATTCGAATCTGCTACAAAATCACAAACATAGAATAATGAAATTATCAACAAGAATGAGTTTATTGCAAGTGATAGAGCTATGAACATCAAACAGACGTATCAGTTAGAAGCTACATCGACGAATTACCATAAGAATAAAACTAAGAACGAGCTACCCTACCGCGACAGGAGTGTATGAGAATAAGTAACGGCAGTGCCGTCTTCATGCACAGGGCCCGAGTTCGGAGAAGAATGTTCACCAAGGTGAGGTACTCCTCTCGTACAGGAACAGCAGTCAAGCTATGAGCTATCTAGCTATAACCCGTACAGCACCGCGCATCGCAAGCACAATTCTGATACGTAATTCTGGAATTCTTGCAATATCACAGAAATGAATCAACGCGTCTCATTTACGTGTCTGGTACGCTCCATATATATGAAAATGTCCGACAGTACGATTTTGAGGAAAAACGTGAGGAATTTTAATTATTAATATACCAGCAATACAGCTGTACTCAAGCGAGACATAGGCATATATAGCTGTATGGCCATACATATATATAAACTCACTCGGGTACTGTATTGCAGGTATAAGAAATTTTTGTCTACCATCAGCAGAATAATGCACGCATGTTGTATAATACATAAAAACCAATTTATTTTATCACATCAATTGAGTATTTTTTTCACCGTCGGGATTACAGTTCCACGTAGTTGCTCCATTCCGGTGTCTAATCGGCTAAATCAAGAGTCTATGCATCCCATATTCAACACTGTAGAAGCGACTCGACCTGTGTACCGCTTAAAATTATTTATCACATTTTCATTATATCAAAGATATTACACATTCATCTTAATTATATCACTGCATATGGGTAATTATTATCAGACCCCTATACCTGCTCATATCCGTCGTTCACGATAATTCTAGTTTATTGTTTTCTCTTCCAAAACGAAAGCATATCTTAAATTCTTCTCTTTCATCGAACCAAATGTTACTTCTGATTGTGTAACTTAATCTCGAACCTTGATAAATATCACACTTGATATTAAATGTCTCATATCGAATATTACATTTGAACATCTTATAATTATATATTATATTCTATATAACCAATGTAACAACGTATGAGTATCGGAGCGCCGTCTCGACCTGGATCCGCTAGATCAATCTTCGACGTCACCATCGGCATTATTATCGTTACGGATAGGTTCTGTAGATTTTTGGACAGTCATTCCGACATTTTCCCTGACTTTCGGAGCCGATTTCTTTCTGCAAAGAAAAATAACTTTACATACTCGAAAAAAAATTCAATGGTAAGATCGTAGTGCAGTAAAATATTTCAGCCAGGCTATTGCTATTTCTAACTTCTCATCTCATTATTTCTATCACGTACGCATTACTACGCCTTAGTCTTGTCGGAGCTCGAAAGATCCAACTAGCAATGCGTACAATATCTTCGGCAAGGCCCTTGAATCTATCACGTACAATGACTGCGAAGAATATATCGATGAATAATTAATCAACAATTATTCAAATAATCAAACACCAGACGAATTTACCTAATATTAAATTTACAACTTTGCAGTTGTAAAATTCTTCTTCGCTCCGGACTCCTTTCCAGCTGTACTTGCATAGCACCTCGTCAGTAACTAATGCTCGAAGAACATATTTTACAACTTCTTTCAAGTCACTTCCCCCTTTGAATCGTAGAAAATTCTTCTGAAACAATAAATTCCTCGTAACAGAATATCATGCAATAATCAGGATGACATTGTTCACAATACACGGACCATGTAGTAGCAAGGAAACAGGACATACGGCTTTTGTCACAGGGGCCAACATTTCATGCAATACAACGGAATGCCGGTCCCCGCGACAAGAGCCGTACGACCTGTTTCTTCGCTACTACACGGTACGAAAGCTAATACTTGCCATTTCGTGCAGATACTCCGAGTTCTTCAAGTTATCATCAAATGTCTCGAACTCCTCCTCTACTGTTTTTATTTTCTCAAAGTGGAATGCCTCCGTATATTTAGTAGTTTCTATAACTCTATTGTCAGCAATATTTTCTACAACCGAATCAAGTCTTCCGTTCACTGGAACTACTTCTGCGAAGATTCTATCGACTACTTTCAGGATTTCCGACAGCGTATCTGGTAAAACATAATTCCTAATCGGTGTGGGTTTTTAGCGAGACCGATACGATACTACATTTGGCATCGACCTTACATTCGTTTACAGACGCATCGATATTATCAGACAAATTTTTTGTTCGACTCCTATCTCGCACCGGTAACTTCCTCCGTGAATTTGGTTCGGACGTCATCGATATCGAGGACAGAGCAATCGAAGGAAGCCACGATCTCTGCAGTCGGCTGCGCACGTGTTGTTTGGAATTCGTTGTCTTCGGGGAATTCCGACAATACGAATTCGCTTACCGCGGCGTCATCATTTTCGTCGCCGGAGGAGTTTCTTTTCCGGGCCCGTTCATGTCGAGTTTTTTTCACGTCTTCCTCACAGTCAGTATCAACGTCAGACAGAATTTCAGCTGCTCCGAGCTCTTCTAGTCCGCGCTTAAAGGTGTCTGAAATACATTTACGAAAATGTGTATGATATAAAAATAAGAAATTTCAATTAGCTACAGATCCCAATTACACAACATCGGAGTTTATAATCCTAACGCAAGAAAATATTGGTAAAATGAATTAATAATTCAGAAGTAAAATACAGCGAGGAACGGCCACACGAAAAACTACATCACGTAAACGAATAACGACACACGTAAAGCATATTTCGAAATTCGTTTACCACGGATTTCACGACAATAAGATTGAAAATTTGTTCACAGATAATATTCTATCGCGTTAACGCGAGAACTTCCTCGTTTGCATCGAATCTACGGTACGATTACGACGTCGGTGTGTATTACCAGCCGATCCAAAGACGCGTATTACTTCACATACGGGCCAAATTTCCGGCTTGTTTTTATCAGGCATCTCCACGCTTTCGACAGCCTTATCAATTCTTTTCTGAGATCAGAATTTCGGATAGAAACACATAGTTCGTTTCGTCGACAACCAATTTTTGGCTACAAGGCAAAGTCCATCGTCAAACTCTAGGATAAAAAAGTTCGTCATCTAGAAAGAAACGAAGATTATCAAAACTGATGAAAAACTGAAAATAAGTATCAATTTATACGACGTACGTACACGAATAACAACCATCCATCCGTACATGAAACTCGGAGAGACATAACGCGGAAGCCAGCAGCACAGCTTCCTTTCTTCAAACAGACGAGAAAACATTCAATATAAGAGCTGCGTATCAGTTAATTTTACTATCGTTCCTAACGATTCAAGGAATTTCACGAGTCCTATAAACTCTACAAATATGACGAACACTGCAATAATTATAGAAATATATTACACATAGAATGTTTCTGATACTAGATGAACATGAATTTGAGTTATGTAGAATTACTTATAGTTTCCGCGATAAAATTATCATATAAATTGTCTTAAAATGTTTTCGAGCATTATAACCTATAAATCATCGGCTAGTTATTTTCATTCTTTTACTTCACAATTTTCACGAGAATCGAATGACATTTAGTACATGCGATCGGTTCATTATTTCAAAATACGTATCAGACGAGTGCGTACACAAGCTTGGTGCTCGATGACGATGATTATTTTATTTCAACGATATTATCAATAGGATTGCTTTACTTTCGGCCAGAGAGGATGACGGTTTCGTCGCTAACCTCACTTTCATACAACTGTTTTTACCGCACTTTTTACGATTGCGATGCATACACTAATAATCTCAGGGGAAACGTTTCGAACCAAATCAAAACTATACACCGAGACCAATATTTTGTAGATACTAAAAGAGGTAGAATAACTAAAATAGGATACAATAATATAATAGCGATAATAATCATAACGATAATGACAATAATATCGTAATGCATTGTTCTAATACATTATAATATTATTATATTGTTATCATAATAACTATATTATTATATCGTACAGCGATGAAATGTTCGAATGAGATTGAATAACGAAAGAATACCCTTTTATCGTGGGCCAACACGTCGAAGCCCAACGACACAAAATCTCGAGCGACGTTCCATTTTCCATAGTTTTCCTGCGATCGCATTCAAAGGCCAAGCTTTCGTAATATCAGTATTCGGTTCCACAGCAAGAATTCGACATCGGCTTCAGATATAGACTCTGTTTCTCGGCTGTAATCCACAAAATCTTCACGGTCCGATTCGCAATCATCATCATCACGTAGGTCAGGGTATAATCGTTCATTCTCACAAACGTAATTTTCACGATTTATTGTTGAAAAATGTACTTGGCTGCGATCAGAGGTTATCACGATATCCCTGACAACAGCGTCTTCTTCCCTTTCAAAAGTTCGAGTACGGATATTCAGTTTGGTTCGGAAAATAAAATCGTCAGTTTGCTTTTTAGCTAACCGCCGTCTATGTCTTTCGGACACAATCAGCTTCCGCACTTCACCCATTGTCAAACAGTATTCTGTGGAAAGGAATAATATTTACCAGTTGAAAATGTACGACATAACCTTAAAGGAACGTATATTATACCTCACTCCGTATAAATTGCACAAAAAGGACATATACTATATATGTAACAACGATACTCATTTATATGAGAGCCAACGGAATGCAAATGCGATCCAACGAATAGCAAATTAGTTCCAACGGAAAGCAAATAAGATCCAACGGAAATGAATTGAGATCCAACAGAAATGAAGTGAGATCCAACGGAAATAAAGTGAGATCTAACGGAAAGTTCAGCCTAACCTCCAACGGAAGTCCAACCGAAGTCCCAACGGAAAACGAGAGCGGAAAAAGCCCGCGAAGAGCAAAAGCTAATCGGAGTGAACAGAGCAGAAGAGAAATTCGAAAAAGCGGAAAAAGCGGAAGAAGAGGCAAGAGAGCGGATAACAGACGAGAGCGGAAGAAGCACGCGAAGAGCAAAAGGTAATCGGAGTGAAGAGAGCAGAAGGGAACTTCGATGAAGCGGAAGAGGCGGAAAAAGACGCAAGAGAGCAGATAACAGACGAGAGCGTAAAAAGCACGCGAAAAGCGAAAGGTAATCGGAGTGAAGAGAGCAGAAGAGAACTTCGAAGAAGCGGAAAACGCGGAAGAAGACGCAAGAGAGCAGATCACAGACGAGAGCGTAAGGAGCACGCGAAGAGCAAAAGGTAATCGGAGAGAAGAGAGAAGAAGAGAACTTCGGAGCAGCGGAAGAAGCGGAAAAAGACGCAAGACAGCAGATAACAGACGAGAGCGTAAGGAGCACGCGAAGAGCAAAAGGTAATCGAAGAGAAGGGAGAAGAAGAGAACTTCGGAGCAGCGGAAGAAGCGGAAGAAGACGCAACAGAGCAGATCACAGACGAGAGCGGAAGGAGCACGCGAAGAGCAAAAGGTAATCGAAGAGAAGAGAGAAGAAGAGAACTTCGTAGCAGCGGAAGAAGCGGAAAAAGATGCAAGAGAGCAGATACCAGACGAGAGCGTAAGAAGCACGCGAAAAGCGAAAGGTAATCGGAATGAAGAGAGCAGAAGAGAACTTCTAGTAGGTTAGGGAGAGCAGATAACAGACGACAGCGGAAGAAGCACGCGACGAGCAAAAGATAATCGAAGAGAAGAGAGCAAAAGAGAACTCCGAAAAAGCGGAAAAAGCCGAAGAAGACGCAAGAGAGCAGATAACAGACGAGAGCGTAAGAAGCACGCGAAGAGCGAAAGGTAATCGAAGAAAAGAGAGAAGAAGAGAACTTCGGAGCAGCGAAAGAAGCGGTAGAAGACGCGAGAGAGCAGATCAGAGACGAGAGCGGAAGGACCACGCGAAAAGCAAAAGGTAATCGAAGAGAAGAGAGAAGACGAGAACTTCGGAGCAGCGGAAAAAGCGGAAGAAGAGGCACGACAGCAGATCACAGACGAGAGCGTAAGAAGCACGCGAAGAGCAAAAGGTAATCGGAGTGAAGAGAGCAGAAGAGAACTTCGGAGAAGCGGAAACCGCGGATGAAGAGGCAAGAGAGCAACAAACAGAAGACAGCGGAAGGAGCACGCGAAGAGCAAAAGGTAATCGGAGTGAAGAGAGCAGAAGAGAACTTCGGAGAAGCGAAAAACGCGGAAAAAGAGGCAAAAGAGCAACAAACAGACGACAGCGGAAGGAGCACGCGAAGAGCAAAAGGTAATCGAAGAAAAGAGAGCAGAAGGGAACTTCGAAGAAGCGGAAGAAGCGGAAGAAGACGCAAGAGAGCAGATCACAGACGAGAGCGTAAGGAGCACGCGAAGAGCAAAAGGTAATCGAAGAGAAGAGAGCAGAAGAGAACTTCGGAGCAGTGGAAGAAGCGGAAACAGACGCAAGAGAGCAGATAACAGACGAGAGCGTAAGAAGCACAGTAAGAGCAAAAGGTAATCGGAGAGAAGAGAGAAGAAGAGAACTTCGAAGAAGCGGAAAAAGCGGAAGAAGAGGCAAGAGACCAGATAACAGATGACCGGAGCCCCAACCGAAGTCCCAACGAAAGGAAGCCGCAATCGGAGCTCCAACCGAAGCTCCATCGAAAGCCTCAACCGAACCGAAGCTCTAACCGAAGCCAGACGAAGTTTCAATGCAGTTCACAACCGAAGCTGACGGAAACGGCAACCGAAGTCGCAAGGGAAGCTAACCGAAGCTCGCAAGCGACGCTAACCGAAGTTTCAATTTAAATCTCAACCTAAGACGATTGAAACCGCAACCGAAGTCGCAATGGCAGTCAAGCGAAGCGCGCAAGCGAAGCCAACCGAAGTTTCGATCTAAATTCCAACCGAAGAGGATTCAAACTGCAACCGAAGCCGCAACGGAAGCCAACCGAAGCTCCCAAGCGACGCCAACCGAAGTTCCGATTTAAATTCCAACCGAAGAGGATGTAAACCGCAACCGAAGCCGCAAACAAAGCCAACCGAAGCGCGCAACCGAAGACAACCGAAGTTTCGATTCAAATCCCAACCGAAGAGGATGTAAACTGCAACCGAAGTCGAAACGGAAGCCAACCGAAGTTCGCACGCGACGCTAACCGAAGTTTCGATTCAAATCGCAATCAAGACGATTCAAACTGCATCCGAAGTCGGAGCCGAAGCCCACCGAAGTGCGGAACGGAAGCCAAGCTAAGTTTTTACTCAAATCCCAACCGAAGACTATTGAAATCACAACCGAAGCCGCAACGGCGGGTAACCGAAGTTTCTAACCGAAGCCAACGGAAGATTATAACGCATATCGTAACCGAAGTCACTGTAAATTGCAACCTAAGTACGAACGGAAGTCGAAATCGAAATTCCAACCGAAGTTAACCGAAATCCTAACCGAAGCTCATCGAAGCAAGCTTGGCACCGAAGTACGAACGGAAAGGTTAACGGAAGTTCGAACGGAAAGTGCATCAAACTTCTGACCGAAGTTCTAACGGAAATTCCAAACGAAGTACGAGCGGAAAGCAGATGAGATCCAACGGAACGCGGCAGATCGAACGTGATTGAAGTGAGATCCAATAGAAAGCGGAACCTAAGTAGAATCGAAACGTCGCCCCGCAGTTCAACGAAGTTCTAACCTAAGCTCCAACTTCGGTTACAACGGAAAGTCCAACCTAAGTTGCAACAAAACGTCCAACCGAAGTTCAACGAAGTTCTAACCTAAGTTCCAACTTCGGTTACAACGGAAAGTCCAACCTAAGTTGCAACGGAACGTTTAACCGAAGTTCTGACCGGAGTCCAACCGAAGTTACAGCGGAAAGTTCAACCGAAGTTCAACCTGAGTCTAACCGAAGTTCAACCCGAGTCCAACCGAAGTTTAAACGCCAATTTCCAACCGAAGTTCCAATGGAAAGTTACCAGACCCGGCGCAAAAATTACAACCTAAGTTCCAACGGAAAGTTACCAGACACGGCGCAAAAATTACAACCTAAGTTCCAACGGAAAGTTACTAGATCCAACGGAAATTTTCTAACCGAAGTTCTGACCTAACTTCGGTCAGAGAATCCTAACCTAACTTCGGTCAGAGAGATGCGCAACCTAACTTCGGTTAGCTTCGGTCAGAAAGAAGACAACCGAAGCGGTTAGGTTAGGTTAGGTTAGGTTAGGTTAGGTTAGGTTAGGTTAGGTTAGGTTAGGTTAGGTTAGGTTAGGTTAGGTTAGGTTAGGTTAGGTTAGGTTAGGTTAGGTTAGGTTAGGTTAGGTTAGGTTAGGTTAGGTTAGGTTAGGTTAGGTTAGGTTAGGTTAGGTTAGGTTAGGTTAGGTTAGGTTAGGTTAGGTTAGGTTAGGTTAGGTTAGGTTAGGTTAGGTTAGGTTAGGTTAGGTTAGGTTAGGTTAGGTTAGGTTAGGTTAGGTTAGGTTAGGTTAGGTTAGGTTAGGTTAGGTTAGGTTAGGTTAGGTTAGGTTAGGTTAGGTTAGGTTAGGTTAGGTTAGGTTAGGTTAGGTTAGGTTAGGTTAGGTTAGGTTAGGTTAGGTTAGGTTAGGTTAGGTTAGGTTAGGTTAGGTTAGGTTAGGTTAGGTTAGGTTAGGTTAGGTTAGGTTAGGTTAGGTTAGGTTAGGTTAGGTTAGGTTAGGTTAGGTTAGGTTAGGTTAGGTTAGGTTAGGTTAGGTTAGGTTAGGTTAGGTTAGGTTAGGTTAGGTTAGGTTAGGTTAGGTTAGGTTAGGTTAGGTTAGGTTAGGTTAGGTTAGGTTAGGTTAGGTTAGGTTAGGTTAGGTTAGGTTAGGTTAGGTTAGGTTAGGTTAGGTTAGGTTAGGTTAGGTTAGGTTAGGTTAGGTTAGGTTAGGTTAGGTTAGGTTAGGTTAGGTTAGGTTAGGTTAGGTTAGGTTAGGTTAGGTTAGGTTAGGTTAGGTTAGGTTAGGTTAGGTTAGGTTAGGTTAGGTTAGGTTAGGTTAGGTTAGGTTAGGTTAGGTTAGGTTAGGTTAGGTTAGGTTAGGTTAGGTTAGGTTAGGTTAGGTTAGGTTAGGTTAGGTTAGGTTAGGTTAGGTTAGGTTAGGTTAGGTTAGGTTAGGTTAGGTTAGGTTAGGTTAGGTTAGGTTAGGTTAGGTTAGGTTAGGTTAGGTTAGGTTAGGTTAGGTTAGGTTAGGTTAGGTTAGGTTAGGTTAGGTTAGGTTAGGTTAGGTTAGGTTAGGTTAGGTTAGGTTAGGTTAGGTTAGGTTAGGTTAGGTTAGGTTAGGTTAGGTTAGGTTAGGTTAGGTTAGGTTAGGTTAGGTTAGGTTAGGTTAGGTTAGGTTAGGTTAGGTTAGGTTAGGTTAGGTTAGGTTAGGTTAGGTTAGGTTAGGTTAGGTTAGGTTAGGTTAGGTTAGGTTAGGTTAGGTTAGGTTAGGTTAGGTTAGGTTAGGTTAGGTTAGGTTAGGTTAGGTTAGGTTAGGTTAGGTTAGGTTAGGTTAGGTTAGGTTAGGTTAGGTTAGGTTAGGTTAGGTTAGGTTAGGTTAGGTTAGGTTAGGTTAGGTTAGGTTAGGTTAGGTTAGGTTAGGTTAGGTTAGGTTAGGTTAGGTTAGGTTAGGTTAGGTTAGGTTAGGTTAGGTTAGGTTAGGTTAGGTTAGGTTAGGTTAGGTTAGGTTAGGTTAGGTTAGGTTAGGTTAGGTTAGGTTAGGTTAGGTTAGGTTAGGTTAGGTTAGGTTAGGTTAGGTTAGGTTAGGTTAGGTTAGGTTAGGTTAGGTTAGGTTAGGTTAGGTTAGGTTAGGTTAGGTTAGGTTAGGTTAGGTTAGGTTAGGTTAGGTTAGGTTAGGTTAGGTTAGGTTAGGTTAGGTTAGGTTAGGTTAGGTTAGGTTAGGTTAGGTTAGGTTAGGTTAGGTTAGGTTAGGTTAGGTTAGGTTAGGTTAGTTAGTTAGGTTAGGTTAGGTTAGGTTAGGTTAGGTTAGGTTAGGTTAGGTTAGGTTAGGTAGTTAGGTTAGGTTAGGTTAGGTTAGGTTAGGTTAGTTAGGTTAGGTTAGGTTAGGTTAGGTTAGGTTAGGTTAGGTTAGGTTAGGTTAGGTAGGTTAGGTTAGGTTAGGTTAGGTTAGGTTAGGTTAGGTTAGGTTAGGTTAGGTTAGGTTAGG